>VXAL01012009.1:28872-51067 GCA_013399475.1 Chauna torquata
ATATATTTCTTAATATATGTATATATATTCAATCAAATTTAAACAGCAACTCCAGAGTTCATCTCTTGAAACTTCAAATAATGTTGATGCAAGTGAGA
Source organism: Chauna torquata (assembly GCA_013399475.1). Taxonomy (NCBI): domain Eukaryota; kingdom Metazoa; phylum Chordata; class Aves; order Anseriformes; family Anhimidae; genus Chauna; species Chauna torquata. Next base: position 28,971 of record VXAL01012009.1, read on the forward strand.
ATTTGACCTAACCAAGACTGGAATCAAATGTGAGTTTTAGTAACTTAATCATCTTAATCATCTCTGTATATACAACACATCTGAACACATTTTAACAATAAGCATACTGAGAATGTATATAAACTAAATGGATTTGGCTAAGATGAATAAAGTAAAGCACAGCTATAGTTCTTCAGAATCTCATATGAACTCACTCAGACTATATTCAACATAGTTTTAAGATACAGGGTTCTGCAGGCTTCATGCATTTTGTTGACAACATGGGTGTTCAAAGTCCATAAGGGAATTGTGGCAACAACGGATATAGTTCTCTCTGTTCCTAGCATGTACTACTTACGAATGCATTCTACTGAGACTGTAGTGTGTGAATATATTAAAGGAGAGAAGATGAAAAGGAAAGCTTTTTGAAGTCTGGATTTCAAAAGATTCAGGAAGATTTAAGTCGCCCTGCTTCAGATAGAAATGGTACCTTTCTCAATGTACCTAATTGTCAGTATAGCTATGTCAAGAATTAATAATTAAATTAATAATTAAATATTAGGGGAAAACTGGAGCACAGCCTGCCAAGTCAAGTACCATCATGACTTCTGCTTTCTAGATCTGGTATAACTGTGATTTACTGTGATAGGTGTATGTCACATATTCTGTCTTAACATTTTCTTAGAGAAAGAATAATAATGAATTGTGATGTAAAGATTGGAGGCATTCTGGGCTGCAGTGACCATGCCCTGGCTAAGTTCGTGAACTTGAGGAATGTGGGACTGGAAAAGAGTAAAGTCAGGACCTTGAACTTTAGTAGAGCAAACTTTGAGCTGTTTAAAGGCATAATGGATGAGATGTTCTGGGACATAGACCTCAGGGACAGAGGAATTGATCAGAGTTGGCAACTCTTTAAGGATGCTTTTCTTAGAACTCGCCATCCCCATGTGTAAGAAATCAAGCAGGGAAGGCAGGAGACCGGTATGGCTGAGCAAGGACCTGTCGGTCAAACTGAGACTTAAGAGGGAATTGCACAGGCAGTGGTAGCAGGGACATGTGACCAGGGAAGAGTACAGGGATGCTGTCCAGATGCGTAGGGATGGGATCAGGAAAGCCCAGGCACAGATGGAGCTGAACTTGGCAAGGGATGTAAAGAATAGCAAGAAGGGATTCTACAGGTACATAGGTCAGAANTCAAACTGAGACTTAAGAGGGAATTGCACAGGCAGTGGTAGCAGGGACATGTGACCAGGGAAGAGTACAGGGATGCTGTCCAGATGCGTAGGGATGGGATCAGGAAAGCCCAGGCACAGATGGAGCTGAACTTGGCAAGGGATGTAAAGAATAGCAAGAAGGGATTCTACAGGTACATAGGTCAGAAAAGAAAGGCCAAGGAGAGTGTACCCCCTGTGATACACAAAGGAGAACTGGTAAGGACAGATATGGAGAAGGCTGAGCTACTCAGCAAGTTCTTTGCCTCAGTCTTCACCGGCAGTCAGGCTTCCCACATCTCTTGAGTCCCTGGACCTCTAGGCAGGGACTGGGAGAGCAAAGTCCCTCCCATTGTGAGCAAAGAGCAGGTTTGAGACCACCTACTGAAACTGAACACCTACAAGTTCATGGGGCCCGATGACATGNTGCAATCCAAAGGGACCTGGACAAGCTTGAGAAGTGGGCCCACGTGAACCTAATGAGGTTCAACAAGTCCAAGCACATAGTACTGCACCTGGGTGAGGGCAATCCCAGACAGGAGTACAGACTGGGAGAAGAACTCACTGAGAGCAGCCCTGCAGGGAAGGACTTGGGGGTTCTGGGGGACAAGAAGCTCAACATGAGCCAGCAGTGTGCGCTCACAGCCCAGAAGGCCAGCTGTCTCCTGGGCTGCATCAACAGAGGCGTGGCCAGCAGGTGGAGGGAGGTGATTGTTCCCCTCTGCTCTGCCCTCATGAGGTCCCACTTGGAGCACTGTCTCGGGGTCTGGGGGCCCCAGCACGAGAAAGACATGGACCTCTTTACAGCAGGTCCAGAGGAGGGCCAAGAGGGTCATCAGAGGGCGTGAGCACCTCTTCTATGAAGAAAGGCTGAGGGAGCTGGAGATATTCAGCCGGGAGAAGAGAAGGCTTCGGAGAGACCTCATTGTGGCCTTTCTGTACTTGAAGGGGGCTTATAAAAAAGATGGAGAGGGACTCTTTACACGGGCAGATAGTGATAGCAGAAGGGGGAATAGTTTTAAACTGAAAGAGAGGAGTTTTAGATTGGATGTTAGGAGGAAGTTCTTTACTTGAAGGGTGGTGAGGCACTGGAACATGTTGCCCTGAGAAGTTGTGGATGCCCCATCCCTGGAAGTGTTCAAGGCCAGGTTGGATGGGGCCCTGAGCAACCTGATGTAGTGGGTGGCAACCCTGCCCATGGCAGGGGGATTGGAACTAAATGGTCTTTAAGGTCCCTTCCAACCCAAGCAATTCTAAAAGTTAAATGATTTTATGAAAATAAATATAATTTATGAAACAGCTTTTGTAATTTCACATGAAGTGTGAAATTGCTACTACTTTTTTTTTTTTTTTTCAAAAGGTAATATCTTCTAAAAGAAGAATTCACACCAGCTTTAAATTCAACTTTGAGATCTGCTCTTATAAGACTTCATAAAACCAATGATCATCTTTACTTCCATCTGTCCATACCAATTAATATCAATTAAAGAATAACTAGAATCAATAGGATAACTTGTGTTAATAGCTGTCCGTGAACAAGTCTACAAAAAGATGGTAACTTTCACATTTTTAAAAAATATATATTTACTATGGCTTGTCTCTGTTTATACTTAATCTAATAACAAAACAAATGTGCTATATATGTATAGCTTAATGGAAATATTACAGACTGAACTCCATCTTGAGTTCTGCTTTCACATTTATAATACATTTGTGATGCCTTTTCCTGACTGATGAGATACTGTAGAGTTTGCCCTTACTCACCAGTTCGGTAAGGCTATATCACTCAACTTTACTGAAAATTAAATGGTATAGGTCAATGTAAGTGAATCTTCAGCTTCAATGGAGAGAGTGAGCATTCTGGAAGACTAATTGCATGCACTGGCTATCCAAAAACAAACAAACAAACAAACAAAAAAACACTATTGTTTTCTGACATGTATTTTTCTCTATGTCAAGTAAAGAAATTTATTCTAAAACAAGGACAATATTCTGCTATTTGTCACATCACGTGTAGCTGAAGAAAATAGATAGCAGATGTAGTAGGTTGTACCCTAAAGGCATGATAGCTCAGTAAAGTGTGCTTTCTTTTATTGTTCAATAAGCAAAGTCTGGTATTTCTGATTCAGTCCTTTCACTCTTTGAAAGCACAAACAAATATTCATTATTTACAATATGCCACATTATGATGTAAACATGTCTTACACGTGTTTCAGCTAACTGGACTTGGAAGAGTGTCAGAATGGAAATGCAGATTTACGTTTTCTCTTACAACAAGTGGCACTGAGTGTGCTTTACTTTTTACCATTAGATGTCTAGAAAAGTCTATATCTTCTGTTTTCCATTAACTTGTTTCATTCAGGTCAGGTAATATCCCTTCCATAATATCCATAAACAAATAAAAAAAAAAAAAACAAAAACCAGTATGTTGTGGTTTAGCCCCGGCAGGCAGCTAAGTGCCACACAGCCACTCACTCACTCTCCCCAGGTGGGATGGGGAGAGAATCAGAAAGGTAAAAATGCAGTGACTCATGGGTTGAGATACGGACAGTTTACCAGGTAAAGCAAAAGCCACGTGCGCAAGCAAAACAACCCAAGGAATCCATTCGCTCCTTCCCATGGGCAGGCAGGTGTTCAGCCACTGCCAGGAAAGCAGGGCTCATCATGCGTAATGGTTTCTTGGGAAGACAAACGCCATCACTCCCAATGTCCCCCCCCTCCTTATTTACCCCAGCTTTCATTGCTGAGCATGATGTCATATGGTGTGGAATATCTCTTTGGCCAGTCTGGGTCACCTGTCCTGGCTGTGCCCCCTCCCAGCTCCTTGTGCACCCCCAGCCTCCTCGCTGACAGGGCAGCACAAGAAGCAAAAAAGTCCTTGGCTCTATGTCAGCACTGGTCTGCAACAACTAAAAACATTAATGTGTTATCATCACTATTCTCATCAAAAATCCAAAACACAACATTGTGTGAAATTCTACAAAGAAAATTAACTCTGTCCCAGCCAAACCCAGACATAGTGACAGTAACAAAAATTTCTATACAATGTTGTATGCTTTCCCTATTATATGTTATTGTCCCCACAAAAAACGGTGTTGCTGTTTACTATCATTTTTCTAAAATCAAATTGCATTCATTAACAGTAGATATTTAGGCTTCATTTGAAAATTATAATGAATCATTGAAAACTAATAATTATTCACGGTATCAACAGGCCATTGATTATTCACTATCATCTGAAAAAATCTGATCTCATATACATTTAATATATTTCAAAACAGTTATTATTAGTATATCAGTTTAATATAATATTATATTAATATTAATATAGTGTTGTTATTATGTATTAATTTAATTTAGTATTAATATTAGTATAGTTTATTATTTTTTCAGAAATTGTGCTAGATCTTTTCTTATAATTTACCTGTTTTCATTGAAAGGCATTAAATGAAAAACATATCTTCTTTCAATGTGATGTGAAAGACACAGTCAGCATTTCACTGAATGAAATAATTACAGAATGAATATTTTATTCATAAAATATACATTAACCATTCATGAGTTAAATGAAGTTTCCAAGAGTTTCTTCTGATCCTTGTAGAATAACATACCATAATACAGCATGTGATTATATTTACTTCTTTGTAGAATGGCGGTGTAACATGAAACTCCCTTATTAATGGGAAAATAGGCTGCATTCATTTTAGCATAACAGACTGTATTTATTTTAGCAGTGTTTGACTTGCCTATACTATTTCTGAACAAAAATTTCAGTTCCTCCTCATTCTCTATCACAGAGCACCACAGCACTGATAACTTAGAGTTAAGCTAGTAGAAACTATGTCAAACATGTAAAATGTTTAGGCCCTATAACAAGGGGTCCTTTGACAGAACCCACATACCAGCATAAACACCTAATTCAATTTTTGAGGTTTAACTTAGATCCCACTCAGCAAGCTGAGCAAATATATATAGGCACATATTTCTAGCATCTGTCCCCTCAGGCCTGTCTGGAAATGATTTGATTCTGTCACTGCTTGGCAGGTTGGTGCCTGTCTTATGCCTGAGATCATCATTCTTCTCTTCAAGCCTGCTGAGGGACCCAGAATTGGAAGTGGCCATATAGTCATTTGGTTTAAGGTCTCTACAAAAAAAAAACAACTAACAAAATGTTTTTTTTCGCTTCTCTTTCCTGTCTGTTTTCTTCTTTCCCTTTCCCTTTTCCCTGAAGACTTATCTCAGAAAAATGTTACTTCCAGGGTGTGGAAGACTTCAGGGACCTCATCTCTTAGCACTTATTATGACAGTGTCTCATTTTTTCATGGTGAAAGGAAGTAGTTATTACCATTATGGGTATTTCCCTCAGCATTAAGACACAGAATTGCATAATTGTTTCTGCATGGTCTCACAAATCTTAATTATTCCATGCACATGTGGGCAATTTCACAAGGCCTCTCCCTGTTGCTAAAATAAGAATTTACACTTTCCAAAAAAAAGGGCTCAGGTCTCTGAATTTTACATGCACTTGCACATGTAATCTGCAGTAAGCAACTAATGTTTCTGATGAGGACATTTAATACAATTCTTTTCTTAGATTTTCCTCTTTCTGTGGCCCAGAGTCAGCACACTCAGTATGTTGAGGTTGAGGATGGTATGTGAGGAGAGAGTGAAAGAGTTCTGGCTTCCAATTACATGTACTATATAGATGCTGTATTTCTCAGATAAGGTAATCCAGTTTCGTAGAGAGTTTCTATAAAAGCAACAACGAACAGAAAAATGTCTGCCATCAAAAAGAAGGGGAGGAGAAAGGTGAAATTTTGCGTACTAAAAAATTCACAGCAGTAAGTTATAACAGTCCTACTTTCCTGATATACTTAATTATCTGGCTGATGTGGTCTTACTTCTCCAGGTTTGTGGCTTGGGAAAAGTTTCTTCTTACACATGAGAATATGCTTTCTCCTTACTGCTGACAGGGACATATATAACTGACTGACTAATACCAAATAAGAAGTCACATTAGTCTAGATCCAGAGACCATTTTATTCAAGTTTGCTTGGTCTCTAGATTTTTTCCCAGCCCTATGAGGATTGGATTACATTTGACAATGCTTTTCAGTGCTCTTGATTACTTGTTGCATAGAATGAGAGTGAAATGGAAATAATTGTACTACAATGATAAAGCAAGACATATTGACTTACACATCATGTCTCATTAAAAACCTCAAAGTGACAGCCAGTGATTCTATTCACTTTTTTTCTAAGACCAAAACCATGAAAGAGCTCTAAATGTTTCCTTTTATGAGGTTCTATTGAAGTCAAATGGTCATATGCTACTTTATTCCTTGAGTTGTAACAACAAGGTACACAATGAATAACAGTTCAAAGGATTTCAATTTAAATACAATAATAGACAACAAGACAATGAATACAAGCAGTAGTTTAATCAGAATCATAGAATCATAGAATATCCTGAGTTGGAAGGGACCCATGAGGATCATCAAGTCCAGCTCCTGGCTCCACACATATATCCAAGGTTACCCCTTCCCAGGTGCGGAATCCAGCACTTGCTCTTGTTGAACTTCGTGGAGTTGGTGATTGCCCTGTTCTCCAATTTGTAAAGGTCTCTCTGCAAGACCTCTCTACCCTCAACAGAGTCAACAGCTCCTGCCAATATAATATCATCTGCAAATTGTCAATTAATTGTCATTCAATCATCCAATGTTCTGCTCTCAGGTATGAACTCCCACAGCTAATTTCTTGGGGAACAGCTTTGGAAGTTATTGCAATTTTTCAAAATACTAATAACTACAAAGTAGAAACGTGATTGGACATTTCTGGAAGGTGTCATAATAATAGTACGTGTACCTTTTCATACGGTAGTCTACAGCATATGCTCATAATTTGCTGTGATGCTGAGGGTAAAAGTTGCAATACGTTAATGATCTGAAGTTTGTTTGATATGTCTGTAACTAGAATGAAAATGTTCAGGAAAAATTGCACCTGTCTACTAAGTATGACTGTAGAATACAGATTCCGAGTGTTCTGTTTTTTGCTTTGGATTGGTATGCTTGTTTGTAACTGTATTATTATTATTATTATTATTGTTATTTTACTCAGAAAAAAGCTGTCCACTTTAGTAGTAAGTCTATACTAAAAGTAAGGCCTCTGAATGCAGAGTACTCCAGGTGCCAAATGATGTCAATTTATACATACTCAGAACCATTTCAGGCCTAACTAGCATGAATAGCTTTCAGAACTTGAGTTTCTTTCCAATTTACCTAAGGTACTGACTCCGGTAGACATTTTACAGTACAGCTTTTACCATAGAATTAGTGACAAACAAATTGCGTGAACTTGCAGATTTGTATGCTGCATTTTCAAAAAAAAAAAAAAGAGTATGTACAATCCTCTTCAGTTGTAAAGCAATCAAACACCCAAAAGACCAGGAGGTGAATACCAGCTATGGAACTGCTTGGAGAAAATAGGGAGTTTCAGAGAGGGACAAAAATTCCTCCAGGTTCAATCACTTAAATGAATATATTAAAGCTGAATATGCTTGCAGTTTGACATTTAAACACTTGCTTAGGAACAGGAGAATTGTGGATTCTCTTTCTTGGTTTCTCTTAGAATCTTGCATTAAAATATCACTAGAATAAGCTTCCAGTCCTGGGAGAGAAAACTGGTAGGTAGAATAGGCAGAATTTTTCCTCTCTTCTTGGTATATTTTATTTCTTGCAGATATTTTAGGTTTAAAAGTACAGAGAAAAAAAAGCTACTTTTTCACTTAGGGCTTATGGCCAATTTTTGAAATCCATTGTTCCATAAATTAGCAGCGCTAATGAAACTAATGTGGTTTTTTTTCGGGGGGGGGGGGGGGGGCGGAGTTTGGTTTTTGTAGTGTCTAGTACAGATAAGAACATGTAGCAGACTTTTCTTTAGCAGACATTATGATTAACTAATCCTCATAAGTAAACCCAAGACATAATTCCAGGTATAGGAAGTATTGCAAACTAAATAATTCTTACCAATCCCTTAAAGTATGGGTGGCATACTTGTGTCCACAGAGTGGGAGACTTGCAACAGGCTGTGCAGGGAAGTAGCCCCATCTAGGAATTTCAATGTGTTGATGTCATGATTCTGCAAAGCCGCACCCTCCTGAAATAAAAATACAAGATTAAGAGAAGGATTTGTTTGACATGATCTGTTCTAATCATATCCCTTGACAGAGACTTACAATAGAAGGTGCAATGCAATACAGGAGATAAGGAGATGCAAAGCAAGGGGACACTGAATGGTGGGTGATTCTTTGTGTGAGGTACTGATGTGAATGATACTGATAAACAAGTTATACAACGAAAGGAATTTTGAATATTTGACTATAACATCAAAGAACTTTTAGACATTGTAGTAGTAGACATTTCTAGATGACCAGGTATTGTGCTTAAGATGTTCCTGCAAAAATAAGTCCTGAGTTTACCAAGGGAAAAAAAAAAAAAAAAGGATACAGAATGATGTATCCTAAAAGTCATATGGGAGAGACGTTAGATGAGGATGTGGAGGTAAAAGGAAGAAAAATCTTGCAGAAATTAAGTATAAGATGGAGTTTAGAAATGAGAAACCCAGGAAGCCAAAGAAAAGCCTTATTTATTTATTTACTTATCTATTTATTTATTTTCTTATTTGTTTTTGTAGAATTGGTTTGTTATGTGACATTGTTAAAGACTTCTGCACAAGACAAAATGAATCACTCTAAGTTGAGATGTGAAAGATATGGTGGATCGGCCATCTCCTTTCCAAACACATTTGAAGAAAAGCATACATAACATCACTCAGAAAAGCAACTAACTTGGAAGAGTATTTGATCTGTTAATGGAGAGTATGCTTTGAAAAAATGCTAAACAATGTTATGAGGCTGCTTAATAGAAAATAATTCTTCAAGTCTCTCCTTCTCTCTCTGTCTCTTTTTCCTTCCCTTCCTCCCCGGTGTCATTGTTTTGGCTGGGACAGAGTTAGTTTTCTTCTCAGAGGCTCACATGATGTTGTGTTTTGGATTTTTGATGAAAATAGCGGTGATGTTTTTGGTTGTTGCAGAGCAGTGCTTACACAGAGCCAAGGACTTTTTTGCACCTGGTGCTGCCCTGTCAGCGAGGAGGCTGGGGGTGCACAAGGAGCTGTGAGGGGGCACAGCCAGGACAGGTGACCCAGACTGGCCAAAGAGATATTCCACACCATATGACATCATGCTCAGCAATGAAAGCTGGGGTAAATAAGGAGGGGGGGGACATTGGGAGTGATGGCGTTTGTCTTCCCAAGAAACCATTACGCATGATGAGCCCTGCTTTCCTGGCAGTGGCTGAACACCTGCCTGCCCATGGGAAGGAGCGAATGGATTCCTTGGGTTGTTTTGCTTGCGCACGTGGCTTTTGCTTTACCTGGTAAACTGTCCATATCTCAACCCATGAGTCAGTGCATTTTTACCTTTCTGATTCTCTCCCCATCCCACCTGGGGAGAGTGAGTGAGTGGCTGTGTGGCACTTAGCTGCCTGCCAGGGCTAAACCTCAACACCAAGCCAGGGAAATAAATAAAGTAAGTAAGTAAGTAAGTAAGTTCTAGTAGGTTTGTTTGCTTATTTGTTTATTTGTCTGTCTTAATAGAGGTTGAATTAGGGCTCAGGCAGCCCTAATTCCATTTAACAAGTTCTTTCAGCATGTCTCTAATACAGTTTCTCCCTTGCTTTTATTTTGCAGTGTTAACCAAAAGCTTAGAATATCTTACAGTTCATTGCTGGTTATTGCCAAATGTAAATATACTTTCTGACTTTCTTTTTACTATCACTTCTTGCTTGAAATTATAANCAGTAAACCGTACAATTGGTATTCTCCCCATGCAGCTTTGTCACACTTGTGTTCACTTAATCACTTTTGTTAATTCCATTTGGTATTTTCAAAGTTGGGATGCCTGAAATATCTACAGTGTCACTGCTGGAGGTGTGAGAGAAGACCTGCAGGAAACCTGTGCTGTTCTGAACCAACCAGACAGGATGGTTGCACCACACATCTAGTTACACTAGACATCAGTGTTTAGGCAACTAAATTGGGATTAGAATGGACAGCAAGATGTATGACATGCCTGTAATCTGTAAGTAACTCCCTAAATTGAGTAGTTCTATGAGTATCTGTAAACATGTTGTGTATGCTTAGTTAGTCTTCTGTCATAGTAAAGGTCATATTTACACTGACAGTAATCTATGTTTTTGTCAGTTGTCACTTTGAAGATTGGTTTGGCCTTTTTGACAATATAAAATCTAGAGGGTTTTTGTGAAAAGAAAAAAATTAAAATGTTTTAATGAAAATATTTAAGTATTCGTATGTAATTAATCATCTCTCCATTATTTTTACACATCACTGTCATTTTTTAGATACAGTGGCTACTTTATACATATTTTTTTTTTCTGACTTTATGCTTCAGAGAAGATTGTAGTGAACTGCTATTGTTTCTGAATATCTAATAACTGCATTATATATTCAACAGCCAACTACATTGTAGAATTTGATACAGATATTTGTGAGTCATTCTTATTTGTTCTATATGTTTACTTCTTTTAGGAAAAGATTTATGTATCAGCATTTAAACTCCTTTTATATTGATTTAAGATGATATATAATTTTGCTGAAATATGATTTTTTTTTCCCCCTAGGAATATAGTTCACATTTTAAAGGATTCTATTTCTGCAACAAGCTATTTTAAGTTGATTTTATCTTGTGATCATTTATATCTATTATACATGACGTTTTACTGTATAGACTTTATTATCATTAATGAGGATAATGCTGTCCCTTCTAAAACAGCTCAAATTTCTAGAGAGAAGTGAATCAAATACTTTCATTGCTATTTGTACAGAATACCAAACAAGTTATTCAGCATTATTCCTGGTATACTGCAATGCTGGTTAATATTCTGCTTCGCTCATTTTGAATAGGTCTGTTGCTGTCTGTGATGTTAAAAAAGCTTCATAGATGATGTGGGTTATATTAGATGATATGTTGCAGATGGTTACCCACAATCCCCAAATATCAGGATAATCTGTGCTGACAGAATCTTTAATGTAGGCACTATTGCCAGTACAGGCTGCTTGTCCTTTCCTATATAATACCCTACTTTTCAGCAGTAATTGCAACCCCTTTGTATGTATTTGAATATATACAATATTTGTAGGAACTCAGGTAGTAAGAGTGATTTATTTCAATCACATAGTACAAATGGTTCAGCTCAGTAATGGAGAGAACTCTTATCCTTGTAATAACATGTTAGGATAAGTCATAACAGAATAAAAGTTGACCGTCCCAGCTCTTCATCATTAGGCAGATAACGTTATCAGAAAATAAACTTGTTGCCAACTTTATCACATCCTGGCCATTTCTCTTTCTAACTTAACCACTTATACTGAAGTGGGAAAGCTGCCAAAGTCAGGTCCTAAATAAGGTCCTATTTTGCAGATATGTAGTACGGATATACGTTAGTTGGACAGGCTGTTTTTTGGGGTGCTAACATTCAAACCCAGTTTCATTATTCAATAAACATCTTCCTTTTCCATTTTTAACATTCATTGTCTGTAATTCTTCAAACAAATGTTGAACAGTATCACTGTTTTCCTTCATTTTCTAAATATAAGTTTATTTTTGTGGTGTAAATTGTTTGTGATAGTATTTCTATTTACGTGGTTAGTGGTATGGATGTTATATTACAATGCAGGGTCTTTTTAAAGAATAATGAACAAATTTGGACTACAGAATACTGAAACTTGAAATTTTCCATCTATGAGAAAGTCTGATACTTTAACAATATCTTAATTCAAAATTAAATTAAAGCTAAAGTTTTCATAATGTTCTAATATATGGGATTTCAAAGGATAAGTTAATTTGAGAAAATACTGAAACAACTTTAAATGCAATATGTGATTTTGTTGTATTTTGCCATTCAATTGTGTATGTTTATGTACTTCATGATATTCCAACAGAAATTCCTAACTATCTCCAGCTGGTACATATCAGACCTTACCCTCTTTCTATTCTGCTGTCTCATACATCAAAGGGACAGTATTTGATGTGAAGTCACATTTACTGCCTTTTCAGGTAAAACCTGGAAAAAATACCAGTTTCTGAGTAGGTTGGTTGGACAGTCTTATATACCTTTAAAATTGTAGTTCTGTGTGAAACTTGGTAGGAAATTAAATCTCACATAGAATCTCATGCATAGACATAAAATGTAGAAGCACTTATATGTTCAAGAAATTTAAGTGTTATTTTGGCACTGACCAGTCCAAACAAATCACTGACTTCTCTTGTTCAGGAGTATTATTTATAAATGGAAGCATCTTTTCTGTGAGCTTCTATGTTTCATATGAAAGGATTAATAAAATAAACCTACAGAAAATAGAATAATCTAAATAATTGAAACATTGTCTATTTTTGTTCTTGTTATTATTCATAGATGTCTATTTATTAAAGTAATCAAGGAAAATGAGCTTCAAATAGTTCATCAGCCAAACTTATGCATAGGCTTCTATGCACCCAACCAGGATGAAGAAGCAGACAAAATATTGTATAAGCAGCTAGAAATGTTGTGATCGCTAGCACTCATTCTCAGGGGATACTTCAACTTCCTGAACGTCTGCTGGAAATACAATACAGCAGAGAAGAAACAGACTTGGAGGTTCTTTGAATGTGTGGAGGATAACTTCCTGACACAGGTGGTAAGGGAATAGACTAGGGAAGGTGCCCCACTTGACCTGTTGTTTGTTAACAGGGGAGGTCTTGCTGGTTGGAGCCCACCTTGGGCACAGAGATCACAAGATGATAGAGTTCTCCATCCTTGAAGAAACAAGGAGGGCAGTCAGCTGAACTGCTACTTCGGATTTTTGAAGGGCAGATTTTGGCCTATTTAGGGACCTGGTAGACGGAGTCTTTTGGAGGCAGTTCTAAAGGGAAAAGGAATCCATGAAGACTGGACAGACATTCTTCAAGAATGAAATCTTGAAGGCACAGGAGAAGGCTGTATCTATGTGCTGAAAGACAAGCCAGTGGGGAAGAAGGCCAGCCTGGCTGAACAGAAAGCTTCTTGTGGAACTCGGAGGGGCGGCGGCGGGGGGGAGGTATTTGAGCTTTGGAAGAAGGACTACAAAGATGTTGTGAGGTTACGTCAGAAGCAAATTAGAAGGGCCAAAGCCCACCTAAAACTTGACCTGGCTATTGCAGTAAAGGACAATGTGAAATGTTTTCATAAGTACATAAACAACAAAAGGAGGATTAAGGAGAATCTCCATCCTTTATTGGATGTGGCTGGAAATATAGTGACAAGAGATAAGGAAAAAGCTGAGGTTCTTAATGCCTTCTTTGCCTCAGTCTTTATTAGTCAGACTAATTGTTCTTGGGGTACCCAGCCCACTGAGCTGGAAGACAGAGACAGGGAGCAGAATGAAGCCCTTAAAATCCAAGGGGAAATGGTTAGCGACCTACTAAACCACTTGAACTCACACACACACACAAATCTACGGGGCCAGATGGCACCCACCCAAGGTTCCTGAGGAGCTTGCAGAAGTGCTCACTAAGCCACTTTCAATAACTTATCAGCAATCCTGACTAACCAAGGAGATCCCAGCTGACTGGAGATTAGTGAATTTGATGCCAGTATATATGAAAGGCAGAAAGAAGGATCTGGGGAATTACAGGCCTATTAGTCTGACCTCAGTGCCAGGGAAGGTCATGGAGTAGACCATCCTGAGTGCCATCACATGGCACATACAGGACAACCAGGTGATCAGACCCAGTCAGCATGGGTTTATGAAAAACACGTCTTGTTTGACTAACCTGATCTCCTACGATAAGATAATCCGCTCAGTGGGTGAGGAAAAGGCTGTGGATGTTACTTACTTGGACTTTAGCGAAGCATTTGATACTGTTTCCCACATCATTCTCCTGGAGAAACTGACTGCTTATGGCTTGGACAGATGTACTGTCATCTGGGTAAAAAGATGGCTGGACGTCCAGGCCCAAAGGGTCAATAAAAATGGATTTAAATCATGTTGGTGGCCTGTAGCAAGTGGTGTTCCCCAGGGCTTAGTATTAGGGCCAGTTTTGTTTAATATCTTTATCAATTATATTGATGAGGGGATTGAGTGCACCCTAGTAAGTTTGCAGATGACATTGAGTTGGGTGGGAGTGTTGATCTGCTTGAGGGTAGGAAGGTTCTGCAGAAGGATCTGGATGGGCTAGATTGATGGTCCACATGCAGTTGTATGGCATTCAACAAAGCTAAGTGCCGTATGCTACACTTCAGTTATAACATCCTCATGCAGTGGTATAGGCTTGGGGAAGAGTGGCTGGAAAGTTGCCCAGCAGAAGAGGACCTCAGGGTGTTGGTCAACACCTGGTTAAACATGAGCCAGCAGTGTGCCCAGGTAGCCAAGAAGACCAATGGCATCCTGGCTTGTACCAGAAATGGTGTGACAAGGAAGACTAGAGGAGTGATTGTCCCCTTGTACTAAGCACTCATGAGACCGCATCTCTAGTTCTGTGTTCAGTTTTTGGACCTCACTACAAGAAGGATATTGAGTTGCTGGAACACATTCAGAGAACAGCAATGAAGCAGGTGAAGGGACTAGAAAACAAGACTTAAGAGGAATAGCTGAGGGAACTGGGGTTGTTTAGGCTGGAAACAAGCCGGCTGAGGGGAGACCTCACTGCTCTGTACAACTACCTGAAAGAGTGGGTGTCAGTCTCTTTTCTCAGGTGACAAGTGATAAAACACAAGGAAACAGCCTATAGCCATGTCAGGGGATGTTTAGATTGAACATCAGGAAGAATTTCTTCACAGAAAGAGTGATTACACATTGGAACAGGCTGCCCAAGGAAGTGGTGGAGTCCCCATCCCTGGAGGTATTTAAGAGTCGTGTGGATGTGGCGCTTAGGGATGTGGTTTAATGGTGGATTTAATAGTGTTAGGTGCCGGTTGGACTTGATGATCTCATGGGTATTTTCCAACTTAAATGATTCTATGATTCTATTCTATGATTCTATGATTCTATCTGGCCTTATTGAATAAAGCAAAATTGTTATGCAGCCTTTTCATTTTCAGGAAAAGATAAAACTACATAGTAGAACAGAAGACATTTGTGTTGTCCAGAGATAACATTTTAGGGAGGATAGAGATACTACTTTCACCTTTTAGTTTATTATGAAATAAATAACAAATATCTCTAGCTATCATATAGAAATCTTTATAGTTGTTCACATATCGCAGTTTTAGCAAATCTTGAAGTAAGTTCTCCCTGAGTTTATGTAGGTCTTTTATTTCTCTCTTACAAGAAATTCTATAAATATGTTTTTTTAATTAGTTCACAAAATATTATTGAGATTTCAATGCATATTCTTCTTCTATAGCATACGAAATAGTCTTGTTTTATTGTAGTTCATCTGCACTCATCATTCTTGTTTCCTATACAGCATTCTAAATACATAGGTGTTCCAGGCACCCACACTGGTGTGGTTAGTTGTGTATCACTGAGAACTAATATTCCTTTAAAAAAGGCTGACTTTATATATCATCTTGCTGAAGCTACTACCCAGAAAGCAATACAAAACCAACATCATTATTTATTTGTTGGAAGAGTTTACTAATATTGTAATTAATGTTACTTTATTATTAAATTTGAACTAGTTGAAAACTGCTGGTTTGGGATTGCACTTTGTAAAATGACGAAAAATAAAAGCTAAGACAAGAATCTTAGCACAAATCACATAAAGAGGTTAAATATAGGTAGGTTATTCAAGTTCACTGACACTAGCCATAGCTGAGACCAAGAACAAGTCTAAGGGAGAAAAGCATAGTCAAATCTAACCCTAAATGACAAGTGGTTAGCAACACCAGTTTTTCTCTTTTCCCTACTTTTGGCTCATGTAGTTTAGGAATGTTTTTATCTTCACAGGGAGGAGTACTGGGTCTGTTGTTAGCCCCTTTACACACTTGCTCTGCCTTGCATTCATTTTCACAGCAGTGCATCATCTTTTTCCCCTGTGGGATCAGAGCATCCAAGAAAGCTCTGGCACTGCTCTAGCTGCAAGGAACACTGCAGTAGGCACTCAGAAGAGGAAACTAGTGCAATAAAACCACGAACAGATTAAAGTTTTGCTAAGTTTTATCCTTACATCATCCTTGGTAAGTTTGTGTATGAAAAGGATAGGTAGAAAGGAGCATAGAGATTTGCCTGCAAGCAGGGAAGGGTTGAGAATGACCAAGGTGGGAGCCAAGGAAAAACAAAGCATCAGAGAAACTAGGATTTGATGTAGAGGCTATTGTGAAGGAATCGTCCACAGTCCTTAGCCTGTAGAGACAGGAAGCACCTCTCTCCCTATACCACCAAGAACCCTACAGTTCTTCAGGGGGTAGAAACCTGGTAAGTAGGCTTAAAGTATCTTAGTGAAGGTTGGTCACATCTGTTTTAAGCCATTGAGAAGAAGAAGATTTGAAATGTGTTTGAATTGTCACACAGTACTCCAAACTTTTGCCACTAGTAAAGGAAGAAAAGACTATTTGCAAGGTGTTCCAGTGATTCATCAGCAAGTCTTACTGCTTCATAAAAATTAAGAGAACATTGACTTTGCCATTGCACAGGCAGAGTAGAACAAGTGTGAACTAGTCTTAAAATATTACTAAAATATTACTTGCATAAAATCCAAATCCAAATCTGCTCTTTCGAGAGGAAAAAAAAAAAAAAAATCATGCAGAAAGTCGAAGTGTTTGAAGTCTATTTAAGAATAGTTTAGAGGTCTCCCACAAAATGTTAAATTACATAGTGACCCAGAACACACAGATTAGCTATGAAATATACAAAATCCAGTTGACACTGAGCAATGATTTGGGGACACTAATTATGGTATTTTTTAGCTTTAGGTACATATTTGTGAGAAGAACATCATACCCCTCAGTATTTATTTGTTTGATACTTTGGAAAGGAAGCAGACAAGCGATTGCTATCTCACTAATTTTACCTTCCACTGACACTCACATCACAACACCACAAGCAGAACTAGAATCTCCCTTCCCTTTTTACTCTTACCAACTACCACTCTTCGGAAGGAGATAATACTACTAAATGACAGCAAGAGAATCGACAGAAACTGAACTTTTGGGGATCAGTGAAAGCAGCAGAAGTCTATTTATTGATGTCACCAGACACATAATGATAATGTTAAAGTTCTACGTTGTTCACTCTACATGGTCAACATGACAAAGCAGAATAAGGACACAACAATGAAGCGGAAGTTCCTGTGATTTAAGGAAAAGAAAATAAGTGGCTCGGACAATCCTGTCCTTATCAATGCTAGCTTCAACAACTGATATGGGAATGGACTTTTTCTGATGTTCTTTCCCCGTCTCAGTGCAGAAGTTTAGCATTCACATAGCCTACATGTACAGACCCTGATACAGGACTATACATGCTCTTTCACTCCAGCAGATACAGGAGCTCTTTTTAGCAACTGTAATAAGCATGGCTTAGGCCCTAATGTCCAAATTTAGTAGTGGTATCTCCCTCTAACAAAACAAAAGCATATAAAATTTGACCTAGGGACAACATTTCATTTACTGTCTACTGCTTAAAAGTAATTCTTCAGCTTTGGCCTTGACTAACAGCTTATAGAAAGACAGAAGAATCTCATTTTCTTCATAATCTTAAACAAACAAAGAACAACAACAACAACAAAACAAATTAATAGATTTATTTGGCCCTTGTTTCAAACAATTGTTATTAGTAATTACGGCACTGTAACAACAGATTGCTAGATAGAAATTAATTTACTCTGTATTATAAGTGGAAGTTAGGATTTTTTACATTAAATGCTTCCAGAGAAAAAATGAAGAAAATGCATCATTTTTGAGAACCTAAAATATCTAAACTATCATGAGAATGATACTTTGATTTAAAATTCAAAATCTGCCCCCCCCCCCCCCCTCCTTATTTAAATTAGTTTAGAGAAATAACTATAAGAATTCATTTCTATACATGTCCTCATCTGGTAAGGCTATTTATGTACTATGCAACAGCACTTTCGTATTTATGGAACTAATCAATGCCTATTTAAGGGAGACACATATAGAGACACCTGAGATAGACAACATCATGCAAATTATTAGTCAGACTTTTATAGAATAGTCAAGGGAATTTGTCTCTAACTCTTATTTTAGAGCATAAAAGAAATGCATTAGTAAAAAATTAATTAGTATAAAAAGAAACAGAGGGAAAGACAGATATCCCTGATATGCTCAGACAGTCTCATAGATCAGACAAGCACCTGAATGTTTCTAAATTGCTTCATGACTTAAAAAAATAATTTCTGCCCTCACACTATTAAGTACTATCTATTCCACTAGTTGTATCGCCAGGATGGTTTTTCAGAAATATCAAAAGGAATCTAAAAAAAATTCAGCTTCTCCATCTTCTACAGAAATCACAGTCTGGAAGCAATGCCATCAAAACTTGCAAGGTGTTAAAAGAGATTCATTATGACCTGAAGAATATGTGTTGTAGATAGTAACTGAAGACTAGATCACCCAAATTTAACAATACTTAAAATGCAAGCCAGAAGTACTGGCTCTGTCCAACCTGCCAGAAATCCTTAAATTTTGCAGAGAGAAACTATTTTTGCAGGCCATCAACTACACTATGAGTTTCTAATTATCCAATGAAGACTAAATAAGAATGTAAATGAAGCGGAAGTGGAACAAAGAGCTAGAAAAAATTATTTTATATGCACATACTAATAGAACAATGCAAGGAATTAAAGCAGTGAAGTGAACCTTCAGCTACATCTTACTTGGTAACAACAAGAATATCATCTTTAGCATATATTGGTCTATATAAACATATATAGACCTCAGCTGATAATTAATCTTAGAGACTTAGAGGTAAATCTTAGTTCCTTGGAGAAAGGAAAGAAGAAAGGAACTTGCCTTGCAAATGTATTTTGGTCAGTTGTTACTTTTCTGGATTTGAGATGATCTAATAACCTGACTAGCAGAACTAGTTCAGCATCAAAACAGAAGAAATTAATGTCTTTTTTTTTTTTTTTTTTTTTTTCCCCTGGTGTTCTGGTTTCTACTGGTTACCGCCTGCTAGTTTTACCACCTTGAATAATAAACCTTCCTGGTACCTGATAACTATAAAAGCTGGAGGATTTGATTATAAGATAAAGGATTCCATACAGGAAACAGAATGTTGTGGTAGGGGAGAGGTTTTTTGGAAGCAGTTTCCTAAAGGTTCGTGATAGAAGTTTCAGTAAAATCAATATATAAATTTTTCCAGTATTTCTCTCCTCTGCGTTTTCTCTTTTCTATGAATTTGACTTCATCTTACGGCTTTCTAGATATCTGGTTTGTTTTGTCTTAGTGTTTCATTAACATCCAAAATTAAATTCATTGCAATTATAACATGAGATTGTTATATCCAAGGAATTTATTTTTTCTCAACATTTTTTTTCTCAGTTTTCAAGTACAGTGCTTTTATATGCCTTCTCTCAGTGCATGAATTCTGTTTATTATAAGACAACTGAAAATGCTAATGGCAACAAAAACATTAGGTGAACTAAGGAACAGGTTAGAATACATGTTACATGAAAAGTCAAACTGATCACCAAATCACAGCAGCACAGGGCAGTGGGGAGTGGGGAATGGGGGCTGCAGTCAACCCATATCGCTTCGTCTCTGCTGCTCCTTCGTGGTCTCTCTCTGCCCGTGCTCCAATGTGGGGTCCCTCCCATGGGATGCCGTCCTTCCTGAACGGATCCTGCGTGGGCTTCCCACAGGCTGCAGCTCTTCAAGAGCTGCTCCAACATGGGTCCGTACCACGGGGTCCATCCTTCAGGAGCAAACTGCTCCAGCATGGGTCCCCCACGGGTGGCAGCTCCCACCGGATCACCTGCTCCTGCGGGGGCTCTCCATGGGCTGCAACCTCCTTCAGGCCACATCCACCTGCTCCTCCCCTCCGTGGGCTCCTCCGTGGGCTGCAGCATGGAGATCTGCTCCACCCTGGTACTGTGTGGGCTGCAGGGTGCTCCTTCTTCACTGACCTTGGTGTCTGCAGGGCTGTTCCTCATTCCTCTCTCCCAGCTGCTGTTGCACAGCAGTTTTTTCCCTTTCTTAAATCTGCTCTCACAGAGGCGCAAACAACATCGCTCATTGGTTCAGGTCTGGCCAGCGGTGGGTCCCTTTTGGAGCCGGCTGGAGCTGGCTCTTATCTGACATGGGGCAGTTTCTGGAATCTTCTCACAGAAGCCACCCCTGTGGCGCCCCTGCTACCAAGCCTTTACCATGTAAACCCAATACAGCTGCTAAGACAGTCAATAATAATTTTATACTGTAGCCTGATATAAAAATAAGAAAAAGTGTTGATCAAAATAAGTTATTTTTTATTTTAATGTTTTCTTAGAGATATTAAGATCTCTTAAAGATCTCTTCTTTAAAAATATAGATCATGATTGCACAAAGGTTATCAGAAAGAAAGCATATATGTGCTCCAGCACATTAAGTAAAAAATGCATCTCTTCCCTACAGAATTGACAGTGTAAAAAAATGGGGAAGTGAAGCAGACATAGAGAAGTAGAATGACTTACCTGAGGTGAGACAATAAATTGGTTTCAGAAAGAAGCAAAGAGACTGTATATTGACTTGCAATCCAGCTCTGACTGGTATACCACACAGCTCCCAGAAGTCAAATTCACTGTTCCTATTCTCTCTGACATCATTTACTTCATATATAAAGCAAACTGCTTTATACATGATTTTCACCTTCACCTAGTGTAGAGAAAACGTTGTCTTCAGGAAATATATTGTAGCTGCATGTCTACTGCAGAATAATGAAAATAAATTTCAAAGTTTCTTCCTTTCCTTACCAAATTCCTTGTACATAAAATGAATTAAATAGAGAAGAAGGAGTGGGAAATATGATAAAAAGAATATCACAGCAGGTTTATTATTACCTCTGAAACACATTATTTGTCCCTTAAACAAGAACAAAATTGCCTATACAGAGAAAAGCTCATGAAGGAAATATCTGTATATAAACAGAAAGTTAATATGTTTCTGTTCTGTATAGCTAAAATAATCAAGCTAGCATTAAAGAACAGACCAATATCCAATTAGGATATTATAGATACACATCCACATATTGACTTACTAACAAAGCAGTCATATGTCCACACAATTTCCATCTGTTAACATATGTTAACAC
Source organism: Chauna torquata (assembly GCA_013399475.1). Taxonomy (NCBI): domain Eukaryota; kingdom Metazoa; phylum Chordata; class Aves; order Anseriformes; family Anhimidae; genus Chauna; species Chauna torquata. The sequence goes on from VXAL01012009.1 coordinate 50,443, forward strand.
CATTCAGGAAAAAAAAAAATCTGTCTTTTAGATACCCAGATGTCAAGCTACACAACTAAGATTTTTATTTTTATTTCTATTTTTGTTTTTAGTAATATGCAAGTAAAATATAGGTGAGTAGTAAAACTTGCTAAGAAAGAAAGAACTTCTTGTTAAGGCAAATATCAATCTCTCATATTGGCATTTGCTGAGTAGGTTGCAAAGTAGGTGAACAGATGTAAGTATGCAACCTTTCTGCTGTAAGGGAATCTGAGCAGCAAATCTTGTAAATGTTGAGACTTTAATTCACTGAAATTCAACTTTGATATGTATGCACAATGTTTTCATGTTATATGCAATTTAGGAAGGGAAGGAAAACACGTTAGCCATATGATCTAGGGTTCCATGGGTCTGTCTCCTAATGCAGGTAAATGGGGGATATCCAGTAGTGCTGGATCATAGCAGGAGAGCAGACAGAAAGGTGCTCTCCTCCTTCTAGCCCTAACAATTACCAAAATGAATGTTTACAACTGTTTGAAAGCATTTCTTACTTTTAATATTATTTCCAAAATATGAAAATAAAATTCTGCCCATGTTAGGAACTGTAAAATTAAAGAAGCCATGATTCAGTCTTTTTTTTTTTTTT
>VXAL01012010.1:0-18531 GCA_013399475.1 Chauna torquata
AGAGAGCTGTGGCTGTTCAGCCTAAAGAAGAGAAAGTTCCATGAAGACCTCATTGAGACCTTTTAGTACTTAATGGGGGCTTATATAAACGATGAAGAGTGACTTTTTACATGGACAGATAATAGAACAAGTGGGAATAGTTTCAAACTAAAAGAGAGGAGAGTGAAATTAGATGTTTTGAGGAAATTCTTCACTCAGAGGGTGGTGAGACACTGGAAGAGGTTGCCCAGAGGAGTTGTGGATGTCTCATTCCTGAAGATGTTCAAGACCGGGTTGGCTGGGGCTCTGGGCAACCTGATCTAGCGGGTAGCATCCCAGCCCATGGCGGGGATGTTGGAACTAGATGATCTTTAAGGTCCCTTCCAACCCAAGCCATTCTATAATATGATTCTATGATATGCAGACATATGGATGAATTGCATTTCTGTCTGCATTTCATTTTCCAATTGGGGTAGAAATGGTGATATTTTCTTGGTGCTGCTTTTTTTTAAGTGTCAGCAGTACACTGCATAAAGAGGTCCAGTTTTGGATACTCTTTAATGGGCAAGGTACACAAGACATAAGAAAACAGAAGTTATCAATTAATGTCATTTATACTATATTACCATCAAATTTGATAAACAATTATAAAATGATGAAAGAAGACTTTCATTTTATGTAAATTACAATAGTCATTGAAATCAGAAATTTTAGTTAGTTAGTTAGTTTCTAGAGACAAAACTATAGCTATACCTGTCTTTGTTATTCTACATATCTTCAGAGATCAACTATCCACTCTCCTAGTAAACTATATTTTGTTAACTATCTGTAAATTTAGCTCAGTAGTTCTTTAAATCAAATGTGGATATTAATAAAAAGATAAAACTAACAAGAGACTAGTTTTTGGCTGGTTAGATTGTGTTTTTTGTTTGTTTGTTTGTTTGGTTTGTTTGTTTTAAAACCTCTGACTATGTACAGAATAAAAAAATCTGTTTTACATTCTCTGTTTTGTCTCAGATTTCAAGTACCATTAAATTTATGTTTGAAATAGTTCTTTCTCTTTTTCTCGTATCTGAATATTGTACAAATACCAGAGACAGCTTTGCTATTTAAATGTGGTTAGTGTTTATTACTCAGCAATACATATACTGACAGTAAAAATTAATCATAACATTGAAAATTTTTTCAGAGATTTCAAAAGAATCTTAAAACAGTAATGAATAATATTCTCATCCTCTGTGTATGGGAATTTGAGACACACAAGGGAAAAGAATTTGTCAAAAATCTCACAGTAAATCAGTAACAGTGATAACTAGAACATAGGTTTCCTGACTCATATCTCTCCTTTTAGCAGAAGATGACCATGACCATGTGAGCAAGAAGTTAGAAATATACACAATTAATATATATATATATTTTACTGTAAACAGAATGCTTTGTGTAAAATGAAATTACTGGAATTTAAGATAGCTATGGACAAAGTGTTTTCTTTGAATGGACAAAATCACTGTAAAAAAAAAAAGCAAATGTGAGGAAGTGTAAGGAAGGAGATATGTTCATTTCAGAGATTTTCTTCTCAGTAATGACTGTTCTGGAAGTGTAAAACAAAAGAGGTCTCCTATCTTTAACCTGTAGCTGTGTTAGAATACATGATGAGTGCATTCAAGTGAATGACTACATATATTGCAAGGTAAATTTATTTGGAGCTAAGGTAAGAACTTCTGGAAGAATATATTTGAAAAGACAGTTGTACTATTTTTAAAATATTGTATTCTCTCACTGCCTCAAACCCCAAACAGCAATGAATTTATTGACCCCCTCACTGGAGACTCATTCATAAGAAATGTGGTGGCAGAAATATCTCTCAATTTTTCTTCAGAATTGCTCATCTGGGAAACAGAATTAAGTACACGAAATTTTATCTTTGGTTTATTTGCAGAATTTCCCATGTAGTTTTCCCCTGGAGACCAGATACTGACCCAATCTGAAAACTCCATAGTTCTACGATTAGCCTTCATTTTCCCTAAAACATTTTCTTCCACAACTATATGTCAGTTTTGGGGGAGGAGGGGGGGAGGGAGGTCTAAATATAAATGAAAATTGTTCTAAGGAAAGTTAAGTTACTTGGAAGACTATGAAGCAATAAAGCAGAGTATTTAGCTTTTTGAAACAAAGTGATTGTACCAATGGTCTGTGATGCAGTGGGAATGTTTCTGCTGATGTTACTGGACTTTTAAAAGCAAGTGGTTAAGCTATATTATTGCATATCATTTTTGATGCTGATCTCATTCTCTCTCCTTGTACCATTGTAGTGCTGTGTGTTTTCTCATTACAGTTTATTTAGGCATATATTTCACAAAGGCAGGTGTAATATCTTCCCTCTCTTTTTAATCCAGTAAAATTGGACTCCCACCTTCCTTGACCTTTGAAGTGCTAAATAAATAGTAACTGATAAAATACAAAACAAAACAAACAAACAAACAAACAAAAAAAACTGTGTCTGAATATAGAATTTCAGAAGTGGAATATATCTATTTGCTTTGTCATTTTTAATTAAGAAATAAATGTTCTGTCAATTTCGGTGTTGAGTGTTGCTTCAGATAATCTTGTTTTTACGTGCTTAATATCTTAATGCAATTGATTTATCTTGCACTTGGGTTTTTCCAATGTAGGGAGACATAGAAAGTTGTTTCAGAGAATCAAAACAGGAAAAAGAGAAAAAGAAAGTGTCTCTCTCATAAATGTACAGCAGCTCTGAACTTATGACACTATGTCAAACTTAGCCCATAGCTATACTTGAACCATAATTAATAGTAAATGAAATCTCCGACATGAGGAAATGTAATTGCAGTATTTTCTAATTTATGTAGAAGACATTTTAGCTTCTGAGCTAAATTTTCGAAAGTTCCTAAATAAAATAGGAGATTATGGGTAGAGGTTGATGTGTTGTTCCAGCTGGTGCTGACCTAGGTTAAGAGGTGATCACAGGCTACCACCAGCCATCCCCACATTATCATCCCACACATGCTGCCTGCTGTAGGCTGCAGCTTGCACCATCTGAAAGTATAATTACAGAGGCGGCTGCTTCCCACATTCAGTTCATCTTTAACAATTTTAAATAGAATTTCATTTGTTTGCTTGTTGCTAAGCTTTGACATATCCAAGGATGATGACAAACATACTAGAACACAGTTTAAGACCTAATTTGTACGAGGATATTATTTAAAAGTCTGCTTAGTTAAGTTAGTGCAGAAGGCTGTACAGACTTGCCTTAATTTGAACCTTCAAAGTGTAGACTTCAAAGGCATGCATAATGGCACTTATGTTAATGTAGGTAAACCATACAGGCTGTTGGAACAATAGATCACACTTTTGTTTAAAAATGCTAATCCAAAATGCTGTAAAAAAAAAAAAAAAAAAGGAGGATAAACACCTCTAGAAGGCAATTGATTCTGTCCCAATAAATAAAGAATGATTATTATTTGGAGGTGCTTTTTTGAACCTCGGGTAGGGTAACATGAGTCCCACCATAGAGGTGCCTAATAGATCATCCATCTTTCTCTGGAGGCTTTCAAAAGGAGTAAAGTAAAAACATAGGAAACTTGGGAAGTACACAAAATTGTTCCTCCCCAGCAGGAAGAACTGATGCAGAGTCAATCATGTATATTGCAGTGACACAATTATATGCAGGCCCGGGTTACTCAGATAATACGTTATTAGATGATAGCATGAAAGCCTCAGATAGACGCAGTGAAAACACTGTGATCTTATAAAACTCTTTCTAGAAGAGATCTTATTTTTCACGTAAAAGCAGACCTATATTATAGGATAAAACTGTTGCCTTTGCCAGTAGCGTGATATCCTGTTGCTGAGACAAAAGGCCAAAAGGGAAATCACATGACAATCCAGAGCTTCCGCGTAATGAAATGTAGTATCATTTCAGAATACTCTAACGACCTTTGAACTATTAGATTTATTTGCAGTAATTGGACTGGTATGCTTTTATCTATATACAGAACAGCTTTGTTTCACTCCACCACTCACGACTAATGGAGCTGGCCTACAACTGTGTAAATGAATTGCAGAGGTTTAAGGAAAGACACACTATATTCTTTGTACAATACATTTCTTTACAGTACGCAACCCACCACAATTATAATTCTGCATAGCTGAGCAGTGTAGGGTCATTTTAAAATGACCCTCTTCTTGCCTGTCCTTAGAGGCTGATGGCACCTCTTTTGCTTGCCTGGGGCAGTTGCTGCTGCTTCATTTTAGCTTTGCTGTCCCACTATGTAATGTCTTAGCAAAACTGTCTAAAAAGTAAGATTCTAGTTTTCAGTGTGATAATGATATTGAGTCAAACCTTGGATAACCTCAGTTTAATTGCCAAGTCTCACATTCTCTGAGTGATTCATTACTGGGGTCACAAAGAGGCCCTCTGGTGCTTCTACCCCTGCAGGACCATCCACCTTTGTCCACCTGGAGAAAGTATTTTTGAAAGAAGATTTGTTTTATACATAGAACAATACAAACCTGACATTTACTTGATATTATGTAAACACAATTTCTGAATAATCAGGAAGATGAACTTGTACTATGAGGTGTGTCTCAGACAGCTCTCTGCCTGATAAAATGTCTGGAATCAAGTCAGTTTTTTTTCTCCAGTGACAAATTTGCAGCATTTTGTCAAGATGCTCAGTTTATCCAAATGGAGTGACAGTTCCCTCACAAAATCTATTGGAAGTGCAAATACGAGACTAAGTGGGACCAGGATTGCTAAACTGGAGCACAATCAAGATCTGAAATCTTTCGTAGAGAATTACAGTCTATAATTGGAACATAATGGGTGAAATTCATTTGGGTGTGACTCCTTCAATATCAGTGGAGTTACACCTCTAGTAACATAATAAGAAGGCAGCTTTTCTTTCCTTTGTAGAATCTGAATTCAAAACAACATATCTGAATACCTGTAGCAGTTGTATCTGTATTCAAGACAACATTGTTTCAATGTAAAAGCCTAGTAGCAGATTTTCACCCAGTCACCTTGTATCATAGTCACCTGGAAGTTTGTGAGAACTTAGTAATTTGTTAAACTCACTGAAAAACAATATTAACCAATCTTATTTTTAAATGTATATTCATGTACAAATGACAGGTGTTACTGCTTGTATAATTTTTCAGGGATCTATTCACAGATCGTTTCATTACTCACGGATTGTTTTCCTTACAGTCAAAACATCTCAAAGATTCCCAAAATCAGAAATGAGTTTCAACTGAAGCATCCTCTAAGGTCATGTTTCATGAAAGAAAATCCTGGTAGCAAGAAATATTACATTATTTTCCTGGAACAAGTACTCTTTGTCAGTCTCTAAAAGAAATTCAGTTGCTTGCTTAGAAGAATTGTAGCCATGCCACTGTTATTTAAATCCTTGTCTTCACTCTGCTGCCCAGTAAATCAAGCTGTGGTAAGCAATCTAAAAGGGAAAACAAACAGTTTGTCCCTGCACGCTGAAAGTGCAGTGTAAGCACTAAGCTGGTAAATTCTAGTGTCATTAATCTTTTTCTACAGGGCTCCCTGTCACCACCTCTGTGTTAGTGACACATACTCAAGTCTGCATTGTGAATGAAGAACTGCTTTGCATTGTTTTGAAATCTGTCTAGCTTCATTGTTGTAAATGCTCTCTTTCTTACTGTGGTAAAATCCAAACCACTGAATGATAACAGATCACACATTTAGCAAGTAGAATGCTTCTCACTCATCCACCTCCCAATATATCGATGTCCCCTTTATGTCTACCTCCAAAAATATGCACTGTGACTTGATACAAACTTACATTAAAGTTTGGCAAGTTTTCAAGCAAGGCTTCATGAAAACAAAGATACATCTGTTTCATTTCCATTTAATCCATGGATACTCTGGTGAATTCCCTTTATGTCCTAAACCTTTTTTCTAGTTACTTCTACTTAAAAGTAATACAAATCAAGGTGTTTAGGATCTAGCCTGTAATGGTCCCTTTATTAGCTGAAAGATATTTAAACAGCATGATTATATTTTAATTATAAAATGTAGCCTTTTCCCCAGCCCTCCACCAGGCTGTTCTGTTTCCTCCAAACATGACACACTCTGTTCACCCTGATGAAGGCCATTCTGAAGAGTAATGTAACATAAATATCACACTAAAAGCACCAGCTCAAAATGTGTTAAAATCCTAGAATGAAATCAATGGGTGGATTATCTTCATAGAGTACTAAATTTCTTGCTTCCCAATGTGCTGTCAGAGCTCACAACATTCAGGAAAATTTAATTGAAGACAATTATTGCAACAGATGAGCCATAGGATAGAAATTACAGTATGCTTATCGTTAGATAAGTAACCTGGACACCACTGACTCTTGAAGAGGAGGCCATTTTTATTCTTACTTACGAAAAAATTTGCATTAAAGACAAAGTAACCAGACCTTAGAAAAATGAAAATTAATCACACCCTGATAAAATAACCAAACTCAGTCAGCAGCTGGACAAGTTAGAGGGAGTTTTCTTTTCTCATGAGATTTATTCCCAGCTTCGTTAAGACAGAGGATCAACTACATTGCATGCAAGTCTGTCCTGTAAACCAAAAACATATTGTCCTAGAAACAGGAGTATATGTTGGTAGTAAGTTCAAAAGTTCTGAGTTATGTGAAAGTAACACATCTTTCCCCTAACCTTCCAACAGAGTCACCACTCCACTTCTTGTGCAATGAATGAAAGAAATTAAGTTAATGAGACATTCCATGTGTAAAACTTCAGAATATCACAAGCCATATTTGATCCTACATCTTCAGAAAAGAGAAACAAATAAATAATAAATACTTGCTTAATAATATGTTTGACAACATTGGCACTGTAGTTTTGTGTGAAATACTTACCTGTGACATAGATTAGTCAAAGTTAATAAATGTTAATGTTTAAAAACATCAGCAACAAATCTGTTTCCTTTTTTTTTCATAAACAATTATTGTCTTTAATTTGAATTTATACCATGAAGTCTTTCTCATAGAATTATCTATGAATTAGTAAATTTGCTTTCTTTGTGTCTCTGTGACTAAAAATGATGGGCCTCTCAGCCTCTGAAGGTACAATCAGTGTATACTTCTAGTGGAGGTTATGCTTTCTTTTTTTATCTTTAATTAACATACCTTAAATTAGTAGAAATGTAACTGAGAAAGAACATATCATTGGAATTATATATATAATACTTAATCAGGTAAAAAAGACAAGGCATTCAAGAAATATCAAGTTATGCTCAGGTTGCTTGAGTTACCAAACTGCCTAAATATTTCCCACCATAATAGATATAATTTTTACAGTGGAGGTAAACATACATAGAAAGAAATATTTCAAACTCTTTTCACATAGCTGAAATCAGGTATCTTCCAATTTCCTATAGCTTTTTTTTTTTTTTTTTTTCATACAATGTTATAAACATTAGTAATATGGAAATAATTGACATGTACATATTCTAGCAAAATTCTTCTTTGCTCTTCAGAACAATGCAGAACAAGTAGGTCTTCATTAAAAACATTGATGTTGATAGAGTTGAATGACAACAAAAACTGTCTTAGTTAAAGAACATGAAAACTTACAGAAATACAGTTAATGGGAGCAAACTAGATCTACTCTGAAGTAAAACTCCCAAAGTAAGGGCATTTTATGCAGTCCAGAACACTGAAAGATATAGATACCACCTCAGAAGCCAAAGATGAAGTTTCTTTTCTACATAAGAAACTCCACTGTAGTTAACATTGTAATTTAAAATTCAAATACATTTATTTTATCAAAATGTATTTAACAAGTGATTGTTGTGAACTGTAATCTTCATTGCCTTAATATGGAAAAAGAGAGAGAATAAAACACACTGGGTAGACCACATACCATAAAATGTATTGTTAGGGAGCTAGGACATATCTATGGTGAAATGCAAGATATTACTTCAAAATGTCATTCTTACACAACAAAATGTTGAAATAGCTGCACTAGAAAAATCCTTCAATGAAGTTATAATGGATCATTGTGCTTTATGACATTTCTTTGTAAAAAGTAGTTCCAAAGGAAGAAAAAAAAAAAAGAAAAAAAAAAGTTTTATCTTTATGGTTTTTTTTTCCTCAGATGAGAACATACGGTGTGAAAGAATTTGAAATTAATCGCTTCAATTGTAGTCTATATCCCACTGTTGGTGGAGTTTGGCACCAATGCCAAAGTACATGGCTTGAAACAATGCAGTTAAACAGCTGTGTAGGTGTGTTTTGACTTTATATTTGACTAGTAGCTAGTTGTAAGGTCTTCTCACATGCTCTTGTGTGCTTCAGTCCTATTCTAGTGCATGCCAAACTTGTTTAATTGTTGTCTGGGTGTGGAGGAAAGGCTGATTCACTGCCGAACTCCCCTACAATTGCAGAATGTCCACAACCACAACCCTTACTCAGAACTATTTATTTCCTTGAAACCTAATGCTTCAAAAAGATGAGGCATGTGCTGTCCTGATACCTGTATTCATCATACATACATCTGTAAACCATTTTTATTTTGTTCTATTTCTATTCTGCATAATACTGCTGAATTGCTGAATTTTGTGGGTAGTTCAAGTCCATGCTTAGAGCTCTTAGCTGTATTAGTGGTGGAGACTGTGTCTAAATTAACGGGAAATATGGTCTAAAACCAAGGAGCAAAAGATTGTTGCTGAAGACCTAGTGTATACACTACATAACTTTTAAGAGGGTTAAAAGAGTAAAAAGAAGTTGAGTAAGTGGATTTGCTTGAACATATTAAGGAAACCTTGGTGTTAGCTTCACCAGTGATTTTAAAGAAAACATTGCCTAGAACTACGTTCAGTTTTTTTCAGAATACCAGCTTAAGCCTAAAGGTTGTCAAATACAGTTTTTAACAAGCTGAGAAGATACTCTTTGTTAGTGAAAGTCTCTCCATTAACTGACTGGCTGTTTTACTTCTGGACCCTTCTCCTTGGCTACCCACTTTGACATACTCTCGCACCGCACCCCATGGCAAGCAAACCACGACATTTGCACTGTAGTGTAAATGCACAACTTAACCTGATCGTAAAACAGCTTTCCTACTCTTCTGTGTTATACCTGAGTCAAATAAGTGACGTATTGCATGCTGTGAGCTAGTAAGTACAGCAGCTGTTATTGATCGCTGCACAAGTTGAAACCCACGTGTCATGGTTTTGGCTGGGATAGAGTTAAATTCTCTTTGTGGAGGCTCACACAATGCTGTGTTTTGGATTTTTTGATGAAGATAATGGTGATGTTTTCAGTTGCTACAGAGCAGTGTTTATACAGAGCCAAGGACTTTCCAGCTCCTCGTATTGCCCTGCCAGCGAGGAGGCTGGGGGTGCACAAGAAGCTGGGAGGGGACAGGACCAGGACAGCTGACCCAGACTGACCAAAGGGATATTCCATACCATATGACGTCATGCTGAACAATAAAACTGTGGAGGCTGGCCGGGGCAAAGGGGGGGACCACCGCTTGGGAACAGGCTGGGCATCGGTCAGCGGGTGGTGAGCAATTGCATTGTGCATTGCATTGTGTACACTTGCTTTGTATATTCTTTTACTATTGTCATTATTATTATTATTATTATCATTATTTTCCCTTTCTTTTCTGTCTTATTAAACTGCCTTTATCTCAACCCAAGAGCTTTTTTTTCCTTTTTCATGATTCTCTCGCCCATCTGACTGAGTTGGGGGGTGGGGGGAGAGTGAGCGAACGGTTGTGTGGTGCTTAGCTGCCTGCTGGTTAAACCACACCACCACGGTGCGGACAAACCAGTCCTGATCCACAGGGGCAGTGTATGTGATTAAAAGCTAAGATCCATATATACAGAAGTCCACGGAGGCACGGCAGCAGGTGGTGCCACCCCAACAAATTAGTCATAGAAACAAGCCCTTGTCCTGGCTCCTCCCAGGGCATCCCAGCAAGGTGTCAGCTCCATGGGCTGGGCTTGAAACTCACCAAAACAGGACAGCTTTGCAGAACACCTTACAGATTGCAAGCTCCTATGGGGAATACATGCTCAGACTAAATATTGGCTGGACCATCAGAAGTGCAAATGTGGCAGGTTCACCTCTATTGGTCTTCCAGATTTGGCAACTCCTGACAAAAGTTTGATTAAAAATAGTACAATTAATGCATAAAATGCATTGAGTTGTCAAAAATCATTACTCTAAACCATTACTCTAAGACTTCTATAATGAATCATTACAGCACTGTTTTAATGTGTCACTAAGGGACATGGTTTAGTGATGGGACTTGGTAGGTCAGGTTGGAGGTTGGACTTAATGATCTTGAAAGTTTTTTCTAACCTAGATGATTCTATGATTCTATTCTGTGATAATGGGATGTTTGCAAATTTTACTGCCTAGCCTGGGGGCTACACAGTATATACTCAATGACCTGCAAGACTGTGCTTTTTTTTTGCCGATAAAAAATTGTCTATGAATCTCTAAGACTGGTAAAGCAGCATAAATTGTTGCTAGCTATGATCAGCTTATATATCCCTTAAAGAAATCAAATGTCATGGTACATCTGTAGCAGCAATGAATGTAGGTCAGTTTTACAGTCTGAATGACAGTGTAGTTTGGAAACAGATAAGCTTAAAATGGAGTTAGGGATACTGGAAGATGAAAAGCTAAAGGCAAATCTCTCAGTGAAAACTGCAAATGCCATTCCCAGGTTGCATTACACGAAACAGCTAACTCTAAATCAGACAGAAAGCAGATTAGAAATGGGTCTCCCACATCTCAAGTGAGTTTTCTAACCACTTTATTCTAAAGCTAGTCTCCTTGAATTTTTGTTACTGGAATTAAATTATTTCTGAGACAGAACACAAATGACAGAAGTTCAGTGTTGGACACAGAACTGAGATATAGTTTATCTACATCTCCACATCACTGTAGTGAATGTTTAAACATTCATAATCTGTAGAACAGTGTCAACAGAGAAAACTACGAACACCTCTTACACACCCAGACTGTGTCCATCATAACTTCTGATAAGTGGGAGCTATGGTTTTGTGTTTACTTAGGCAGAAGTAACACACTGGCTTGCTGAGAATTTTTTATTCCATAGCTAAAAATTGGATGTCCTATCCTGTAATATCAATCTAATCCCCAATAAAGATGAAGATTATTTTACTTGAAAATTATTTTTTTTCCAGTGAATTCAAAATATTTTCATTACCTCTGCTAGGAAGGTAGCATCGTTATTTAACATGAGACCATCACAGGAAAACAGTCTTTCTATCTGGAGATATTACATGACATCTTCAAGAGTGATCATTGTCCTTGGAAGACACATCTTGTTGTGAGAAATGAAGAGGATCTCCATCTACTTATATCTTCAAAAGTTATGAGATGACCCACATCATTTAATAATTTTAGCATGATACATCGAGAGTAAGTAGACAGAGAGCCCTCTAATCCAGAAAAGACATCAGGAAACTCAATAGTTGAAAGAGAAGCAAGACAAATAAAAATGGAAATGAAATGTGGTGTTTTTTGTTTTTTGTTTTTTGTTTTTTGTTTTTTGTTTTGTCATTTAGGATTGTAACAGCTTTGAAAGGTAGAAGACAGATATTCTGTCACCTAGAGACTTTGATTCAAGCTAGTTCTATTTCAGTGACAAGTTATTGAACCCGATACTAGCATTACTTGTTGAAACCCTGCCTGGTACTGTGCAGGAGGTCAGTTTTGATAAAAGTAGGTCTCCTGGCCTTGAAACCTGGAATCTAAATTCAGTGCAAATTAACAAGGCAGTGATGCTCCTGGAAGCCCAGAGGATTTGATTCATATTTAGTTGCAAGATTTTCAGAGTTATTTTTCTTTTTCTGTTATTGTATCTCAGAGTAACGTATATTCCTTGCCATGTATGGAATCACATGGAATGATCATGATTATCATGATTGCTAGTGGTATTTGTGACCCACATCAGAAATGGTTATGTTAGCTGGGATGTAAAAAATAATGACAGACACATTCTCTGCCCTGGAAAACTGAGTCTTTTTGAGGTTCACATTGTTGAATGTGTTGCAATTCATTCAACTCTCGGTTAACTTATCACGGAAATTTAAGGAAACGCTAGCCTTTTCACATAAGCAAAACAAAACAGTGTTTGCATGCCTTTAATCCTCAGTCCCTCACAAAAAAAAAAAACTGTTTATGATATGTTTTGTGGCAATATGCATGGTTATGAACCAAAAGTTCTTTAAGTATCATTCATGTGGTTTATGTTGATATATGTTGTATGTGGAAATTGTAGATGATTGCTAAACAGTGAAGAATCAATTGTTTGCTGAGCAAAAAATAAAAATATTAATAAAAAAAAGAATTCCTCATTTAAGGATTAAAATGGGCTATGTCTCATTTATTCTACTTACTGAGAGAGGACTGTGCAACGAATGTAACCTGATTTATTAAGAGAAAGTTTCTTCAACCCACAAGGTAACTGCAGCTGAAAAATGTTAAATTTATGAATGAATGAAAGTCATTTTTACATTATTCGATTCCTAGTTGAGAAGACTGAAAACCTAGTTAACCCACTGTAATCTTGATGATTATGTGACGTACACTACCCTCTTGTTTTGAAACATAGGAAGATGAGGGATTTTTCTTTATTTTTAGTTGAAAAAGCATGTGATCAGGAAGCCCTAAGTTTTTCTTTCTTTCTTTCTTTCTTTTTCTTTCTTTCTTTCTTTCTTTCTTTCTTTCTTTCTTTCTTTCTTTCTTTCTTTCTTTCTTTCTTTCTTTCTTTCTTTCTTTCTTTCTTTCTTTCTTTCTTTCTTTCTTTCTTTCTTTCTTTCTTTCTTCTTTCTTTCTTTCTTTCTTTCTTTCTTTCTTCTTTCTTTCTTTCTTTCTTTCTTTCTTTCTTTCTCTTTCTTTCTTTCTTTCTTTCTTTCTTTCTTTCTTTCTTTCTTTCTTTCTTTCTTTCTTTTCTTTCTTTCTTTCTTTTCTTTCTCTCTTTTTTCCTTCCCTCCCTCCCTCCATCCCTCCTTCCTTCTTTTTCTTTCTCTCTCTACTAAGATATCCTCTGGGACCAAATTCAATTGCTGGTCTTTTTCCATTAATATTACGGATATTTTTTGATAGCAGTAAATGTTGACTCACAGCTGATGAAATCTCCAACCCAGTTAACTTGTATCCCATGCTATTTATTTATTAATCTTTCTCTTTAAATTATTAATGATCTTACAATTGCATTAAGCAAAATAATTCCAAAAAGTAATGGATGCTATACAATCGAGAGTATGACAAATAGTGGGACTAGTGAAAGAAGACATCTCAGCAGGTCAGTGTGACAACAGCTGAGCATTAATTTTTGCTAATCAAATTCAAATCATGTTGTGGTTCTACCAGTAACCACTACTGATGTATTTGGGGCAGAAGAGAAGAAGAAAATACTACAGAACTCAGAAAACTATTTTACACACTTTGAACATATCTAATGGACGATTAGAATCTCTTTTTTAATTTTATCCTGCTTTTGACCTTTTGAGACCAACACTTCTCAATGTTTCAAATTTAATGCAGTTAATTAATTTAGAGCATACAATCAATTTTAATGAGCCAATTACATAGTAAATGAGTACAAATTAGACATTTAAAAGATATTCTTTAAGTATTCATTGTACGATATAAAGAACATCTAGAGTTAGTGGAATGTTAGTGGAATACAGAATTGAATGGAGATAAGAAGAAGCAGATTTTATATAGATAAATGACTTATAATCTACAAAATTTAATATGATAGTTTTTTTATATAAGTGAAAATTTGTAAACTTCCCTTTGAACTTTTAGTTATGTATATATATAATATTATAAACAGGATATTTTTGTCAATAATATATATAGGACATTTTCATAAGGTTATTTTTGTTATATACTAGAGTCAAGTGATGTTAAATAAGCATCAACTAACAATTCATAACACAGAATGGCCCTGTGAATATGAGCAAATAAGCTGTTACTTCTGTTTGACAAGCCAAAATACAGAAAACAATTTAATTTGAGACTTTTTCAGGACATAAATGTTAAAATCACCAAAGTATCCACCCATGCTCGGATAAGTCATACTTTTACACACTCAATTTTCAAGGTGTTTGCCCATGCAAAGAACAGAAATGTAAGGTGATAACCTTCTGGGCCTGTATGGACTGTTTGTAACATGGTTAACATAACATGATCATGCAAAGGATGTCAGGAAGACTGAAAGAAATCTCAGACAAGTCACAAAACAGCTTCCAAGAGCAGCCTTTTCAAAACTTTGTGTTTTACCTGATTGACATTATGATACTTGCAATTAAGGAAATAAATGAGTATAAATTATAAACGATATCTTTTAATAGCATATGTTTTAATGCTGGAAATTTCTGTAGATATATAACATTTTGTCTCATCCTACACTGCAGAACATCATCAGTTTTCCAAGTTTTTCATAACATTTCTTTACATATTTGCATTAAAAAATCAGTAGCTAAATAGCTTAAGCTTTATTTAGAGAAAATATCACATATAATCCCCCTGTCCCCTATTTAACAACTTCACCATTTTTTTTTTTTTTTTTGAAAAGAATCTTGAACTACTTCAAAAGGGTGAGTTGAATGTTGCTCTCTTATCCTTTCCCATATCAAGATACACACTCCAGAGAACTGAGAAATGTATATTTGCAGAGGAAAGAACAAACTCTGAGTCCTTCACATCTTTGAAGAGTTTTTTCCCAATATTCCTAGCTCCTGCCTACATAAATTATCTACCTTTGCAGTGAATAAAGAGACAACATTGTTTTTGGCTGGTACTATGTGTTTTTTGACCTTCTTTACTGGGCATTGTACCTTAATTGCTGATGAGCTGAATGGGCTCATGGACTCTGAGACTCTGCAGGTTTTGATATGATAGGCTGCATTTGTGTACTCTGTGCAGGGCTGTCACTGACTTCAGTCCTTTAGCCTTTGCGTTAAAAGATTAATGAGAAAAAAACGATACAAGCAGACTGCAATATCACATAAGCTTAATTTCCTTAGGTGAAAAAGGTAACATTTGAGACAGTTACGCTGCTCAGGTTCTTCCAAAGATAGGTAGCAGCTAACAGGCACATTTTGAGAAATGCATTTTTATAAAGAGACATCTAAATTTCATTTAAGTTCCCACAAGGTTTTTGGTTTTGGTCAAGGATCAGTTGTTTCTAGGAATGTGCTCTAAGGCTTTTATGGATGTTATGGAATTTCTCACCATTGTTAGTACTTCTTCTTCAGCTAGGTCAGTACATGTGGGATTGCTAGACTGCAAGAAACCTTAAGTCCTTACTGGTATTGGATGTGTGTAAAAGTAGACTTCGTATTACTAAAAGGCTTGCTTCTTTCTAGTGCCTTGTTTCCAGAATGGCTTGTCTTGCTATTGAAAAAGTGACATCAATAATCTGTATATTGTTTGCTCAAAAGTGTATTATGGATATTAGCTTATTCTGGGCCATTAAAATTTTGTGGGAAACAGATTGACAGCTAGGATGAAACAGGGAGAGGCTTATGGATCCTTATCTTGCAGTGAGTCATTATTTAGTCTTTTTAATCTGAATGTAGATGCCTGCAAAGTACATTCAGAGAAAAAAACTGTGCATCATGCTGTTATTCAGATAATTACATAGGTATGTTAGCAGTGCAATGATAATTACCTTTTTGTTTGTTTGTTTTAAATTTAGTGAAAAAGAATCTATAAGACTTTTTTTCATACACAACAATCACAGGAAAATCACAGACAGAAGCTATTTCCTGTATTAAATGGAAAGTATTTATTCCTGTCTTTAGGAGACTGTGCATGAGTATATCTATACCTATATAGTTTATTGGAAGCATTTTAAAATAGAGAAATAAGCCCTCTAAAGTTTGCATATTTCCTGACATTTACAAGTTTTATTCTTTAATGATAGCTTTTAAAGTCCTATTAAAAGTACTTAGTTAAGAGGAAAATTTTATAGAATAAAAAAGTAGCAGAGGAAATGACAAGAGTAGAGTGAACTGCTGGAACAGAGGCAGTCTGTCGAAGGTGATCACCCTTCCAGGATTTCATTATTAGCAGAAATAATTATCATAGTGGCTGTCGTGGCTGTAAGGAATTCAGATTATATTTCTGCTTGTTTTCACCATGAAAAACAACCTTAGAACAAGTAACAGGATACACATAGATAGAAGAGCACACATTTGATGAATGCAATATTTATCAAATTAACATTGGTGTTGTCATCTATATTTTTGGAATTTTTTTTTTCTGATTTACTGTCAAATAGTTGGAAGGTTGACCAGTCCATCGAAAAAGGGACTAACACTAATAGTAGATCAAGTCAGCTGTGACCTTGTTTACCTGAGTATTGATAAACTCCAAGAATGGAGATTCTCTTATTTATTTGGACTATCTGTTCCAGACCTGCATTCCCCTTGCCCCAAACAAGATTTTTCTAATGCTGAGTATGAATATTCCAATATGTTGTCTTTGCTGCTCCTTGCTATATTATTTATTGCTTTTGAAAAGAGTTTTCCTCCATTGTCTGTTTGCTGGATTTTTTTTTTATTTTTTTTTTCCCACAAGGCCAGATATTAAGTTCTCTGTGTATTTTATTCAATTTTATTATTATTATTATTATTACTATTATTACTATTATTATTCTCATATTTTGATTGTATGGTAACAGCAGCTAGTGAAAAATAATATAATCCTTTACCTTAAAACATAAAATGATCCATGTACTGGAGCTAAATATATACTAATACACTAAATGAGATGTATTGCCTCTGTAATATGAAAATTTCTCAGTGTTTAATACAGGGTGACCCCAAATAGATGACATGTTGGGAAAGATTCCTGGCCTGTGACCTCCCTGGGCTGTGCTTAAGCAGAACTTTACGACTGTTTGGGTATATTGCTTAGCCTGACACCCCTAAAATTACCACTTACTCTTCTAGGACAAAAGCAAACAAACAAACAAACAAAACACTCTGCCCTAAAATTGAGTTTGAGAGTCTGATTTAGCACTAGGTAGTTTATTTATATAGACACAGTCAAAGATTTTTTTTTTTTTTTGGTGTTAATTCTCGTAATTGTTACCTATGGCAGTCAGAACAGTCAGAAAGAGAGAAAGGAGCGTGTTTTGTGCATGAATTAATGTTATTAACCATGGCCATCAAGCTCTACTTCTTAAATGATGCAATTCAGAGGAAGAAGCTAAGATTCTCAGGTTAGGAAAGAGAAATTTTTTGCTCATTTCTCAGTTTTGTCATTGATTCTGAAGAAGTCCCTTCATGACTCCATACTTTTCCTGACCTGTAAAATTCACCTATTACTGCTGTTTTCTGCTTTTTAATTTCAGGCCTTATGCAGCTCACTGAATGACAAAACTCTGAAAGACTTCGACAAGAACACAAAAGTTGCTCTACATTAAACATTTGTGAGATACCAACAGCCAACACCAAAAATCCTTGATTTTTTTAACAGTTTTATTTTTACATTTACAGAAATAAATAAGAACAGTATTTTTTTGCAATGACTGTGGATGATTTTTCAAATGGAGTTTTGAATATGATAGTATCTCACTCTCTAAGGAAAGGAAAAAATCTTCTTTAGAAAATATAAAATGTGTGTGCCAATACAGGGACATCATCAGAAGAAAATTAAAACCTTATCAAGAGAAAAGAGCAACAATAGAAAACTTGCCAACATGTAAGGAAAGGAGAGAAATTATTCCTTTCAAACAAAAAGGAGATGAGAGAGAGGGTAAGATAAGATCATCACTTCACATTAACAAAGATCTTGCCAAAGAATTTCAAGAAGCCAGAGCTTAAAAATCGTCCTCTGTGAGTGTCTTTCCTCCCATGGCTACTACTGCGTAACACCAAAGGAAAACCAAATCCAAGGTCCACAAGATTCTTATCAACTGCAGACCTCAAGAAGTATCTGGGACACTGCTCTTCTTGGGAGCAGAACTTTTTTATCTTTTTTTTAACTTTTTTTACCTTATTTTCTGAGGATGAACTTAAACAATTAACATTAGCCAAATAGTTCAGATTTTGAAGAAGAAGTCAGAACACATAACTTAATTTTACACTAGATTTTGCAGCTTCTGCTTTGTGGCCAATTCATTTTACTGGTATCTGAAACGAATTCCTCCTTCCTTTTACCACCTATGGTAAAAGCAAGGAATATTGCTCAGGGATAGTAGGGGCAATGGATGTCCAGAATAACAAGGCACAACATTTTTTAGAAACTGGTGATTTCTCTAGATAAGAAGAGACATAAAAAGAATCACAGAATCACAGAATCACAAGGTTGGAAAGGACCTTCAAGATCATCTAGTCCAACCGTCATCCTATCACCAATACTACCCACTAAGCTACTAAATCATATCTTGTAGCACCTTGTCCAGGTGCCTCTTGAAAACCGCAAGGGTCGGTGACTCCACCACCTCCCTGGTCAGGCCGTTCCAGTGCCTGACCACTCTCTGAGAGAAAAAGT
>VXAL01012010.1:24517-37318 GCA_013399475.1 Chauna torquata
TTCATTTCCATGCTGGCAGAATTGTATTGTCTGTCAGAGGCTCTTCAAGATTTTATTTGGCTGTTAGTCAGTTCACATTACTCCAGGCTGATACACAGAGCACAAAACAGCTTAACTCTGTTGCTATTAATGTTTAAACCACACTGAAAACACTTAATTAAACAGAATACTGCATTGTAATTGTTTAAATAATATTTTGATTAAGTTTTTTAGTAGACAATCCTTGCTGTAAAACATTTTCTTTCTATCTAGTGACTCTTTGGGAAAAGGCAATACCAAAATGTTCAGGATAGTTTTATTAAAAGAAAGAAAGAAAGAAAGAAAAGAAAGAAAGAAAGAAAGAAAGAAAGAAAGAAAGAAAGAAAGAAAGAAAGAAAGAAAGAAAGAAAGAAAGAAAGAAAGAAAGAAAGAAAGAAAGAAAGAAGAAGAAAGTCAGGAATGCCCTATATATATATATATATACATATTTTAACTTTTTCTTATCTCTTCTGTTGTTTGGTTGTTTTTCTCCACAGTATTTATGAAACCTGTTAAACTTTAGATGCTGTTATGGAAGATCTATTCCAAGTAATTATGAAAAAAGTGCAAACACAGACTTCTCCAAAAACACAAACAACACATTGTCCAATCTATTCAGAGATCTTGATCCAAATTTGTCCTTCCAATAATAATGTCCAGAGTATTTGCCAATGTCTTCATGCTTGCCAGACTCATAGGAGTTATGGCCTCCTTCATGCTATTAAAATAGGACAGAGTTCTGGTTTTCCATTTGAATAGATATTTGGATAGAGATTGGCATAGTGACAGCAAAAGTACATTGAGAGTTGCTTGCAATCTCTCAGAAGCCATCTAAAAGATTAATCAAATCTTGAGCAGAAGGACATATAAGATGACAAGAAAAAAAACTTATTTTACAAGAGGGAACTGAAAATCCTGATTTGACTAGTCTAGCAAAGGGTGTAAGGAGATATGACTACTTTGTGTAAAGAGCATAAAAGATAACAGATAGGTGAAGCTGGTATAAGAACAAATGAACATACACTGGGCAGTGATGGGTTGAGAATGAAAATATTCTTGAGCTTCAGTAAAGTGTAGATTTCAGGCAGACATCCAGAAAATCGACAGGGACAAATAAACCAACCTGCTGTTCAGGATTTACAAACTTAAGATATAAGGTGACTGTGACAGCAGAGAAATGGACATGATGACCTAAAATGATCTTTTCCATTCTATATTTCAACAAAGGTTAGATCAAAGCATAGTATAGGATACTAAGAGTATAGTTGCCAAGACTTTGTACATAAAATATTGGAATCAATTATCAGGAAATTGTATGTCTCTTACTTTTCAAGAAATGCTTTATCTAGATCGTGTATGGAGTACATCTGTGGATTTAAGGTAGAAACTCACATTACTGTTGTTGCATGATGCTTGTTAAGGAGATAGAGACCTTTGGTTTTTGTGACTGGCATTTGTTTCCTTTTAAGAAACATTAACTTGATAAACAGTGATTTGAATGAAAAGTAAAAGCTTGTTCTGTTTTGTGGATGTAGGTATTAAAAAATATTACCTTTCTAAAAAAATAACCTGTCTCTAAGTATCACTGCAGTAGCTTGTTTCCTGCAATATCTGGGGGACATATTGAAATTAGTGGGCAGTGAAGTGCCGAGAGACTTCCAGCTGTCTTCTCTCTGGCTCTAGCAAGGCTTCAGCTGCAGACTAGCCAGCCTGAACACTAGACCGGCAGCAGGTAGCTAGTCAGTGCTGTTGGCTTTAATGTTTCAACTATCCCTTCGTCTGATGTTGTATCTTCTGTGTGTTGGCACAGTCTAATGGCAAGGTCCCTAATGTGATATGACAGAATGGTGAGTGTTAAGGAACACATCCTTTCACACTGTTCAGACTGTAGTACATCAGCAGCAACTGCCATTTACGTTTGAGAAATGGGACTTTTAAGTGGAAGCCACGTGTTAAGTTCATGGAAAAAATAAGCATTGGATTTGACTTCACAGAAAACTTTCACTGCAATGTTTTACTTGCCAGCTCTGCAGTCATGCCAAGACCTAGTTTTAATTGTTTCTCCCCGTAGATATCTGTAAAGAGAGTATACTGTTCAATGTTGTTCCCACCTGTGCCAGTTCTGGCAAGCTGATTTGGAAATTAGTGTTACGTTTCTTTTCATGCTGCAGCTTTCTCTCTTCTGCCTGGATTCACAGTCAGATAAGGAACAAGGAAGCCAAATATGCTACTACTCTGTAAAACAGCAAGTAATATAAAGGTTATGCCTTATTATATCAATAGAAATTTCAAGTTATCTTAGGTGGCAGCTTTTTGTAAGTTCTCAGATACCATAGAAACCATTAACATAGTAAAAGTATCTAGCCAGAGTTGATGGGAAGGACTATATTCTCATCTTTAGCTGACAAAGGCATATCTGGGGAGCAGGGGAAGCCTCTAACCTAAGAGGCTGTGGTGTCTCAGTCTGACATCAGGACTTTTAAAGGCAAACAAATTCTACCTTGTGAAGACCAATACTGTAATGATGTTCAGCTTTGACCACTCTGCCTGCCTTTCCTGCACTATATCTATTCTACTTTTAACCATGGTATTGCTTAGTCTTTCCAAGTGTCAGATCATCTGTGGATCCTTTGTCAAAAATCTTCACAAATATGAGAATTAGTCTAACGGTACTAATTTTTGCAGCTGTCATACACCATAAATGAATAGATTCTGTCTAGTAATAAGACAAAATGTTTCATCTTAATGCAACAGTTTACAATATGTGGATCAAAAGTCTTTAAAATGTTTAGATTTCCTAGTGGAAAATTAAAAAACTAGGAAATGTACTGAAATATAAACATACATTTATAAACCTTTAGAAATAAATATGATTTGTCATTTACACAAGGTAAATATTCATAATTATTTTCATATCCAGGTATTAAATATATATTGTAAATATAAATGAATATCAATATAAGGAAAATGTTTCATCAAAAGTATATCTTTATCAATTTTCAAAAAATTGGGATTTAGATATTTTATTGTTAAGCTGATCCTCATTTTAAGTGGTCATATTTTAAAATAATTTAATAAAAGGAAGTTAAAAAGACCTGCCATTTTGGATACAGAACTGGGTGTGAAGGCAAAGAGACTTCTCTCATTCCCTGTCTGCAGAAGTATAAAATAAGTATCCTGTGTAAGCTGTAGGCAGAAAAAATTCATTCAGAAAATTTGAAATTAAAAAATGTCACTGCCAAAAGCATTAAAAAAAACCCAAAAAACAGCAAGCAAACAACAACAACAACAAAAAAACAGGTTTAGGCTCATTGCAGAATGCATGTGTGCTGGTTCAAAAGAGAAGTAGGAATGAACAACCTGTGTCTCTGTAAAGTGGAAAGGGGCAAAAAGAAGAATCAATGGTGTTCTGCAAGTATGAAAAATGGTACTGAAAAGCACATGGGAAAGCACCACTCTCCTGATACTAGAAAAAATGTTTCTTGACTATGAAGATATTAAATCTTTGAAAATTTTTGCCAAGTAATGCTGTAGAATTTCTGTTCCTGGATGGTTTTTTTGTTTGCTTGTTTGTTTCTGTTTTTGTTTTTGGTTGGTTGGTTGGTTGGCATTTTATTTGCTTTGTTTTGTTTTGTTTTGCTTTAGGAACTAGTTACTCAAACATTACTCAAACAGGAAATAATTTTGCAATGGGATAGAAAAATTGATCTCTTGGTATTCTTTCCTGTTGAATATTGTTTGAGTTTCTTCCTCTAGATCTCCTCTAGTCCTTTGCTTCTTCCTGTCATTGATTTGTTCTCTGCTTAACTGGATTGCCCCTTAAAATCAAGAAAGTTTTAAAAGAAGAAAATATATACATGTATTCTGATCAAAGTTTTCATTAAAACTGATATTATACAACTTCACATTCCTTCATTATTATCTTACCCTACTTTCCTGTTGTTAGTCTAAAATATGATATTTTGACAAGCAAGACAAAGTGCTTAGCCCAGTCTGGTGTATGCACAACTCTCTCATGTTGTATACGTGAGTAGAGAGGTCCTTTATAAGTGACAGTGAAATGACATATAAATGAGAAATATTTCTATATAGATTTAAATTCTGAATTTATTTATTTATTTATCTATTTATTTATTTTGATATCTTACTTAGGGTCAATTCTTACTGAAACTAACAGCATTTTAAATAAATACTATAGGATTTTGCTAATGCACTTGCATGTTTATATGGTAATATATATTTTATATGACTCATAAAGAGAATGGAGATACAACTCCACTTACAGATGAATGTATTCATTGTGTAATAAACTAAAATCACTTATATATTTTTCTTATTAGCCTTGTAAGTGGCCGCCCTTTTAGACACCTGATGTCTGTTGGTAGAGTTTTATAGGTGCTATACTTTTGCCACCAAGTTTGCTTATATTAACCTTGGATTGGTCGGCTCAATTTTAGATCTATTGTGAGAAAGATGATTAAATATTATTGATGAGTTCTCCATTGTGGGTTTCTGGCACATGGAAAGGAATATCCTTGGATTTTTTTTTTAATTTTTTTTTTGGTTGGCTGGTTTGGTTTTGGTTTTTGGCTTTTGGGTTATTTGTTTGTTTTTGTTATTCATTTGCTTTGGGTTTGTTTTCTTTCATTCTGGAAATTATCATTCTTAATAGTTTCAACTTGTATAAAACACTAAAATTGCTACCAGTGTGGTAATGACAACTTGCTAGATTGCAACAAAAATACAGGACATACATACATAAAAATTCTGTGGAGAATTAGAATGTATTTGTTCTTTCTTGTGTGCCAATAGTATCAAAATGCTCTTCCAGCTAGGTCCATTTATCTAAGTCCATTTAATGTCTAAGTCCTTGGAACAACTGGGGAGGTGCCTGGTCTGCATTTGGATGAACTGAGTTTCTCAGCATGCTATGTAAGCCTTGATCGTGAAGGTTTTTTGAACACCAGGTTTTCATACAGATAGAACATTATAAATTTTTGCAGTAAATTTTACAATAACAGGAACATGGCTAGCATTATTCTAACAAACTGTGCTGTATAGACAACATAGTTTGCATTTCCATATAAAGTGATTTTGACTGCAAAATCAGTGTATAAATAAGGATGAATGTTTGTATGAATAGTCGTCCATCTCCTGGGATGAAGTAAATGTAGTATGTCATTAAGCTGTGCATTATGAATGATCTTAAAAAATAAGTGAGAAAAAAAGATTAGTAGTCACAAATGAGTTATTAAACTAGAGGATGTGATTTAATGCTCCTCAGTCACATGTTCATAAACATATACGTCCATGCCTGTATTCAGACTGTAACCTCTCTGTCAAAAATACAGTCCGAGTGCCTCTGAAATCAGTGGCAAAACTGCCATTGAATTTTATAAGCTTGTGATTTTACAGTGCTGCTTAGAAATTATGGGACTCTTTATCAAAAAAAAAAAAAAAAAAAGGCAATGTTATTCAAAAAGAATAACTATGGCAACATTTATGGCAACATTTTGTCTCTTGGGCAAACTTAAGTGAATGCCTTCAGAAATGCATAGATAACCAAAGCACTATGTTTTGAATCCCTTCCTAGAAAGTTATTCACTTCAGCAGTCCCATAAAGCTACTAGTGCTGTCTGGACACAGATCATCCTGAGGAATGCCCTTAGAGATGAAGATCAGAATTTTAGTGGTACTCATTGGGAAGGATGAGACAGTGAAGAATGAATAGCCTACATACAGTCATCTCCTTTTAAGAAATTACACAGAAAAAAATAAAATTAATATATTTTCTAGTACCTTAAAAATTAAACCATTTCCCCACCATAAGGTCTTCTATTTCCTTCCTCTTAAAATTTCATGCAATTCAGGTGTTAGACCTTTTGTGCGTGTGATTCTTTAATATGATGTAGGGCTTGTTCAAGTAAAAGTATTTTTGGCAACTATGCAGAGAGGTTGTAAATTTAACATTGTATAACTTTGCTATTTCCCTCCCATTTTAATTTCCTTTTGACTCTCATTGCTCCATTCCATCCTGCTTATTCCTTTTGATGTGTTTTATGACATGTTTCTTTTATTTATTTTGAATTAATTTATTTGAATATTACGCTTCCTACAGTGGGAAGAGATTACACAAACAGACTAAATTTTCTAGTATCTAGCTCTTCTACCAGCATTGTCTTTCTTCTTTTATCCCTCAATAATTGTTACCATTTTATTTTCTGTAAACACAAGAGCATTCATCTCAGCATAGCAAAAGAACTCTCAAAAGAAACTGACAGCACATAGATAATTTACAGAATAATACTGATACCAGCCTTTGAGCCTTTGGTCTACATCAGAAGTAACTGATTCTTAAAATGGGTGTTCTCATCTCACGAAAGCTGTTCTACTTCCAGCATTCAATATACTGATCTTTGCTTTTGATCAATTGTACTTTTTGCATTTCACTCTCCAAGAAATGATATGGGTACTGTGTACTTTCTCATCTTCTCCAGTAGATATTTTGGAAATATTTTGACTTGATTTGTTTCACTTTCTCAGTCTGTCTTGATATTTATTCAGATCTAGTTCTACCACTATATGTAAGCAAAATACAATCTCACGTTATTTATTGAACATTCACCTTTTTTTTTCCCCCCATTTTAAAGGACATTAATTACCCTGAATACACATGCACACATAAACCTTCTGTTCACTACTGAGGATCATATTTTTCTCTTCTGAAGAGTGAACGTCTGCCTTTTTAGTGTTTCAGGTAGATTTGCAAAGAAAGAGACATTCAGAAGCTTTCAGTCATGCAAGGAAAATTCTGACAATAGCAATGGTGAATTGGGACAAGGAGCACATTATGAAAAAATCTCCTTAAGACTTAAGTTTCCTTGTCTTGGAGCATGATAACAATAAAGTATAAACATCTGGCATCTCTATTGGCTCCATTTCTGAATGCTTTCAGAGCTTCTCTGCTGCAGCAGAACCCAGGCTGGCAGCTGGTCTCCCATTGCGGTCATGGTGGAGTTCTGCTGCCAGATTTGGCAATGTCTGACTGGATCGTCTCATAATCCATACTCCTTCTTAGGCCAGAATTGTGTTTTGGAGGGGGATCTCTCAGTCATGCTCACTTACCGTGCTCTGATTTGCCTTCTGGAGAGATCTCAAAGAGCGTGAACTGGTTTCCTTTTGTGTGAAACTAAATGGCAAAATATGTATCTCTAATGCCACTAATAAGTATTTGGTTCTTGGGACCAGACAAGAACAAATCTGAAGTAAAGACAAAACAAAACAAAACAAAACAAAAAAAGAAAAAAGAGAAACAAACAAACAAACAAACCACCAAATATTGAAATATGGATAGTATAGATAGGAAAACTTAACACAAACTGTTTTGTTTAGCAATTTTTTTCTTATTGTTCTGTGTATCATGAATTAGACAGTCTTATCTTCAATGTATCTTTAACACTCACAGAATTTCCTGTGCTTTTAGATGAAGCTGAAGTTTCTGGTGCTGCAAGATTTTGTTTTATTAAGATAATCCCTCAGCTTAATGGGGAGGCATTCAGGAAATATCAAGCAGGGAAACAACACAAATATTTCAGAAACTTCCTAGGAAAAAAAGAGAAAACAGGCCATTTCCTTTGGACTGGAAATTAGTGAACAGGATATAAACATTTAAAAATAATTGTGCAGAGGATGGCACACTGTATAAAGACAGATTTTCTGGAAAGAAATTGATCATACTGGGCATCCCTTGCTCTAAAGGAGGGCACACCTTAAGGAAAGTCAGGTCTGAACATAGACTCTTTTACTTTTCAGATCCACTTTTCTTTTAAATTCTTTTATTTTAAGTCATATCACGCTTTAAGAAGCTCAATTCATGGCTATGATGTGATTGTTCCTGCAGGGGAAAAAATACAGGTGCTGAATAGAGGATAAACATTGCATGATCTTAGATAAAAGCAGAAGAAACAAAAAGAATTCTGCCTTGAGAGACGTTCTGGCTTGAAACCCAACACTTAAAAGAGTGATCCTGAAAAGAATGTATAGAGAAAGCAACAGTTAGATTAGAAAATATGACAAAGCAAGAGTAGTGATTCCCTTAAGCAATCTTTAAAGATAAAAGTGCTGAGGAAAATGCCTCAATCTTTCACCAAAGCAGAGGAGTAAATACTAACAATGGGACACACCTACCTGGAGCCATCCCATATTTTATCTTGCTCACAGATGGTATCAACAACAGGGCACATTTAGCACTCCTGCAGGACACAGACGTTTAGGTTCAGGCATTTCTGTGCCATTTGCTATCTTTCATGACTGAACTTTATGCAATATCGGTCAGAGAAAAATCTGCACTCAGGTTTTACTTAATCACCTAACTCAGGATTACAAATCCTGCGTGGATTTTCTGGACAGAATTTCTAGTTAAGGTTTGAGCATTATCAAATCTATTAAGTCCTCTGCTTTATGGCTCTCACATTTGGGTTTTATGACTTGCCCTGTCTCTTTTTGACATAGTGCCAAGAAGCCAGGTGCAGAAATGTCTGGGAATCCACCACACATTGGGACTAATCCCACATTCTCAGACACTTAGACAAAATGCAAAATTATGATTCAAATATTGAAAAATATGTTTTGTTTATGCCAAACAAATGGTTAACATTCCTTTCTTTTTCATTTTCCCTTTGATTTTGACATAATGATCTTAGTAATGACAGAATATTGCTAGATGCTCAGATTTCTGTATTACTGAATCAGTAAACTGTTTTTGAATATGCCTTGACAGTTTAACATTAATGGAGGTTTTCACTGAGTAAGGACTGCAGATTTCAGTCTGAATAAAATACGCAAGCAAGAAATAATGTGTAACAGATTTTTAAAAGAAACATAAGAGAGACAATAGATCAATTGGATCTGGATTTCAATTTCTCATGGATTTAGGTTCTTAATTCCCTTAAGTTGCTTCTGAAAAGTCTAGCCTCAGGCATTTCCATGGTCAGACCTGTAGTAAAATTTTCTGTTACATTACTTTGCTTGCATTATAATTTAGATAACAAAGAGACAAACTCGAAGAGAAGATAGTTGCAGCAATTTCTCACTTAGATTTACTAAACATATGAGGGATTTCAAATTTCCTTACCTGCAGGAGCTAATTAGGAATTTCACCTAGGAATTAGGATTAATCTAAGCCCAACTGAAATCAACAGGAAGGATTTCAGATGCTTTTCATATGTGTTATAATAGTCAATCTGTAATAAAGTGAAGAAACCGATTATAAATAAATAAATTGATGGAAACAGAAAATATCATCCAGTCTGGACATGGACAGCACTGACGGATGAGAGCTCTTTATTGATTCTGTGGGTGGTGGTGCATTGCCGCTCTTAGTTGGTAGAGTGATTAGTCTGGTTAATTCTGATAATGAATGAGACTCTGACATGCTAACTAGTTACATGATCCTCAAGTGATCAACATCTAACTTCTTAGAGGGATGAATGGTGTTCAGCCACCTAAGAATGAGCAGTAATAGGTCTGTGATGCCCTTAAGTGTCCAGGGCTGCATGTGTGCTACACTGACGGGCTCAGCTTGTGTCTACCCTATGCCAGCAGGTGTAGGTAACCCACTGAACCCCATTCATGATGGGGATCAGGGATTCCCCATGAATGGGGAACTGCCAGTAAGTGCCAGTCACAAGCTCACATTGGTCAAGTCCCCCCTGTGTGAACAACATGTTTCAACATGGCCAAGTGCAAGGTCCTGCTCCTGGGTGGGGCAAACCCAAGCACAGATACGGACTGGGCAGAGAATGGATTGAGAGCAGTTCTGAGGAGAAGGACTTGGGGGGACTGGTGGATGAAAATCTTGACATGAGCTGGCCATGTGTGCTTTCAGCCAAAAAAGCCCACTGTATCCTGGGCTACATCGAAAGAAGTGTAGCCAACAGGTCAAGGGAGGTAATTCTTCCTCTTTACTCTGCTCTCATGAGACCCCATCTGGAGTACTGCATTCAGCTCTAGGATCCCCAAAGTAAGAACGACACGAACCTGTTTGAGCTGGTCAAGAGGAGGGCCGCAAAGATGATCAGAGGGCTGGAGCACCTCTCCGATGAAGACAGGCTGAGAAAGCTGGGGTTGTTCAGCCTGAAGAAGAGAAAGCTCTAGGGAGAGCCTTTAGTGGCCTTCCATCACTTAAAAAGAGCCTACAGGAAAGATGGGACAGGGCTCTTTATCAGGGAGTATAGTGATAGGATGAGTGGTAATGATTTTAAACTAAAAGAGGGTAGATTGAGATTAGATATTAGGATGATATTCTTTACTATGAGTGTGGTGAAGCACTGGAACAGGTTGCCCAGAGAAGTTTTGGATACCCCATTCCTGGAGGCGTTCAAAACCAGGTTGGATGCTGCTTTGAGCAATCTGATCTAGTGGAAAGTGTCCCCGTCCATGGCAGGGAGGTTGGAAACATATGATCTTCAAGGTCTCTTCCAACCTAAGCAATTCTATGATTCTATGAGTAAGAGTAATAAAAATATTTCTGCATTGCCTTTTCCATCTTGCTAATCACTTGCCTGTGGAAATTCCTGGAAGGCTCTGGGTTTTGGCACTTGCTCTTGGAGCTGATCTTCAGCAGGTAGGACATTCAGCAGACTTCTTAATAAGAAAGAATAGATAATTTACCCACTAGAAGAGTTGTGGTGTCTTACACATGTATTAAACCAGCTAGCATTCATCTATGTATACCAGAAAGTAAGGCATCTGTGGAATTACATTTCCATGGTTCAACTCGTTTTTGTTTTTGTTTTCTGATGATGACACCTCCTTGTTTAAAGCATTTCTGTTTCCCATGGATCTTTCCTTGCAAGAATTTCCCTTGTTCTCTTCCCTTCCTCTTCAGAAAAAAACAGATTCTGGCTCTAAACTGAAGAAGAAATCATCTTCGCATATCTTAACAAAGTAACAAAGTAAAGGTATATAACAAGGTCATAACTTCTACACGGGATTTCTGTGGCTTTCTTTCACTTATACCTATATAACTCACATAGAAGTACAGCATGGTGTTTTTAAGTCCTGATGCCAGATCTGCAGAATGCCAACTATGTGGATATTTTTTAATTGTCATTGATATACATTACCTGCTTCACTGTGGCAAGCAAACTAAAGAAATATTCTGCCAATCTAAGAGTCACTTTTAGAAATTATTTAAAATAAATATGAATGCTAGTATCAGTTATTTTTTAAAATAATACAATTTACATCCACTAAGTGTATCACGCAATGCATTTGGTAACAGAAGACAAATCTTAGCATAGAATTCACAACAGTCTGCTACTGATTCTGGTGGAACAGAATTGTCATGCTAATCACAACTGAGCACTTTCTGACCTTAAAAATACAATCACGAATCTTGTTGCATCAATCAGCATGACAAGTCTATTACATTCTGATGAATAACTGATTATACCAGTCATTGCGTTCACGACACTGCTGGACTGAACATTTGTTGGCTGATGGTCCTGAATCATTGTAGAATCTGCATTAGGTAATATTTCACAGGAGGCTATATTTCACAAGATAGATTGAATTCACTGATTTTTCAAGAAAGAAAATGATTTCAAAAGCTTTGTTTGAAAACATATGAACAAACAGTCTATGAAGCTGAGTTAAATATAAAATCAAAAATCCAGTGAGAAACTCCTGATGAGCTATACTAGACTAAAAATTTTGGTTCAGTTGATGGACTTAATCATATGATGAATAACTGCTTGCAAAAATAAAATTGAAATAAATCTTTGTGAGTTTCATCTGGAAAACTTCATACTTGTTTGTTCCCTCTTTCTGAATACTTTAGCAGTCAGAGTTATTTTGTTTGACAGCAATGATACTGCTCACATAGTTAAGTGTAACTGATATGCTTATAAACCTTGTTAAAATAATCTACTGTTTGGATACACATACAAAAATACAAAAATATAATCCTGCAATAAGAATAGCAAAAGGGAAGGAACGTGAATAGAGTTGAACTGGAGCCTGAATCAAATGCAGGCTAAAGGAACAAAAAATCAGAACTTTTCTGGTAGAGACTGGCATCGACAAAAAGTTTAAAATCTAGGGCTAAGTACCATTATTATGGACGTGATCAACCTGTCCCATTAGGCCTCAGAGCCAGAAATCAGTCCTGCTTTGTTCAGAAGGATATTTAAAGCCTGCATTTTTTCAGGGGGAATGCATGTGTTGTGTTTATGCTGTAAAGATCTGGTAGCAGGGGCACCACAGAGGTGGCCTCTGTGAGAAGATTCCAGAAGTTGCCCCATGTCAGATAAGCCAGCTCCAAAAGAGACCCGCTGCTGGACAGACCTGAACCAATGAGCAATGTTGTTTGCACCTCTGGGAGAGCAGATTTAAGAAGGGTAAAAAACTGCTGCACAACAGCAGCTGGGAGAGAGAGGAGTGAGGAACAGCCCTGCAGACACCAAGGTCACTGAAGAAGGAGGGCAGAAGGTGCTCCAAGCACCAGAGCAGAAGTTCCCCTGCGGCCCGTGGAGAAGACCATGGTGGAGCAGGCTGTCCCCCTGCAGCCCATGGGGTACCACACGGAGCAGATTTCCATGCTGCAGCCCATGGAGGAGACCAAGGTGGAGCAGGTGGATGTGGTCTGAAGGAGCCTGTGGCCCATGGAGACGCCCCCCAGGAGCAGACTCCGGGCTGGACCTGCAGCTGTGGAGAGGAGCCCACGCAGGAGCAGGTGATCCGGTGGGAGCTGTCACCCATGGGGGACCCATGCTGGAGCAG
>VXAL01012010.1:48711-59189 GCA_013399475.1 Chauna torquata
ATGTCAATAGACCATTACAGAAAAACTGCTAAAAACAGTAAAGTGAGATTTCTGGATAGCAAACAGGACTGTGAATCAAGGTATCTGGTTTCCAGGTCTACCTTTCACATATACTTCTGCCAGAACCTTTGGCAAAACAAATTTCAGCTACACTTTTTCTCAGTTTTTCTAACCAGAAAGTAGAAATGATATTTCCTCACCTCATTGGAAAGATTATGGTTTAATTTTTGGGTGGTCCTGTGTGGAGCCAGGAGTTGGACTTGATGATCCTTGTGGGTCCCTTCCAACTCAAGATATTCTATGATTCTATGATTCTAGGAATGAGGGTCATTTTGGTACTGTTTTTTTGCACGTATTTCAGAAGACAGACAGCTATATAACTCAAGCATTATTTCATAAGGGGAACATGATATGATTGCCCTGTGTCTATCTAACTGTTAGGAGGAAAAAAATCACCACATTGACCACACCTCTACTGTATATTTTCTTTTGTTCCATTTCCATTTCAATGAAGCTTCTGTTATTATTTTCTGTTAATCATATTAACATGTAAAGTTTAGGATACACTCCTCTCAAATAATGTATTTCTCACACATTTTAAAAGTATGCATCTTTAAATTATTTATTTCTCTAGGAAAACTTTCTACATTATTTTGTTCTTTTTTTTTTTCCTAAATCTATCATTTGCCAACATAATTACCTAAATAGAAAATAGTTGCAACTTGACATAAGAAAATGTGATTCAAATATTCAAACCTTGCAAAATCAGCTTGTTATCTGCATTTGTATGCTGTATGATTTGCTGTCTCATAGAAATTGTGGATTTAATAGGTTTTAAATGTTTTTCATCATAAGTGTCAGATGAAAGATGAAATGGTGTATGTCTACCCATCAAGCATTTTCCACGTTTTATGCCACTTGTACTGGCATAGGCAGTGTCCTACCAAATTCCTTCCCACAGTCGTTCTTAAATTTCTAGGAACTTCTTGAATCCTTTGTGCATTTTTCATCTCTGTTAATAAAGGACTGACCTCAGATATTCACTTCACTATGTTCATTATTGGCTCTCTCTTCAAGCTTAGATCAGTGTCAGTCAAAGGCATCTGTACTTCCAAACAGTATATGTAGGTAGAGCTCTTTGTTATGATTATTTGAAGCTCAATATCAGTATTTAAAAGCACAAATCAATTCTATCTACTCACATATTATTCTGCTTATAGAGTGAGCAGGGTAGCGGATGAAAACCATGACAGGATCCAAAAGCCCCATGGATCTTGTGGTCCATTTCTTCAGAGTTTGAACTTTCTCATGCATTTTGTGCAGAATCTGGACTTCAATTTAGATAACATGGTTGATTTAGGTAGTTGGAACAGGTAGATATTGGACATTGTAACATTTAATACTGCAATACACAAATATGTTTGTGGATTACAAAATCCTAAATCTCCTGTTCTCTCCTATTTTGAAACAATTTAAAATGAAAGAAAAATTTAAGAAGCCATTTTAATTTAAAATCTATTTTAAACAAATGCTGGAAAAGAGTTCTAAAATGTGTATGATATTACTAGTCTTTTAAGGAAGGATTGAATATTGCTAAAGTAAGCCTATTTGAGCTGCTTTGCATTCTGATGGAAATGGACATAACACAGGTTGACAAGACATCTGGAAAATTTCCTTGTGCAAATGCAGGAAGCCCAAAGATAACATCCTCAAATTGTGTAGTCCCAATTATCCTGATGTGTAAAATAAGGACCAGGCATAATACCTTGATCTTTGTATATTGACACAGAAATTTCATCCAGCAACTAAAGAATGCTATTTGAAATTTAAAGTCTGGATAGAATGTATTTACCTGGAAGAGAGAATAAAGCTAGCCAGGAGACTTCAAGCCAACCACATAACACCAAGTAATGTACCTGCCCATGTTTAGTTTGTATCCTTTTAAAAAAGGTGAGCTTTTCCAGTCACTGACCTCACCAACCATAATAGGCATGCAGTTGGGCCTTCCTTCTGTTTTAGTCCTATGGTGAATGGTCATCTCCCATACAGCTTGTCATAAAAAGTTCCACCTTCCTCCAGAATCCTCAAAGAAGATCTCTTTTTAGAACAGATCTGAGTTTGGTAGGTCCTCTCATAGAATGACAATATTGCAAAATAATGTGAGTAACAACAAAAACAGTCAAAATAATGTTTGCTTTTTCTTGATGTCTGCATCCTCCTGTGTAAAAACAGTGTTAAATTGTGAGTATAAAATAGAACTACCTACTTCAAATGTAATCCTTTGTGCTAAATATCAGCACAATCCTGGGTTAGAGAGTTGTAATTATTATTTTATTTTTATTTATTTATTTCCTGGTTTAGGGCAGTAGGCCAATGGAGCTGGCTTCTGAACATAGTTAATTTGTCAACGTTTTTGTCACAAACAGCTGACCAACAAAGAAGGTAAGAGCAAAACAGTATTTTGGAATATGTAACTGCCACAGGTAAAAGAATGGAGTATACTATAGCAATCCAAGAGTGAAAACATTATACAGAGATTTAGCTTTGTGATTTGAGCCAAGTTAGTAAAAAAATCGTTATCGTAATGGTGTGTTATATATTGGACCAAGTTTTATAGGAATTGGAGACTATTACTTCAATGATGATAGTCATTGAATTGTAATACTTTTTGTATCCTCGCACACGCAATTACTCTAGTCTCACATCAAACATGATTTCAATAGATATAGCAATAGGGTGAAATTCACCTACTCCTATACATAGACCAAAGTAAATAGATTTTGTTCTCTGAACAGAGGTGAAGAAGACGGCCTTTGACCAGAAATTTCGGTTGAATAGAAAAAGTTGTGACTCAGGAGCTCTATGGGTGAAATGCATCTGTACTATAGAGAGTTTATTTATGTTTTCTACGTAATTTTAGCTCCCGATAAAGTCTCAGAAACCTCTAGTATGCCACTTAGGGCCTCTGGTGTCATTCCTACATGTGTAATTAAAAGAAAACTAAAGGATGGCAGTGTAGGAAAGAATTCTGAGCAGAAAATATATTTGGAAATAGCAGCCATCTGAAAAGGAGGAAATGTATATCTTCACCCTTTTATCGTGGGTCAATGGGATATACATAATGTTCTCAAAAAGCATGCAGATTGAATATTTGATTCTGGGCAAGTATAGTGGCTTTCTTTTAACTTGGTTCAAGCCAGTCAAGTAAAAATTGTGTGAAGAGTGATCAAGACACTCCTAATATTTTAAAGTACTGATAAAAGAGGTAAATATGTGAAGGTCTGTGAGTTAATAAGGAGGCTGCTAGAATGATTTTTATTTATAGGTGTCAAGAACTTTCCATGATTTGTTGTTATTTTCAAGAAATCTGGGAATCTGAAAGCTGGAATAGTTTAATGATAGAACTCTGTGGAAGTGTCTATGTTGAGAGCGTTAGATAATATAGAAAGTGACAGCAGATTGTATTCAAAAATGAATATGCTGCATTCTTCAGCGACATGTGAGTTTCTGTAAAACTGCAAATGGTTTACAGCGTGCACCTTTTGTTCTTGTTAAATACATCCTTTTTTTTCTGGAGTGTAGGGCAGGATTTCTGAAGATATGTGTTATTATCAAGTTGTACCAGGGGAGGTTTAGATCGGGTATCAGGAAGAATTTCTTCACGAAAAAGGTGGTTAGGTATTGAAACAGGCTGCCCAGCAAAGTGGTGGTGTCATCATCCCTGGAGGTATGTGTCATGGTTTTGGCTGGGATAGAGTTAAATTCTCTTTGTAGAGGTTCACTGCAGTGCTGTGTTTTGGATTTTTTTATGAAGATAATGGTAATGTTTTCACTTGCTGCAGAGCAGTGTTTGTACAGAGCCAAGGACTTTCCAGCTCCTCGTATTGCCCTGCCAGCGAGGAGGCTGGGGGTGCACAAGAAGCTGGGAGGGGACAGGACCAGGACAGCTGACCCAGACTGACCAAAGGGATATTCCATACCATATGACGTCATGCTGAACAATAAAACTGGGGGTGGGCTGGCCAGGGCAAAGAGAGGGGGCCGCTGCTCAGGAACAGGCTGGGCATTGGTCAGAGGGTGGTGAGCAATTGCATCGTGCATTGCATTGTGTACACTTGCTTTGTATATTCTTTTACTATTATCATTATTGTTATTGTTATTATTATTATTATTATCATTATTTTCCCTTTCTTTTCTGTCTTATTAAACTGTCTTTATCTCAACCCAAGAGCTCTTTTTTTTTTTTTCCTTTCTCTTGATTCTCTCGCCCATCTGACTGAGTTGGGGGGTGGGGGAAGAGTGAGCGAACGGCTGTGTGGTGCTTAGCTGCCTGCCGGGTTAAACCACAACAGGATGTAAGAGACGTATGGATGTAATGCTTAGGGATATGGTTTAGTGATGGACTTGGTAGTGCTAGGTGATGGTTGAACTTGATATTAAGGGACTTTTCCTACCTCTGGTTCTATGATTCTATATTATCATATTTTTATACTGGGGAGTAGTAACTTGGAGATGATGCAAAACAAAATGTCTGCTTACAAGTACAACAGATGTCTCTGAACACAATCAAACAAACAAACAAACAAGCAAACACATTCTTGACTGCTACTTTAGTTACTTAAGGCAATTTGAAGATTCAGAGTATAAAATGGCAGCAATATAAATAACATTGAAAATATGATGATGCTTATAAACATCGTTTTATTTCATTTCATGTTAGTTTTTCAACTTTGTTACAGATTTATTTTTTTTTCTTTCTCCATCAGATTTGGCATGCAAGAGATTTCCACGATGTTTGCTCAACTAAAGGTGAAAAGGGACTGAAACAAAAGAGGTGAGGACTGAATTGAGGGCCATTTGACACAGCTGTTGCAAATATTATGCTCTTGAGCTATGCCATGTCCTTTTACATAAAAGAGAATTGTGTTTTGCCAGCATTTGGAACTGTTCTGCTTTGTAATTCACAAACAAATTACTTTAATCTTTTGTCTTTATTCATTTGTGTGTGGGTGGGGTTTTTTTGTGTTTTGTTGTTGTTGTTGTTGTTTGTTTGTTTTTTGTTTCTTGTCAACACTTCCTGAAGGACTTAGATTTTTCAGTTGAAACACACTCTCCAAGATTTGTAGGGCTTTGGCTGTAGAGAGAAATGCGTTTTGTAAGCATAACGTGAAACAAATACTAAATTTCCTCTGTATCTTCATGTTCTGATGGTCAGAGACTGACCTTAAGCCACCAGATTTCTTTCTATGGGACAAATGAACAATATACAAAGACATTAATAATAATAATAATAATAAACATATATTTGCAGGTAAAATTCTGGTACCCTTACTCAGAATGGGTCAGATTCCAGTTTTGTATTTTCATTTAGTATAAAATTGTATGATTTTATATAATATCATTCAACCATGAGGGATAATCAGTTG
This sequence comes from Chauna torquata, assembly GCA_013399475.1. Lineage (NCBI taxonomy): Eukaryota > Metazoa > Chordata > Aves > Anseriformes > Anhimidae > Chauna > Chauna torquata. The sequence continues at coordinate 54,138 of VXAL01012010.1, forward strand.
AAAATGACCTTAGTGCCTCATTGTGACTAAAAAAATTAATGTCATCCTTCCATAGACACCCTTAGGGTAGACAAAGCAGACTATATAAGAATAAAGAGTTTATATTATCCTAGTTTTGGCAGTGAAGGAATCATTACATGAATATTGAGTCCGTTCTGAGATTCAAGATTCAAAGGAGATATTGAAGAGGTACAGGAAACAGAAATTTGATAATGCAGAACTCTTCAATCTAGTAAACAAGATTCTGTAACTGGAACAGAATCTGAATGAAATTAATATTAAAAGTTCATGAAGACCTATTACTTATTGAAATACTTTATGAATGAAATTTGCTGGATTATACATAACCAGAAATTCTTAAATCAAAGTTGTTTTGTTTTGTTTTGTTTTGTTTTCTAGTGACACAAAATTATTTTTACAGGAATTATTTCATCCAAATTCTATCCAAATGTCTGTCTAATCCAGATAGACAATTTTAACTGTCACTTTTGATCCTATAGTGCTTGAACCATAAATTATTTACTTTTTAAGGTCAGATATGCTTTCCTGAGCAGCAATTTGGACTTTCATTCATTCTGTCTAACAGACTTTTCAAATGTACAGAGCTTCTCTGTCACATAAACAAGTAGCCCAAGGTGCCTAGAATTTGGCATAAAATTCACTGAAGCTATTGTACTTGAATGGTGAAGCATATTCATAACCTTCCATTCTCTCTTTTTCCCTTCCTCCCTTCCCTTCTCCCTTTCTCCATCTCCCTTCCTTCCCTCCTTCCCTCCGTCTTTCCTTTCTTCCTCTCTCCCTTCTTTCCTTCCTTCCTTCCTTTTGTCCACCCTTCTTCCATTCCTCCCTTCTTCACTTCCTCCCTTCCTCCCTTCTTTCCGAATAGAAGAGAGATTAGGACTGCGAATGAAAAAAAAAAAAAAAAAAGCAATGTGTTTTCATCCCATTCCATGCTGAGGCTGAAAATTCAAAGTTAGGAAAAAGGAACATCACTGAGATTTAAACTACCTGCTTCAGGTTAAACTTGTATCTAATTCCAGTATCTGTTTCTTTTCAAATAGAGCAAAGTTTCACCAATATTTTCAAGAACTCAAAATAGAAAGGCAAATGAATGGTGAAATATACTAACAAAGTACTCAGTTTGAAGTTTTGTCACCTTTGAAAATAGATCAGAGTAATGCAAGCTACCTTGCTTCTTTTCTCTTTGTCAATCTAGCAAGCAGCATGGTAGCAGTCATTTCCCCACCAGGACGAAATAGAGTATCCTAATGGCTGCTACTGCTACCCACTTTTTATCCCTAGTAACGTTAGTTCAAATCAATTCTGTCTCTCAGCACAATCTCTGCCTGGCAGAAGAATGGTTGGTGTATGGTGATGTAGACAACAAAGCTGATAAACAGTTAGACACAAACTGGAAAGAGAACATAATAATATTGTCCTAAGAAAATATTAAGTTATGTGAATAAGAGTATATGGAATATATAGGACATATTTTGTCTTGCTGCTGCATGAGAAGTAAACTGACTAGCACTGGAAATAGCCAGTATTTTGAGTTCCATTCCATAAATATAGTATGCCTTACTGTCAATATTTTCATGCTTCTACCTCTGATCTGGTTCTTTTTCTTGGTATTTATTTCAGTCAAAAATGCACAACGTAAAACTGAACTGTGGTTTCCATTTATTTCTGGCAGTGTTGCAATTGTGTGTTTAGTTCATATCATATGTGATATAAAGATTTCCAAAGGAAAATCATTAAGAGATGTAGGCTGTGGACTTTATTACTATTACTCTTCTTATTGTGGGTGTTTAAAGAGTTTTTTATTCTTCTGACATCATATGGATGCAAAAAAAAATAACACCAGACTTTCTTCTAAAGATGATTTTTAGAATAGTTTTTGCTTAGGATGTTTTCTTAAACTTCTAGAATGTATGACATAACAGTCGTCCTAGAAATTCAGTAATATATTTTTGAATTTTGGAATACAAAGTAGGCAATAACAAATGTTGTACTTGGGCCGTAAGAAGTAACTCTTTGTAATGGCTGACGAATGAACTTTCATAAAATTTACTGAGTTTCCAACTTTATTTTTATTACCTTTTCTATCTTTTGCATATGTACCTGCACAGAAGAAACATTTCATCTTTAACATTTCAGGAACCATCTTTAAATAACCTATCAGGCAACATCTATGGAGAATTTTAGTTTAAACATAATGAACAGTGGAAGTACCTGAAACACTGCTAATGTTTTTACAAGCTATCTGTCATACCTCAATTGACATTTTCAATCAAATCCCTTGAGGCTATTTAATTCTAGAAATATCAGCCAAAGCATATACTTTTGCAATCAAAATCTTTTTGCAGTGTCTAACCAATAATTCCTACTGTCACTTAGAATAAGTATTTCTTGTGAGGGACACACTATATTTGCACTCTTTTAACCACAGCCAAAGATGTCGTACAAGATGGTGTGTAACTACAAGAATTGAAAAATGTAAGTGTAAAGCAGTTCAGTGGATCTCTGAAGTCAAACTACTGAAGTAGGCTCTCCATCTGTAGCCAGTTTTCAACCTCCCTCTGCAATTTGCATGTTTCCTACTATGATTCATCAAAATTTTCCAGCAATTTTGTTATTCCTACTAGAAGACTAAGGGTTTGATTTCAATATGCTTCACATCAGGCATTTAATTTGATCTGAAATACTAATCAGGAGGAAAAAAGCAAACTTGTGATAATGCCATTACACAGTAAATTTCTTTAAAAGTATATGACATTAAGAATTGAATATAAAATATCATTCTGAAGCAGTAGCCACTTTTGTAAACAGGGGAATACTCTTTAAAGTGAAGAATACAGACTTAAGAAATAGTCTTAAGGCTCACCAAAACAGATAAGAAACATGGATTAAAACAAAAACATTAGTGACAAAATCCAATGACTTAGTAATTTTCTTTTGTCATGATTATCCTGACAAGAAACAACTATTAATGAGGTCATTTGTCCTGCCAGTCAGCCAGTCTATTTGCCTACCAATAACAGCAAAAAACAATGTCCAATGAAATATCATTACATTTCCATTTACAAAAAATGCTTGTGCTCGTAGCGTTCAATGCAGAAAGAATATCCACATCTATGCAACTTTACATAGTCACTAAAAAAATACCTGTAGAATGGAATTATATGTTTAAAAGCTGTCAGACTAGTAAATAGCAAATTGTTAGGGGTGTGTGAAAACATCCAGATATGGCTCTTCAAACATTATAACTCCTTTGAAGTTGGCAGTTATCCATCAGTTTATGCATCTGAGGATCTGACCCATTGTTTGTTGTTGTTTTTGTTTTTGTTTTGTTTTGTTTTTCCTGGTAAATTTAGCTAATGTGCTGGGAATAAATATATATATATATATTTGATTTACACAGTGAAACGATGATATTTTTATACCTTTTGAAATGTATTTCTTTTCTGATAATTCCTACTTTCCATTGCATTTTTCACTTCTTTTGGTCACTTAACCACTAATGTTAAAGAATCATACATGTAAGTTGTGTGAATTTAAAATTTCTTTTCTGAATATATTAGTATGCATAATTTAGTATATATACATAAGCTTATTGCTAAAGATAAAGAGAGTGTTATATTTCTCATGTGCATTACTTAGCATTTATTTGCATTGAATTTTATCTGGCTATTCATTGTCCGGATTACTTATGTGGGTTTTCCCTCAAAACTATCAAAAATAAAGTATCAGACCTATGATAGTTATCCAAGATTTCCCTATAAACAGTTAAGAAAGTGGTTCATTTTATTGTAGCTTGAAATGGATAGACCATCTTCCTAAAGTGCATATTTCTTTCCACACATTACAGTGGAAACTTAACTGCCAAGTTTAGTCTGGATATCAGACTTCTAGACAGCTAAAGTTAGACTAGATTAATTTGATCCTTAGTAAAGTAAGATCTTTCAACTATTCATTTTAGGTGCATTTATCTTACTCTATTCAAAATCATTCCATAATTGCTTAATCAGAAACCTCTGTCATCTCAGTATTCATTATCTTTACCAAACCACTTGCAAATATACTGAAGAGCACAAGGTACTTGTGAGACACCACTGGTAGCACACTTTTATAGAGAAAAAATGAAAATTATTCTCATATAATTTTTCCTACATTTAACAGTTGTTAACAAGATACACTAGAAGATTTTCCCTTCTTGTCCATCATGGTTTCTTTAAGAACTTACAGTGAACGTATTCAATGAAGATCTTTTTTGGAACTATAAACACGCAATGTTGTTCAGATCACTTATCAATGTCATCTCTGATTATCTTAAACAATTTTAATAGATTTATGATATGTGATTTCCATCTGAAAGAGACATTGCTTCCTCTGTATTTCTTGTTTATCCATGTATTTTCTAATACCATTCTTTAATCTGATTTCTACAGATTTGTTCAACATAGAAAATCCTATTTGAAATTAATATAAATTTTTCACCTTCCATTCCTCCCACTGTTTTGAATGCTAAGTTATAAACTAAAACTAGTAATTTATTGATGTCAGATTTAAATTCCTTTAGAACTCTTCGGTGAATACTGTCAATTCCTGGCAAATTGTTTTTGTTCATTTCCATCAATTTCTGTTCTGTTAGAAACAGTTCTTCAGACTCACCTCACTAATAATGTCTGTTACGGTTTTAACGTCATTGGATATTCATTGTACACCTTGGCAATCTGGGGCTCCACTGCCTCTCTAACCATCTTCTGACTTCTAGGACACTTGGAAAGCCTTTTATTACAACAATTATTACATGTTGTTCCTTAGAATCCTTAGAATTTTTTCTTTTTTTTCTTTTTTTTTTTCTTTTTTGGCTTGCTCTATTGTAATTTTACATCTAGCTAATACAGTTAATGCTCTTTTCTGTTTTATTCAATTGGAGAAGAGTTTCACTTTCAGAAGAAAACATTTCTATAACTTATCACTTTCTTTATTCTTCTGGTTAGCCATGCTGTGCAGATAGTCATGTCCAAATCTCTTCATTTTTATTGTTAT
>VXAL01012011.1:8329-31285 GCA_013399475.1 Chauna torquata
GCAAATAAGGTGATCACAGCATTTGTTAGAGAATTGGAAACTGTCCTCCTGATTGTCAGGGGGGAAATTTGTAGAGCATTGAGCCAGATTAATGTTCACGTGTCAAACGAGAGATTGCACCCACCTTGTTTAGCAGCTGTTCTATGCAGTGTCCCTCGTGATCACTCTGAACTGCCTAAAGGCTTTTATCGTGTGCTAGGTTGTAATAGCAAAGCTCCATAAGCAGAGCCAAGAGTAGATACAGAGCAAGAATATTTAGTTTTACTCCTATTATGCTAAGGGATTGTTATGTTATTAGATAGGGCAACTCTAAGTTATTTAAAATTACATTTCTAATCTGAAACACTTGTCCAGACAATTTCTAAAGTAGAGATTCAGATTCAGAAACTCCTCTACAGAAGAATTTATTCCCCTAATCTCAATGTTCATTGATGGTAGGTATCAACATGCTAGATCGAGATCCCTTCTGCTAAACTACCTCCAGTCCTACGTATTTAACTATTAACCTAGGATAAAGTGGTTGCTAGCCTAGAACAAAACCTGCTGATCTCTCACACCAGTGAGTTAGCAATCAGGTCTAAATACAATATGGATAGGAGAAAAAAATTCGCTGTCAGCAAATTAGTATCTTACAGCTGTTCAGATAGTTATTCAGGAGCAGGAACAGAGGGTGGAAGCAGAAATCCAAGAGTGTTCTGTTAACATAACAATCTAGCCCCACTGCTGGGGTAAAGCCCCAGCTTGCTTTTCAATGCAAACATAAGTTACGATGGTATTCTGCTTCTTGCCATAGAAATGATTCTTGGTTTTCTTCACCTCTAGGAACCAAAAGGATTAGTTTAGACTCTGATGTTTTGGGCAACTACGTTTTGGTGGAAAGAGTCAGCCTGTATAGATGGCAAAAGAGCATATACATTGCTTCTTTTTGCCACAGGTTTCATTTCTATGGTAGTCTGATAAAAGTAGCTTTACTTTTCCTAACATACTGGAAAACATACACAAATATTTCTGTAGAATAAACATCAGTTTCTGGTACCAGAAAGCTATCTTACTAAACAGAACATTTTGTACAGCCTTCATAATGTTAACAAAGTGCTACTTTAAGTCCAATAAGCAGTAGATTTATTGAAAGTGACTTGTGCAGTCAATATCTGGAATGAAACAGCTAGTTTCATCTTGTCCAATTTTTACATTACTCTTCATTTTCTAGGGAACTACAAAGCCAAAACTCTTTCAGTAAAACACTTCCTTGTAAAATGATCTGTTTGATCTGTCACGAAGAAGGAATACATTTTCACTGTTTTAACGTCAGAATATGCATCCTTCATTTTATCTCAATTCAACCACTGGAACCCTAATGATCAAAGTCATTTCAGAATGGTACCATCAATTATAACAGCAGTCTCATTCACAAGTGAAGGATGAGTCCTTTTCCCTATTACTTAGAGATCAGTGATGACTCCCACACCTCCTCTCTGTATACAAATAATACTGTACATTCCAGGTGCCCCTTCCATTTTTATAACTGCCACAGCTTTATGACTTTTTGCAGACCTTGGTTATAATAACTTCATTTTTTTGATTCCGGCAGCCCCAGGACAGTCACAATCCAATTATTCTGCTTCCATCAACTTTGATTAATTCGTTTGTACACAGTCCTGACTTATAGAAGGAAAATCTGCAGAATACAGATTGGATCTGAGTTGATTTACCTCCATGAAGTGGGTGTAGCACATTCTGGATTGCCATAAACTATGCCAGATAGAATATTTATTTAGCATCTTATCAACATTTTTGATACTGTTCATCAAAACAAGTGGAACTGCCCTTGGACATTTTTCATATGTTTATCTTCTGTGTATGAGATTTAGTCATTTGTAGTCAAATTTGCTGTGTAAAGGAGAAACAATTCATTAATGTTAGTTAAAGACTACTGTCCTACATAAGGTAGGCATACTCAATGGCTATTGAGGTCTGGACATTTTTATTAAGTCTTGAGCTTCCTATTACTCAACTAAACATAGCTGCCTCAAGATGGCAGTTGAAGAAGACAAGATGCTGAGCAAATACTGTGTTAAACAGCAAAGAGGAGAGGAAATAGTGGGCACAGAGTATCTGAAATTCTGCTGTTTGGGTTGGAAGTGGGAAAACTGAACAGCTAGCCACCTTTAGCCCTTCAGGGTTTTCAACACTCTTTTTCCCACCAAGGAATTGCAATAACTTTTTAAGCTTTTTTTTTTTTNCACAGTAGAATGACCTACTACTCCTCCCTGGTGGTAATCTGAGTAGGTCAATCCTTCTTACCTTGCTGGGAATATTGTAAAATCTGTTTTTAACAAGAAAGTTTATCTTCTACCTTTCTTGAACCAGTTCTGCTGTATTGAAAATATTTTCAAGATTCATAAGGTACCTGGTTAAATTCAGCGCATATTCTTTTTCACCACTAATTCCAATGGTCTCTTAGCTATAAGTTTCTACAGGCCTCAGAGGACTATGCAGGAGAGAAGACAATCTAGAATTCTTCAGCAGAGGTCATGGCTGCAGAGTATTGCAACCATTTTATTGAATCTCCCTTGTTGTCTAAAAAAAAATGTATTTCAGATCTTTACTTCCTTTTCACATCTTGTATTCTACAGCATCACCAGAGACTAAATGAACCCTATGAAGAGCGACAAATAAAGAATTCTAAAAATGTAAGTATTTTCAAACTAAGAAGCATCTCACTAAAATCACAAAAGATGTGTAATACTTGATGGAATGCCCTTGAATAAATTAGTATCACTAGAAATGTCTCCATAACAATATAATTAGTTGACCAATGGACTTTGAATTCTTTGAAAATAAAGCCACATTTTCCTCATATGTAAAGCCAAATACACAAAACACATACTAACCAGTCCAGATCATTCGCTCATCATCTTCACAGTCTGCTTCTTTCCTGTCTCCTGTAATGAACTAACTTTGCAGAGTTAAAGGTTGCATGAGGCAAAGCTGAAATAAGGTAATTCAGAAATTCAGAAAGTGAAAGTGTTATTATTGCTGTTTTCATACACAGCTGGATTGTTTTTATGATTATGACTAGGATGTCCTGTCATTTCATTGTCTTTTCTTATTAGTGCATGCATCCAAATATCAGGGAAGCACCACAAGACTAAGTGTGTATGTGTATGTGTGTGTGTGTGTGTGTTTGTGTGTGTGAAAGAAAGAGAGAGAGAGAGAGCACTTCTCTAATTTTGAATCCAACTATTCCCAGTGTTTCATTATCCACTGTACCTTTTTTGCAGTTACTCTGCCACACAGTAACCTATGTGAGGAAAAAAGGTAAAAGAAGAGGTAAAATTACCTCTACTCACTCACATAAATTTAGTTAGAAAACCTTTTTTCTTATTTCAACTGGTATAGAGTTAATTTTCTTCCTAGTAGCTGGTGTGATGTGGTGTTTTGGATTTAGGATGACGACGCTGATAACACACCGATGTTTTAGTTGTTGTAGAGCAGTGCTTACACAGAGCCAAGGACTTTTCAGGTGCTGTCCTGCCAGCAAGGAGGCTGGGGGTGCACAAGGAGCTGGGAGGGGGCACAGCCAGGACAGGTGACCCAGACTGGCCAAAGGGATGTCCCACCCCATGTGGTGTCAGGCTGAACAATGTACTGGGGTGGCTGGCTGGTGGGCGTGTGGCATGGCTCAGGGGCAGGCTGAGCATCAGTCAGCTGGTGGTGAGCAATTGCATTGTGCATCACTTGCTTTGTATACTCTTTTATAATTATTATTATTATTACTTCCCTTCCTTTTCTGTCCTATTAAACTGTATTTATCTCAACCCATGAGTTTTTAGCTTTTTTCCAATTCTCTCCCCCACCCCACTGCAGGGGAGTGAGTGAATATCTGTGTGGTTCTTAGCTGCCTGCCGGGTTAAACCACAACAATGTTGTCTTTAATGAGGCTCTTTTTTTTATAAGATACAGTACTGGAACTCTCTGCTCTAAGCTCCAACTATGCATTATCTTCATTACTTCTAAAGTGTTTGGCTCCCAAGTATAACAACAAACCAGAAAATATATAAAACTTATATGATGAGAAACAAACAGAAACAAACAAAAAAGAAATTAAAAAATCTACTTTGTTGCCTGGACTGGCTATTGGCAAACTATGAAAAACAATTTTTCTACTTCTACATTTAAAATGTAAGACTAGATACTGGCCTATGTTGAGTAGGCTTTAGAGAAAGTGCCTGAAAGTAGGAATGAAGGTGAATTGCTGTATTGTTATATCTGTATTTGATAGTCTACATAACAATATAACCCAATCCAAATTTATCAATAAAAAAGAGAAAGTTCTATAAAAGAAAAAGAGAAATCATTGAAGTTCATTTTTGAGCTCAGCTTCCTGACAGGTCTGTCTGACTGCTTATAAGCAAGTCAGGGTCAGAAAACAATTAGTTTTCTAGGGACTGACCTTGAGAACCTGTTGAAATTGAAAAATGTAATCGGTTATCCAGTTCTCCTTTAACCAACCGGTTTTGAAAATTCCTGTAAGTACTCTCCATGGGTGAAGACTCTAAGGAAGCACTAACCAATGAGTTCAAAGAAATATCATATCAGCCAACTTCATGATGTTGCATAGTGTGGTGGTTTAACATTGAGAGGCAGCTAAGCACCACCACTCCACTCTTTCATTCACCTTTCTCAAAAGGACAGGTGGTGAAAATATGATGAAAAAAGGTCATGGATTGAGATAAGGACAGGGAGATCACTCACCAATTACTGTTATGGGCAAAACAGTCTCAGCATATGGAGATTAATATAATTTATCACCTATTACTAACAGACTAGAGTAGTGAGGACTAAAAACAAGCTAAATAAACACCTTCCCCCATCCACCCTCTTCTACCTCCTCCCCATGAGTGGTACACAGGAACGGGGATATGGGTTGTGATCAGTCCATAACACTTCGTCATCTGCCGCTCCTTCATGGTCACTCTCTCCCCCTGCTCCAGCATGGGGTCCCTCCCATGAGATGCCGTCCTTCCCGAACTGATCCTACACAGGCTTCCTGCAGACTGCATCTCTTCAGGAACTGCTCCAACATGGTCCATACCATGGGGTGCAGTCCTTCAGGAACAGACTGCTCCAGCATGGGTCCCCCACAGGTGGCAGCTCCAGCCCAGAACCTGCACCTGCCAGGGCTCTCCATGGGCTGCAGCTGCCTTCAGGCCACATCCACCTGCTCCACAACCACAACGGGCTCCTCTATGGGCTGCAGTGTGGAGATTTGCTACACCATGGTACCCCATGGGCTGCAGGAGGACTGCTTTGTCCTCTCCATGGGCTGAAGGGGCACTTCTGCTCTGATGCCTGGAACACCTCCTCCCCCTCCTTCTTCACTGACCTTGGTGTCTGCAGGGCTGTTCTCTCACATTTTCTCAATCCTCTCTTTCAGCTGCTGTTGCACAGTATTTTTAATCCTTTCTTAAATATGCTATCACAGAGGCACAAACAGCATTGCTCACTGGCTCAGCTTTGGCCAGTGGCTAGTCCCTTTTGGAAGCCAGCTAGAATTGTCTCTTATCTTATATGGGGCAGCTTCTGGTATCTTCTCACAGGGGCCACTCCTGGAAGCAACCCTCCCCTCCCCCTGCTACCAAAATCTTTCCGTGTAAACCCAATGCACATTGCATCATACCAAGGCACAGCTCATAAATTGATCTACTAATACTGAAAGACAAGCTTTCTGTGACCGCGGATGCAGATCAAGATAATATCGCCTAACCTGTCTGCAGTCTTTGACACAGAGTAGGATTATCATTCCTACATGACCTATCAGAAGCAGACAACTCAGCAGCACAAGCTCTCAACAAAATTAAAGGTAAAAATAAATAAATAAATAAAAATAAGAAAGATACCTCATCCCTAAATTTCTTCTCTTGTGGCATTTAAAGAAGCCAAGCCAAACAACCCCCTTCCAATACAACAAGAGAGCAACAGAACATATAGGGGAGATACCACTTTACTCTCAGCATTTTGATGATAGTGCTCCTTTGTACATCAATTACCAGTGGCTTCCACAGAAGAAAATCATTAATAATCAGGTACTTTAAACAATTAAAAATAGTGGAAAAAGAGTCAGATTTCAAACTGAGAAATCCTACAAATTTAGGACAATTAAATTCTTTTAGACTTTTTGAGATGAGCAATTTTTTTTATTTTATCTTATTTTTGTAATAATTGCAGGAGCTTACTAAAACTCTCTGAGAATAGCAGAAGTTACCACTGAAGGCTTGTAAAGAGTGAGTTGCCATCTAGGGAAAGAAGAATATAATACTGTCTTTAATTAGGGAACCACTACAAGCTGTATATCAGCATAAGATTTGTACACAAGAGCAAGTTACTAGGGCTGGTGGCTAAGAATCAAGACATAGGAATGTGTTTGTCAACAATTTGAAATTGTTTAGAAAAAGTAGTGTTATTGCAGCCTTACCCCCTTTCACAGTAAAGTCCTTTTAGACAAGAAAGAGTAAGGTATGTTATACTTTCATTTTAACTGGTTGTTGGTATTTTTTTTTTTTGATGAAGAATCATCTAGATGAACTTGTTCTAAAGTAGACACAAGACATAAATAACTACATACTTACACAGAAAAAAAATATGCTTCTTACATCTATTTTGAAGAGGATAAGTACTTTGGAGAAGCAGGTTAAAATTTTTAAAAATTTTTTAAAAATTGAGAAATTCTGCAAGAAAATACATTGGGTAAGAACAAGTGCTTATTCTATCAATGCAAGCATAGGCAACAGCATCAAAATAGGCTACAGAGTAAGTGTAACAGTTTTGCAATAAGCTACCTGGAAACTGTAATATAGTAAATCTTCAGTCTAAACCATGTTATTGGGGAAAGAAAACAAACAAACAAACAAACAAAACAAACAAAAACAGAGAGAGCCATGATACCTTTCCTGTACTGTGTAAAAACATGTTTCCAGTGTGAATAATATCGTCTTTTTCCATGTAGTGTATATTAGTTAAAAATAAATACTCTCCTTAATGGACTCTAGCCTTTAAGAAAGATCTTTGTTAATGAAGATAATCCAGAGAAGAGCAGCAAGAATTAAAATTATGCAAGAAAAAATAAATAAATATATTTGATCTTCCAGACTATAATGAAGATCAATTGCAGCTAAATAGCTTCAGATTTCCTCAGCCAGGCACTAAAATAAGATGATTTTTTAAGGTCTTCTTAAACCCAAAGTGGTCTGATGCTAAGACATGAATTATTTTCATCCACTACTAGTGACAAAGTGACAGGACCGTTAATAGAGTCTAGTTTTGAATAATGAAAAGCTGTTTCAAAAATGGAATCATTCTTATTAGAAAAGAAATTGCTCCAAAGAAACATATTTCTTTCACTTTCCAGGGCAAGTAAATAGTCCTCACAACACTGAAGTTGAACAAAGGATTAGGTTCTTATTTGAATCCTCATTAAGCAAGGTTAAATAAGAAAGCTCATTTTCATTTGCCTTCCAATGCGTTCCAATGTTTCCAGTTTGCTGGGAAGTTTAATCTTTCTGCCATGTGGAAGATCCTGCCACACCCAGGTTAGATTATTATAGTTCAGTGCTTCTGAATCTGCATGTCAAGGTAATGCACAAATTCCAGCTGGTACAAATGGTATCTGTCACCTGCTCCGTGTTACAGCAATCATAAACACATCAGGATCTATTCCCTTCACTAAAGATCAGCTTTCTTTGCTTGTACAAGGCCTAATTTTTCAAGTAAGTAATGGATGAGTATGGCTACTTTTAAGACAGACTTCTGACCTTTAAATGACTTCAACAGCTGCTTTTCTTCTGGGACAATGCAGGTCACTGAGGTAGAACAAAGCATGTAGCAGACGGGGGTGGAAAATCCTCTGAGGAGGAGTTTACACACAGGAGGAAAAAAACTTTCAGAGGTGCTCAGGAGAATTCACCTATGCCTTCTAAAGGTAATGCATGTCTTCTCTTTGGTTTCCTCCCCAAACTCCCTACCACGATCAAGGATCCAATTAGCAAGTGAGAGAGAGCAGGGTTATACTTTATGGGGTTACCCTGAAGAGGTTTTATTTCTTATGTGAGATTTTTACGTGAAGGGCATGCAGGTGGGCAGTAAATAGATCGATAGGTAGATGTCCCTTTGATTCTTGGGCAGTGCAGCAAATGGAAGCACAGAAACTCTCATGAACTGAAGTATAATCTCCATACATTTTCAGTGTGTTAATTAATCCTCCATTTAGCAGCATGATGAATTGTGCAAAGCACATATATAGCATGGATAAAGAACAGGGACTTTGGTAAAATGAATTTATGCACAGTAAAAGAAGAGAAGGTAGCAATAACATTTTGTATTTGCGTAAGTCACATATTCCATGAATGTCATACCAAATATAAAGAAAAAAAAAAAATAACCCTCACATTTTCTTTTAGCTGCTGGCATGCATTGTTCAAAAATAATGCTCATAGTTGTGTGATTGCAGCTATTCTCCCTGCTTCTTACACCCACTGCTGCAAAGCAGGAACAGCATATTAGACCTGCTGTGTATATTGTATTTTTTTTTCTGTTGTATTACCTATGAGCTCTGTAAGCAAAGTTTTTGTCAAAAAGAAAATGTATTCTTACGATTGTGAAGAAACAGAGTAAAGTTGGAGCTGTTCCACAGTAACTGAGAGTAGAATTTAGATTGTTGTCTTTCCAGTCCTTAAAAATAATATTCCAAGGGGGATCAAATTTACGACAATAGAATGGCAGTCATGACAGTCTGGCTGCTTTTCAGTTTGTTTGTTGTTCTGAGTTATCGCTCTGCGGACTACTCAAGTCCAGCGGGAGAAAAAGGATATGCTTTAATGGTTTCTTTCTCTCTGCACCCCAGCATTTTAAGAGAAAGCCTAAAACTAATTTGAAATGTTTTCAAACTAGCTAGAACAGCTGGTCATTACGTTTAACCATTGCATGTATCATCGTGGTTGATGAAATGAACAAGAAAAACCATTTGTGTTTATCCTTTATCAATATTTCTTGAAGTAAATGAACATTAGAAATTGTTTATTGAGAGAAATTTTGGGAACTGACTGCTGTGACTGTGCCAGTGAGGAATATACCTGGGACTGAAGAAGTAATATTCTGTTTCCATTGTTCACTCAGCATATAGCTGTTATTTTCATCAGGAAAAGGTTCAGAGTAAATTTTGCTTAACAGTGCAAATGCTCAGCTCAATGCAGCAATATTTAAGTTTCTGGAAATACAGTAGGGTGATTAGCCAATTTTTCTTCAGTCTTTTTACGACATTTCAGGGTAGATCTGATAGGTGAGCTTTTCTTCCAGGACACTGCTGACTGAGATTAGACTAGGGGTTTGTGTGAGGAAGGGTTTGGGTAGCAGCTTGACCAGAAGAGGACAAAAAAAAATTAGCAACCTTCGTAGTAAAGGCAGGCCTACATTGTCAATTCCTGAAACTGAAATTTAAGGAAGTGTGAATCACTTCTTTCTGATTCATAATTTCTATAGCCAAGCCGTAGGCAGAAAACATAGGTTAAACTGCTGAAGACACCCTTTTCAGGGTAAAATGTGGACCATTGGCTGCATGACACAGACTCACTTTCAAAGCTAAATGTCTCCAGTGTGGCTGCATCTCCACCACCTTCTGTTTGTCCCAGATTTCTTCCTGTACTCACATTTTGTCCCCTAGATCTCCCTTGTAAGAAAAAAAGGGGATGGGGGGACAGCACACATATTGAAGCATTTCAGCCAGAATATTCCCGTGCTATGGTTTTGGTGCATGCCAGGCAATGACGGGGCCTGCTTTGGAGGATGGTATGGGCCAGATGCCATTCCTGGTATGCAGCGCAGATGGCATCATGCTGGTTTGGATAGAGGAAGGAGGTTAATGACCGTGTAATACATAATACTACTGAGGGTGGAGCGTCGGAAGGGGCTGAAGATCAAGCTCTGTTCTCAACCCTTCCCCAGTTTGATCTCAGAGTTAATTACTTGGTTTCATCCACATAGAGCCCTAGGCAAACCAACATATAGCCAATGTGAATAAACAGGAGACCTGAAAATAAAATGGGAAACTACTAGGCGGTGTAGACGAATCACAAAAGAATATCTGTGGTTAGAACAGTGTTCACTGCCCTCGTTGGATGTGCTCAGATGTAATGTATTGATAGCAGTACTGTAAGACTGATCAAATGAATGCATGGAAGAGCAGATTAATATACTTATGGCATAATTTTTTTAACGCTATATATTGTCTAAGAACCACTAAGAAATGCTGAGAGTTAGACCAGAATGGAAATCTAACTGGGATTCAGGCAGTAGCCTCTGTCCACAACTAAGACTCCAAATACTTATGAATATAGCCATACAGAATATTTCCCTCAGGAAAGTATGTTTTCAGTCTTTTCTTTTAGATTTTGATGGCCAAATGTAAAATTGTTTCCCTCTACACCTCTTCCTTTATTAGAAGTCTAATTACATGATAACTCCCTATAATCAAAAAAAAAAAATCTGTGTGCAATTTTTGCAATTACTAAAGAGAGATCAAAACCTCCTTTAACGTAAAACTAAGTACTCTGCTATGAGCTATAAACAGGGTCCATTCTATAGCTCTTTCTGTTGAATGCATGTCCCTGTGAAGAAAATCACAGAAGAGAAGGTGTCCCTCTAGCCTAATGATAGACCATTTATAAACCAACAAAAAACCTAACAAACAAATGAGCAAAATTAATTCTTCTTTGCATTTTTCAGGCCTTTTCTGTATTTTATTCAGTGAGCATTTAATTTAAAATATAATGCAGTAAATGAAAACACTTTGGTGGTTCTGTATGAAGGCTGCTCAGAGAATTTTGACAGAGGACAGCCTTATTTCGAGATTGTGCTCTAGCTTATGTTTGAACAAAACACTGATGTTTATGCTAGCCGGGACAGTAGCAGATCTACAAATGAACAGAAACACAGGTCTAGGCACCTGACGAAACACACCATGGCCAAAGTGCAGCATCTGTGGAGTTAGGAATATTTTAGATATAGATTCATGGAACTGTGTCTTATTATGGTCCCTTATTGATAAATCATTACTCATCAGATAATCCCATTACTTGCATCAGGCTTCCTAATGTGATATAAGAAATTATGCTATACCAGAAAGTCCTAACTTGGGATTTACCTTTTATCATAGACACTGATGTTGTACGTAGTATGTAACTTCTTACCTGTACTGTCACTCACTTCTCTGTTGATGCTGTTTGTATATCTCACAACTGGAGAAAGCTAATTAAGAACTCATCTAAATTTCTGAGAAAATCTGAAAATTTGTTCAAAATGCAAACTTAATGTTCTCTACTGAATTTTCCAAACTGCATGTCCATATCATCATATATGGAAAAACAGCAAAAAGAAGGATATAGAAAAAGAGTATCTGTACAGGAAAGATACCAATGAGACAGAACACCAGAAATCATACCGTGCTTTTCTACAAATTCATAAGGAAAAGTTAAAGATAAGAAGTTGTTTTTCTATGGTGAACAAAGATATATCTGTACACACTATGAAAAGCAGAAAAAAGAGAATTTTATGATGCCTTTGTTAATCTGACAGCGCAATGCCTACTCTCTCTTTTATTACTGAAGATGATTGTATTCCAAGTAGGTGTTGCACACATAATTTCAATCAAAATAAAAATATAAAGTTCAATTACCATTTATGACTGAAGAATAGCTAAGTAATATGTAAAATACAAAATTTTGAAATATAATGGAAAATCCAATAAGCCTATAATATAAATCACATTTTGGAAACAAAAACTGATTGGCTGATAATAGCGTAATAATCGGTGGAAATGTTTGTCAGGAGAAATAATAAGCATGTTTACATTAGCCCTTCGTAATTACATTGTTAGTACAATGGGATTCATTTCATAGCAACCAAATAATTAAAGTCTATTGGATAAAGTATTGGAAGCTTTCATAATACAGATTTCTAGTTGAATGATCTGCTGATAATTAACCGTTTCAGATCGGAGAATCATAGAATCATAGAAACACAAGGTTGGAAAGGACCTATAAGATCATCTAGTCCAACCGTCATCCTATCACCAATACTACCCACTAAGCTACTAAACCATATCTTGTAGCACCTTGTCCAGGCGCTTCTTGAACACCACGAGGGTCAGTGACTCTACCACCTCACTGGTCAGGTCGTTCATTCTAATGTTTTCCATTACTTAATTTTAGAGATTTTTCATAGGTTTCTTTTCTCCTCTCCTCTCCTCTCCTCTCCTCTCCTCTCCTCTCCTCTTTGTATTATCTCTTTTTCTTCAGGAATTGATGTGGTAATTACAAGCTAGACCTGTCAGTAAAATTTGAGGACTATGCCATAATTTTGTGATATTCTGCTGCAATAGAATGACATATTTTCTTTTACAAAGGACTAAAAAAAAGCTTCAATTTAAAAATCATGCTAGCAAGAAATGCACAGATTATCTTACTGCTCTTACTATTATATTGGCAAAGTGTGGGTGAGATGAAATCCATATCTCTTGTGTAAAGCCTTATTTTCTAATTACGCACGGCTGCTTTAAACGATATAGCAGCTAAGACCAAATCTGCACTGATAACAAACTCTCATATAAACCCCAGATAACAGCTGGGAGGGTTCAGCCCCAGCAGACTGGACTGTAAATGAAGGGATTGTATATTCCTCAATACCAGAAATATATAGGACTTGAGGGGATATCTTACCAGTGATGACAAAAATGTTATTCATGCATTTCCAGAATCGCTAGGCTTCCATGGAACTCAGAAATGAAAACAAGAAAGATTCAGTACAGATGTACAAAGTTGAAGGATGAAAGAACACTTTTATCTATTTTTATGAGAGCCTTGTATCTGCTATAGAAAATAAGGCACATACTGTTCTTTACTAGCCACTATCGTTTTAATCAAGCTACTATGTATTGGTGAAGAAGTGCTTCATTACCAGCCCCCATTCTGCTCTTTCAGGCAAAAGGTTTTCAATTCACCTGTCTTCAAGTTAAGTAATTTGAACTTTACACAAATTGTAGAAAATGACTCAGAAGACTTAACAGAATGTCCTTGTCCATCATATCAGTGGTATAATAGGAGTTTAAGATATGTCAATGAGTCAGAAAGAAGTTGGCATTTTCTGTGAATAATTCTGTCCTTCACATTGCTGATTACTCCTGTGCTTCCTTGCTTCTGTCCTTGTTCAGCTGCTGCACTTTTCACCTCTAAAGTAGGTTCATTTTGCATAACTGCTGCATCATTTCTTACTTACCAAAAGTGTGTGGTGTGACAACTCTCACATATGCAAAAACTTTCAGAAAATCTAAAAAAAAAAGGTATAAGGAAAATGTTTTGCATCAATGCTCTTTTATTTCACTCTAATTTCTTATAAATACTGCTTTTATAGGTATGCCAGTGACTTCCTGGTGTCAGTGGAATTTGCTGTATATGATTTGCTTAGCAACACTGAAAATCAAGTTACGCATATATAAATAAAAGTGGAACTCTGGATGCCGAATTTCAATTTGATGGAGCTGTGAATACATTATCATCTATGTCTGTACACATACCAAAGCCAGTCTTCAACCACATCCAAAACTCAACTCAATCTCTTACTTTTGTTTTCATAATACTACCCAAATCACCTGTTTCTTGATTTGAGAGNAGGAATCCAACATAAGGCTGAGAATTGTTGTCAACAAGTGCCAGCCAGTATTATAGTTTTCACCAATTTAGTGGCTTTATGGGCTTCGTGCTACATAAGACCAATATTAGGCATCTCAGAAAAACTCCATTTGCGGAAACTGATGGTAAGCACAGTTAGAAACTGAAACTTTTTAGTTTCATTTTTTGGCATTTTAGAAAATGTAAGCTACTGTGTTTCTATCAGTCTTTCCTCAGCATTTCTCTTCTGTGTTATTGTTACCATAGAGACTGGAGGAAAACAGCACAAACAGCACATAGGGTTTTAACAGAGGAGCCGCAGCTTTCTTGCCAGGTAAACTGCTGTAATTACTTATCGTTTCTTTACCCCAGAGTTGCAGCCCTTCATGCTCCCAGTGCATTCATCCATCTACTTTACCTGTGTGTTTTCAATAGCAGGAACACAAACATTGCAGTGTCTCTTCCTCTCCGTGCTGCATTTGTCCTCAGCTCTTTCAGCCCAAATCACCTTTTCTTTCAGTGGGAACACCCTGAGCCATTTGGCTAAGCAATAACAATATGGAAAGGGAAGGCGAAAGAAGAGGAAGAAAGGAAAAGGGAGAATGAAAGAGCAAAAGAGAGAACAAGAATAGGAGAGAAATGTCTGGTACATGTAATTTTAAGGACATTTTCACAGCAAGGAAACCACCAGCTTCAGACAAACAGAAACACAACCTCCTCACGTATTAGTTACATTGTTGTTGGTTACAGTTAGTTACAACTGACCAAAAATGTAGGGGTTTCACTGCCTTGCGGATGCAGACTTTAGTTACAATTCAGTTAGTCAAATTCGGAAGCTTGTTTTGACTTCCAAAGCCAATGTTAACTATCATGACCATCTTTTCAAGCAGAGAAGATTGCTTTCACCAGCCAATTGTTCTTGCAGTAAAAATAAAATCACCATATTGTATTACTCGTGGCAAGAACTCATGCTAAAATTTCAAAAATATAGGAATATGACTGCAGAAGAGAAGCCTCTTTGTGAAAAAAGAAGCTGCTTGCAAAAACAAACAAACAAAAAAGTAGCTTTAGTAAATAAAACAAATGCACAAAAGTACTGAAAATGTAGATTTGCAACCAGTGTTCCTCTGTCAAATCACTTGTAAGGTTTGGGTGTTTCTATTTGCTTGTTCGTTTTTGTTTGTTTTGTTTTGTTTGTTTGTTTGTTTTCCTTTTAGTTATATTCTTTCTCATACTGTGGCTCAGGGTACTATATACTGTACCGCTGCTTCCATTGCTTCTATTTACCTAGCTCTAAAATAGCAACAGAACAAAATAATTACCATACTTCAGTCTCCTGTGTCCCTGAATTTTTTTTTTCTTGACAATTTTCTGCAGGCCAGCAGTGACAATGTGTTCTCATTCAATGTGTTCACCTCTTTCATTGAAGACTGACATAACTGAGTATTTCACCTTTTCTATTTCTTGATATGTTGGGAGATTTCAATAACTTTCAAGTCTAACCTTTCATTTTGTTCATTCTGCAGATATCTATGATTCTGTTCTTTGACCCTATGAATATGCTGATATCATACTTATAGAGATTATATTTGAGCTATTCATGTCAAAGATTAACATCAATAACCAATCACTGGCACATTGCCATTAGTGAGGGTAACAGAAGGGAGGTTATTAAGGCTCTATGTCCCATATCAAAATTCACTTCCGCTATCAATTTTGGATTAGTAAATGAATATGAGAAATTTCTAATGTTAGTACAAGGATGAGCTTTCAGCAAGACCTCCATCTGTGCTCATGTAAACTTCAGTATGTACATTCTCAGTATAACGTCTGCATTTGCAGTTCACAGAATGTCTTACGCATGTCAGTAACTTTCTTATGAAAAATCCAGCTGTACAAAGTGCACAAGCTTTAAACAACAATACCCATGATAAAAAGCAATGTTTTGCATTCATATATATTGACAGCTGCATGTGATTCTCCCCATTATTTCACTTGAGCCTCCTGCTCTCCTCACACACCATTAAAATAGAAACTATTTATTGCCCTCTACTACCCCAACTGCCTTTTCTGCCCCACGTTCCTCCTCTCACCCAATCAATCCTGCTCATATCCCTGAGTGCACACACAGTTTCCACATCCTAATGATTTTTTTCCCATTTTCTAAAGTTGCTGCTCTATAACCCCATCTCACCTCTTGAACCAAGCACCTCTCCCCCCTTTGTCAACAAACTTCTTTGTTCTTTTCACCCATAACCATCTTGGTTAAATTGATTCAGGTCTGATAGAACTAAAAAAGGGCCACATAGAACTAAAATAACAGTAATGACAAAATCAGTTTCCTGTCCCTTTTGAGTTTTATTGAGTGTAAAAGATAATGTATGGTTTCAGCTTCCAGCTGTGGTTTAAAAACAATAAAGTAGTGAAGTAACTCCTTTGTTAACGCATTCACATTCTGGACCAAATACCAGCATATTCCCCTACACTGCTGAAATGTTAATTCAAACCCTTCCACTAAAGTAAAATCACACAGTGAAAGAAAAGGCGGTTTACACAAGTCTTCTGCTTTACATTATATGGTCTGGCCAGTCTGACCTTAGTTGAACACTTTGGCTTACAAGGTAAATGGATAAGCCAAAAAGTGTTGCTGGGCAGAATGGGATCCTTAGTCTCAGAAGAAAAAGTATTATATTTTTTATGATTCCCCTA
Organism: Chauna torquata; assembly: GCA_013399475.1. Classification (NCBI taxonomy): domain Eukaryota; kingdom Metazoa; phylum Chordata; class Aves; order Anseriformes; family Anhimidae; genus Chauna; species Chauna torquata. Next base: position 24,757 of record VXAL01012011.1, read on the forward strand.
TGTACTGGACTATGCTGTTGAAACTAGCACAAAGCCTTATTTACTATGCTTCACGACAACATTAATGGATAGAGTTATATAGCATATGTCTTGAGGATAAATTGCTTCAATTATTTTATTCTGAGAAACAATGAGAATCACATTGATGATGCTCAAGCAATAAGTACAACAGCATTATTTTTACTTTTCAGACAATATCAGCTATGATTCAGAAGTCTTTATACATGTAGAGTTTATCTATACGGTTCAAGTACTTAATTTCTGCCCTTACACACCAGATTACTATTTGCCTTGCTCATGAAAGAGCCTTAAAAGCTGAATTACACAACCCATCACAATACATCACTATAGGTATGGACACTTTTTGTCAATGTCAGCTTAAGGGAGACCAATGAAGACATATTGCACTAGGTCTTTATTCCACATCAAGTGAAATATCACAATCAAAGTTTTTGCTTTATATATGCTGTAAAAAGTCCTGTAAACAGAAAAGACAGAAAACACAACAGAAGCATCTTTTGGAGTTTGCACAAACAGAAACAACAACAACAACAAAAAGCTAAGTGTGAAGGACACACTGAAATGAAGTGTTCATACCAGCATCCTGGGGACTCTCACAAAACTGTAAATATCATTTCAAGAAAAAAAAAAAGAGGCAGTGGATTAGGAAAAACAAGCCTACATATCTAACCAGGGCAATACATTTCCAGTAGTGAAATAATTATTCAGAGGGATAAAAAGGCTCTTCCGCAATTTCAGCTTCCTCAACAGGGAGGATGGACTAGTGCTACATTTATGGAAGACCATCTTGGAAAATCTTCTCCGTCTGTGCTTGGAGAATACTCAAAGTTGTTACTATCACAAGACAGATTATAAATCAGAGATACAGTAATGCATGTGTGTACAGTTGTAGTGTGTCTAGAGACTTCTATAGCCTTCATCTGGTTTAAATTCTAGGTGTGCCTTTGTTATGGCTCAAGATCAAGAGACATCTGAATTTACTAGAATGTTATGCATTGGCACATAAAAGGCCCAAATTCAATAGAAGCAATGGGGACCAGCAAATAAAACTGCTAGTTTGAAATGGAGTCCAGAGGTAAAAAAGAAAGTTGCTTATTTCCAGTGTAAAATAAAAACTACAGGTACAAGGTCAGGTACAGATTTTGGTCACCCTTCTGGAAAAACAAAACAAAACAAAACAAAACAAAACATGTATTTATTTTTAGTCATAACAATAAATAATGCCAATTTCTTTGCTTATGTAATGCTTTTGCAATTGTCATTAAAACCTAATCTCCTTCTAAAGCTCCCAGTTCTTAGACTTCTTTCATTGTATGTTAGATTAGCTACAAAAAATATAAGGAAATGGTAGCCTAAGGTGTTTCAGGAAGAGGTATGATCTCATGATGGAAAATGTTTTGACAGCTCTAACATCTCTCTATGATGAAGACTGGCAAAAAAAAAAAGAAAAAAATTATTCATGACTTCTTTTGTCTAATATGTGATTTTATAGCATCAGCAAAGGACATAGTGAAGACATTGTGAGACTGAAAAAAAGAAAAGAAACAACAAAAACAAACAAAAAAGAGGAAATCATAATTAAAAAATTAAGAGAGACCAGAGAAAGAATAAAAATGTGGAAGACTGAACTGTATGAGGCTGAATGTGGTTTTGTTGCCTAATAAGCCCTAGTAAAGAGGATGAGGTTTAGAAGACTTATCTCTAATTGTCTGCTCTGGGGACAGAGACTCTGAAGGACTTTTCATTCATTTCCACAAAATTGACCAGTGCAAGCCTTTGGGATGAAATTTCTTTAGCCTGATTCCAGTCTTGAAAAAGTACAAAACAAACCAAACCAAAACAAAACAAAAACTAGTATACCCAGCTAATTAAAAGATTAATTTTTAGAAGTATTTTGTTTAAGGCTCAAATGCTCACTGTTTTCCACAGTGAGAAAGACTAGGACTTTCTTCTATCTGTTAGAATAACAACAACAAAAAAGACACATTGCTGCTTTGCTAGCTTAGAACTTGAGAAAACTTTTAAAGAGGTACTACTTATCTTCATTTGCAATTGTTGAAAAAATAACAGGAATAACACAGTTTCACCGTAGCTTATATATTTAGTAGGTATTGCAAGAGATATATCCATCACAAGGTTAATTTTGTATCCAGAGAGTCAGGAGACTTGAGGAGGAGCCTCTGCAGCTGCTGTACTTTCAGCACTTTCTCTTTTACATGCCATTTTTCAACTGTAAACTTCACAAAACCATACTCTGCACCTACACCTTTTTGTCCTGCACAGGCATAGTTCACCTCATAGAGAAAGATACAAGAAATATTTAGGAAGTGGATAATCTGAACTATCAGTAAGGTTAAGTAGAATACATATGATTTCTAATTGATATCTGACTGTAACAAAGCAAGAAAGTTTAAAAGATAAAAATGCTCAAGACCTGAATTTTATGTATTTGATAAAATATTTTAAAATAACTAAAAAATAAAAATAAAAGATCCCTTTTTAGTAAAGTTGGCATTATGTAAACCCTATATTTAATAAACAGGCATAGTTTGATTTTGCATTTCAAGCACTGACAAATAATTCACCTCATATATTAGGACACATGAAGGACAAGAACAGATTGAACAGTTAACTTTTTTTTAGGCTTTAAGCTGTATTGCCAGTATTCAGGATTTATTGATTCATTCTTATGTGTCCAACAATCAGAAATGCAGTCTTCATGTCTAATCATGTGGTGGGTTATTTCATCCACATAAAGCAAATGGACCATATGTTTGGCTTTAAAATTAATTCATTATCATATGAATTAATGCTTGGTTTAAATTTTGGACATAATATTCAACAAGAGAGAAAAACACTGACATTGGGAACCTAGTTTGTTTAAAAATTAAAAGGAACACATTGCCCAAGTGGTGGGTTATTTTGATTTAAATCCTAAAGAAATTAGTGGTCTGAATTTGCTTTAGTAAATTCAAGCAACTGTTCAGGAATATAAATCAGAATCAGATTATGCTGCCTTTAACCTTGCTATTTCTGCACGACTCAATGAGTGAACAATATCAGTGCTACTAATGTTATTGTTTATATAATAAAATACTATTGAATCTGAATTAAGTACTGCCACAGTGCTCCCTAAAAGGGCTATTTAAAGTATAGATTGGTATCTAGCTTCCACTATTTCTGAGGCAAAACCGCTACACTTCTTGCATACATGCAACCATTTGTGCATGCTAGTAAATGGTACTACAACCAAAATTATCCTAACAGTCACAAATTTTTTAAAATCTAGGAAACTGAANNGCCTCAGACTTTGAGGACTGGATTTTATTTTCAAGTATACTATGTGAAGAGAGAACAGAATTTGCTCAAAAATGAGTGGATCAAAGCTAAGGAAATGGCTGAGAAACAATGAATAACTGGAGCAAGAAGGTGGTGGAAACAAGAAGCAATTACTGGATTTTGAAGTCGAGTGTAATCTTGGTAAAATTTTAGTATTGATGGAAAAAGACTGATGCCCCCAAGCTTTTATGACACCTCTCTATAAGTCAGTATTTAGTGAATTATTAGTTCAGAAAATGCAAACCATCTGTAACAAATTGCAAAGCACATCTCCACTCTCTGTTGAATATCTGTACGTGAAGCACTTCACAGACTCAAATGATACTCAACTCAACCTGTTCAATGGTGTACCTGCTGAAGAAACTTAAAAGAGACGGCGAGATATAAAGCTGGCCATGAAATAGACACTACTTGATTTCCATCTCCTTCTCCTTCTTTTCTCCTCCTCCTTCTCTTTTTCCTTCCTTTCCCACTTCCTTTCCCTTTCCCTTCTCCTTGCTCCTCTTCCTCCTCCTCTTCTTCCTCCTCCTCCTCATCTCCATGTTAAGAAAGAAGTAAGGAATGAAATTTAATGATTGAGACTGAGAAATTTTATGTATTGTTCTATTTAAAAGCATTGCTTGAACCATAAGAATTGACTATACATTTTTTATTGTTATTGCCATCTGCCTAACTTCATTTGCAACCTTTTAGGAGATCAGAGAGACTAGTACATTCTTAGTGGTTTAAGAAAAAAATGTTGCTGAGTTGTGAGTTGCTGGCCTCTCAGCAGAGGTGTTGGAATCAGCAGTATGAGCCGGTTACAGTCAGACAAATGGTTGTGATTAATTCGCTTCAGTGCTGCTGGTTTCTGCCCCCTCCACTGGAAGTGACTGCTCTTTCTGATGTGATTTAAACTGACCTGCTTCATGTGGAAACAGACTACCGCTCACACTGTCAATGCTGCACTCCAGGAGAGTCGTGGAAAGTAAGTTCTGAATGACTGAGAAGAGGAACCAAAGGTACTGGTTGGTGGCTTCCTCAATATTTTCAAGCATGTCACAAAAAACTGCCAGGCACTGACTTCTCAGGAGCCTTGAAGTCATCAGAATTTTGCTGCATATAACAAATATTTGCCTAGGCATGCCCTTGTGAGGCCATTTCTTTTCTCTGTATGCACTATAAATCACTTCACTTACTTAACTGAAAAGATCTCTTCAGAGAAGTGTAATCCAACCACATGGAAATTTACTCAAAACTATTACGTGAAAAGAGGAAACAACATCTTAAGTCATCAAGTTGTAACTTGGAGTCCCGCCCTAATTATGCATTAATACATGTAGATTAAAAACGTGAAACAAAAGTGATGCTGTATCAGTCTGGGTTAGGTGATGGAAAAAACAGAATTGTTTTACTACGCCTGCTGGAATGAAATGAGCTTCATAAAACCAAGCATAGATAAGGCTTTATTCCTTCTTCTCATATTTTCTCTCATCCCTTCCTTCACTCCCTAATATTTGGTAGTAGTTTCAGGTGTTGTAACATAATGTAAAATTTCATTATATGCTCAAACAAAAAGCACACAGTTTAATATGCAGGAAAAAAAAAAAAAGAAAGAAAGCATCATTGTTTAGTATAGTTTTTCTTGCTCATTCTGAAAAAAAAAATCATAGAACGGTTTGCAAATATTATTGACAACAATTTAAATTCTAAATTCCCATTTCTTTCAAAGAAAGCTTGAACAGAAAAATCAGGAATCAGGAAAAGTCTGTTTCACTGCCGTTTAGCCCCGGCAGGCAGCTAAGCCCCATACAGCTGCTCGCTCACTCTCCCCAGGTGGGATGGGGAGGAAATCAGGAAGGTAAAAGTGCGAGAACTCATGGGTTGAGATACAGACAGTTTACCACGTAAAGAAAAAGCTGCGTTTGAAAGCAAAGCAAAACAAGGAATCCATTCGCTGCTTCCCATGGGCAGGCAGGTGTTCAGCCACTGCCAGGAAGCAGGGCTCATCACACGTAATGGTTTCTTGGGAAGACAAACACCATCACTCCCAACATCCCCCCCCCTTCCTCCTTCTTTATCCCAGCTTTTATTGCTGAGCACGACACACGTGGTACTGAATATCACGCAACATATGCTAGGGAATACAATACAACCCTCCGAGGCGGCCACGGCCTCGAGGCCTCCCCAGGGCGCAGAGGGACCCCTCGCGAGAGGTCACCCGGCAGCCCTCGCGAGAGCGGCCGAGGAGGCGTGGGCGGGGCCGGGAGCAGCGGCGGACGCCCCCGCACGCACGTGGGCAGCCCAGGGGAGCGCGGCGAGCGGGGGGGATGCGGCGCGGCGGTTGGAGCGGGAGGGCGCGCGGGACGGGGCGCAGGGCGGGCGGGCCGCTTTCTTCTGTTGTGGGAGCAAGAAGAAGCAGCTGGGGCTGCAGCCCAGGCAGAGGGGCCACGAACCCCCGTACAGCTAGCCAGACCTCCTGGGGACCGAAAGCGCTGCGCAGCCTCTCAGCTGCAGGGAGCTCCAGAACCTGGAAGTCCCCCTAGGGCCTGAAGGCAGAGGTGGGTGTCGTGGTGCAGGTGTGCCCAGCTGGACGAACTTTTCAAGCTAGTGGCCGTGTTGTGAGAGGAGCTCACCAGGCAGCATAGTGTTTGGGAATCCGAGCGAGAGATTGGTGTGTGGTATCATGCACAGACCCGGGCTGAGCGACAGCCTTGTGTTATGCCCTGCATGGGGAAGGGGAGCTAGCCTCCAACAGTGAGCCGATGGACTTGGCTCACTCAGCTGGGAAAGGAACACAGTAGGCTATAAGCAATCCAGGAGACTCCTGGAGTGTGTTGAGGAGAACTTCCTGGTCCAGGCACTAGACAAACCAACCACAGGGGAAGCGTTACTGGACGTGGTGCTCACCAGTGCAGATGACATCATTAAAGAGGTTAAGATTGGAGGCAGTCTGGGCTGCAGTGGCCACGCCTCACTTGAGTTTGTGATCTCGAGGACTATGGGCCTGGCAAAGAGTAAAGTCTGGACCCTGAACTTTAGTAGAGCAAACTTCGAACTGTTTAAAGACCTAATGGATGAGAGCACCTGGGACACTGACCTTAGGGACAGAGGAACTGATCAGAGCTGGCAACTCTTTAAGGACACTTTTCTTAGAGCTCTCCGTGCCCATGCGTAAGAAATCATGCAG
>VXAL01012012.1:16887-33684 GCA_013399475.1 Chauna torquata
TTCAACCCACCTGCCATGGCTAGGGACAACTTCCATTAGATCAGGTTGCCCAAAGCCCCATCCAACCTGGTTCTCCATGAGCATAGGAACAAGAATACTTGTATTTGTACATATTTTTAATCTATATCCCAGCACACCGTAACTGTAAAAAGTTGCACAAAATTCCTGTAAAGACTCCTTATCCCCACCATTTAATCAGTCCCCAGTTAGTTTTTCTCCCCCCACCAAACCCTCACCACCCTCCTCAGGCTGCCAATTATGGGGCTAGGGAAAAGGCAGCACATGTAATGATATTTTCCAGTTCCAGTTAGAAGTGTGCTAGCTTGTCAGCAAGGAGTCTAAGAAGAATAGTTAGCTGCTGAACTCACATTGAAAACCTTCTTTGTGATTGGGGCACTAGTTTGGGTGTCTCTCCTTTACTCATCTGACGGTTTTCATGACACTTGTAGTGACCTTACATCTTTGAGAAGGATATATTTCTACCTCTTTGGTCTAAATTGCCTGATGAATTCACAACTGTTGGGCAGAGAGAGGGGTGTATGGGGAGAATAACATTGGACAGGCAGACAAATGGAGAATCTGATCCCATAAAACTCATTTCTTTATAAAACATAAAAGCTAAAAATCCAATGTATTATGAGAATCATAATATTATCAAAAGAATGGCCATTTGGGATAGTATTTAACAAAATTATTTTATAGTAATACAAAGGAGGTACTTGTACGCCTAAACCATACAGAACTACTTATACCAAAATGAGTCATAAATTCATCCATTAGTAGAGCTTTCATAACTGAGTGAATTTCGTCCACTGCAGCCATTTACATGAGCAAAAATGTCTAGATTTACCTTAAAATAAAAAAATAATACAACAGTATATTTGGTGTTTTCTTTTTTCNTTACAGCTCACTTCATCGATATTTACATTAGCCTTTACTTAGTTTGGTATCAGAAGAAGACAATTATACTTTGGTTGTGAAAATGTGGTGGTGGATGCACGTGATAAGAATGGACACATTTAATATTCACTGCGTTTAGTGCAGGAGATTTTCACAATGACAGTTTGGAGTTTAGAGAGTTTACAGTTGAATGTACTTTATGCCACTTCAAGCTGAAAAACATAGAATAAAATTGGAACTCATATTTGCTAGATAAGGACTGCGTAAGATAAAGCTTGCCTACTTTGGTAAATTTAGATTACAATATTTTTATTGCTCTGTAAGAAAACTATATTACGTAACCCCAGAACAAGGTAATTATATTTAATAGTTTAAACAGCTCATTACTAATTAGCCATGATTATAGCTGAAAAACCACAAGAATTAATGAAAGCTTTTTAATAGCAGCGAATTTAGTAGCAGTTCTAAACACCTTTTTCTTTCCACTTTCAGCTTTCTCCATTTCTAGACAGAACAACAAAGTGGGAGCCTTATAAAAACAAAAAAGTTTTTTTTTTTTTTTTTTTTTTTATGCTGGCAAGATTTTCAGATTTGTAAATCTGAAATCAGATTTGTAAAACACTCACCAGACATATTTTTGTATATACTTATACATACACAGAAACATAGAGTTTCTTAATATTTGATTTTCTTTAGCAAAGATACAAGCATGTACAAAAAATGTATATATATAACACGAATTACACACACATGTTCAGTATGTAGAAACCTGCATGGACATGAATCCTTAGTCACTACATAGCATTTCTGACACTTGACTCCTTACTAGGATTATGAGATTCTTCAGAAGACAGAAATAAATAACTGGTCTCTTTTAAGAACAAAGACTGAAGTGAATATATTTAAAAGCTGCACTGTGTTTTGATGTTATTATAGCAATCAAAGTCATAAAATCACAGAAACCAAGTAATAAAGAATGACTTCAAAGACTAAACTCTCTAACAATGATATGACAACTGCAGCAGTTCATCTGTATTTATGCAATTTATTTTTATTTTTATACATTTATATTTATATGCAGATATATATTCATGTCATATTCAAAAGTGTATAATTTGTAAGTACATGGTTAAAAATCAGAGAAAGAGATCAGGGTGCAAATTCTAGCCTACATCCAGTTCTATGTTACAAGCAACATGTGTATATATAAATATATACACGTATATTTGTATGTGTAGATTTGTAGGTCTAAAATATCATTGTGTGATTGAAAGTTCATCTTTTCCACCCGTCACTTTTGCTTTTCTGCACTTTTATTGTGATGAGTCATTTCTTAGCCTTGTAATCTGCTATTGAAGACCCTGGAATTCCTGTCTGTATTTCACACAAACATTGGCAAAATGATTGTGCTGGTCTGTGAAACCAGCAGTTCTGGGATCTTTAGCAGTTGGTTCATCAATTTCCCTGTCTTTTTGACAAAGGATATACTTTATCAGCATGTAAGTTATTCAGGATATGGGCATCATTTCAACATATTTATATGTCTGCAGCCATAGAGCCTGATATTGGTGGTGGTTTCATTTGATGCTAATATTGCTACTATCAAAAGATTTCCCTTGGATAATGAATTTTTTTTTTTCCTGCCTCTATTGTGAAAGACTGAACATTTGTGAGTGTTGCATGAATTTAAGACAATAAAAATAGTTTTTCCAAAGCCTGGAAAGCAAAGTCAAAGTTACTATCATTAAAATGTTCCCTGATTGTCAGCACTGTCTCATTTCTGAACTGGACAATTTCCTCCAACCAGTTCCATTCCTGGCTACCAAGCGCTGAAGTAGATTTGCTGGTTACAGTGACCTCAAAGGCAGTAGTTGGATAATATGTTTGCTTCAGCAGCAAAGGCAGACAGTGGATCACCATTTTTCCAATGCACACCTGCAGCTTGTGGTGATAACTCATTCAGTTGCTCTTAACTAGGTCCTTATAAGATTGCTCAGTGAATTTGGTAATATCCTTCTGATAATCTGAGATATCTGCTTGAACTGATTTGAAAGTAAGGGCAAGGGGAAGAGGAATTAGTTGCTGGATATGGTTTGAAAGCTCTTGAGTATTAAAAGTCCAAAATAATATCTCTCGATACGTGTCCTTCAGATTGAGATTTGGGTGATCAGACAAACCGTCTGACCTCCACTCTTGCTATCCACTGATCTAGTTGTTGTATTTGGTTCACAGCTCTCAGGCTGCTATAGAAAGACAAGTATTACTATGCTGATTTTACTAATAATCAGACATTCCACATAGAATAGTTAAGTAATAAGACAAAAGTGAGATAGTTCTCTCAGCAAACTGTATGAAAGTGAGGATGGCAGAATTGTGGGTTTTGGTTTGCTTTGTTTTGTTTTGTCCCAAGATGACATCTGACAATGTGAGATTTAGGCACAGGGAAATGCAGACTCACAATAGTCGCTGTATTGAAAACTATTCTGGTTGCTGATGTGTCACTTCAGACATATTACTAATTTATTTTCCTATTAATTGGGTGCAGAGCACTGACAGCTTTTCACTATTAGTTCAGTCATTGTTTTATTAAATTAATAGTAATTAAGTACGTTTCAGCTACCTGATGACTGTTAGAGCAGATATCTATGACAGGTCATTAGTTGTAGAGTAGTATGGTCAGTCACTAATATTAAGCAATGAGACTCCTTATTCATACATTGCAGAGGTTAGAATTAATAATCATGTTAAATTGAATCTCATGAATAATTCATTGAAAAAAATCCCAAACAACTAGCTATGGTTACCAGAAGAGATGTATTTTTAAGAAACAAGGGCTAAGTTACCCTTTGTTTCACCTGGGTGCAGTAATCAGGAACAGGACCTGTTTGCTGGCAGGCAGTGGCTCAGGAAAAAGAGAATGCTGAAAGAAACTTGGGATGACAGCAAGCAGCAAAGTTGTTACATGCCTGTGATGTGTTACAGCAGAAAATAAATAACATAGACCAGTGCAATTTTGAGATCAAAATCAAACAGCCAGAGAAGATTAGTATGCCTCTATTAAGTACTCATGAGAACACACTTGAGATACCTGTTTGAGGCCTGCATTCATTCGTTTAAAAAAAAAAAAAAAGTATTAGGCATTGGAGGGAAAGCAGTTATTTGGAGATCATGTAATTGCAGAAAAATTCAGAGGACAGGGACATTTTTAAAAAGAAAAATGTGATTTTCTTAAATAAAATTATTTCTTGGAGGTCTGTGTTTATGGTTCTGGGGAGTCAAAGTCTACTGAGTTTATCAATACTGTTTTCAGTTGTTTGTACCTGGGCTGCCTGTTGCATCAGCTGCCTACACAGAAAGGTAAACCCTTAAAGAAAAGGAAAAGAAAGAGCAGTATGGCCCTATTTTTGTACATAGATTGAGGTTTTCTTCCAAAACCTCACTGATGACTTCTTGAGTTTATCTCCATTGTATACAAACTCTGTGTAGAATTGGCATACTAATATGTCTTCGTATAGCAACTTGAGAGCTGTGAACAAAATACAACAACTAGATCTGTGAACGGCAGCAGCAGAGGCCAACCCATTGCTCAGGCGTGATTTGACTGCATCTTTGGCATTTGGTCATCTGTAGGTCCACACTGGCATAAAGGCTGCCAACTCACACTTTCTTCTCCATGGAAGAAATTGATCCAACAAGGACTACTGGAACCTCAGCATCCCTGAGTCATGGGATGCTCAGCCCAGCCCTGTTCTGCAAAGGAGCAATGGAATAGGATCCTTGGGAAATCATCATCATATCCTCCTTGTGAGATCCTTGTGATCTCTTCCCATCTCCTTGAGATCTTCTGGCTCTGAGCAGAGCGAAAGTGTTGAAGGAAGTCTCATAAGTGCAAAATACTGATGAAGGGCTGAGTTAGGTGGGAACCTGAAAAAAAAAAAAAAAGCTATTTATAATATTTGAGGGCAATCAGAAATTATCAGAAGAAAAAATATTTAGGAGGGAGAGGAAAAATGGAAAACTAGGAAAGAAAAGCAAGCTTAAACATCATGGCTGAGTCATTTGATAAGAAGTGCTTGACCTAATTAAATATATATATATACGTATTTTTTAAATTAGGGGAGAAAACTTTTGAAAATATACTGACAGGAACTCCTTGCATTTCCAGTGGCACTAAGAATGAAAATCACTCTCTGACTTCCAGAAGATCTCAGAAGTCAGACAGTTCTACTTTTACACTGGCGTCTAAATGAAACACCTGACACTAAGCAGATGACCCAAGCATTTCCCCCTTGCCTTCTATTGGCAAACAAACTGATGCATGCTGTTCAGTATTTCAGAGTTTCAGAGACAGGCAATAAGAGTCTAGATGCTTTCTCTTTTTTTTTTTTTCTTTTTCTTTTCCTTTTTTACTCCAGTGAAACCAATTATGATATTTCCTTATTCAGAAACAAATCAGCACAACACCTGGGTAGGTTGCAAAAGCATTTTCTAAACATTGCTGTCACCATGCCTTCACTACTCATTTGTGTATTAAGCACCTAATTTTGAGTGCTAGCAAGAGGTTTCTCAAAGTTCACATAGTGTAATTGTTACCTAAGGCTGGGAGATTCTGCTCTGCTTTCTAGGTTATTTAGCTGCAGATAATTTATGAGATTGCTGAGAAGGTTGAAAAATTGTTTGACCTCTCATTTGTTCATACTTGCACTGGTTTTAAAACAAATGGGAGAGAATTTTGCAGTTGAAATTGCATAGAGAATATGTGATTCAAGTCGGCTGGCTGCCTCCCATCACTTGATGAAGACAAAAAAACAGAAAGCTGGAGAGGAGCTTCAGTGTTTTTCAGTCTTGGAGTTGATGTGACAGATATATAGTCTTAAAGAATCAAAGTAATTCTTTAATTCAGTGCTTTGTCTGCTTTTCTTATTTACATGAGGTAGCATTAGTGAAGCTGCACAGCACATCTGAGGTCTACACAGAGCCATTGTAAGTGAAATTAGTAGGAATAATATTCTCAGTGACAACATTGTAAGAGAGATCAGCACTGGTTCCTAGATTTGCCAGCGACTTCCAATCTCATTTTGGATCTTTTTCTTAGCATTTATTGTCTTAATGGTCTAGAAATGTCAGGCAGATGGCCCATGAATGACTGCACAGAAGTATATATACTGTTGTAAAAGAAGTTTTTTGTGTGTGTGTAAAGACATCATACTTGGGTCTGGGTTTTAGTTCCTTCTCTGCTGAATAATTTCTGATGATGGTCAGCTCTCTTAGGACTAGACATACTCTGGTCTACCTTTTTGTGATATGGCTCAGATACATCTTTGCTGTCCTTATGCATTTGGCTAACCAAAGGATTTCATGTTATAGCTGAACCCACCCAATAACCAACCCTGCCAAACATAAAGATCTGCCCTCAGCCTTCTTGCCATCAGCCACATAGTTTTGCTGCTTCCTTTTTGCTATTGCTGGCATTTATCTGATCCCATATTCAGTATGAAAACAATGCTTATTTGTGGGTTTGTTTTTTTTTTTTTGGTTTGTTTGTTTGTTTGGGGGGTAGGGGGGCTCTTTTGTTTTTGGTAGGGTTAATTTTCTGAGCTTTAGCTTTCAAAGGTGATTCATGGAGGGAAGAGTAGGAGGTCAGGAGAGTAGCACACATGCAAGGGAATGCAAGGGCAGCATTTAGCCAGAGGCAAGAGATAAAGGAAGCAGAGGATGTGATTGGCACTTTTGGTGACAGCTATCGATAGAACTGTCTTACCTATAAGAAGAAACCTCTGAATTACCTGATTTAGCAAAATTCCCTTTCATTTCATGGTGAGACACCAGCACCTCCAGAAGGGGTGATTCAGATCTCAAATGGGCAAAATCTTTTTCATTGCAGACTCTGAGGGAGACCATCTGAACCCTTAACTAGGCACTTCACTTGAAAGGCTGAAGAAAGTTGAGATCTGGGCCCTTGTCACAAACGGGAAGTCACAAAGAGAGGGGAAATCACTAAGATAAAGTCATTACTGTCTTTTCCAAGGATCTTTTGTGAAAGCAGTTGCATTTTGAGTAGATAGTAAAACATATTTTTGGAATGAGACTTGTAGCTGTATTCTAAGTGATTATACACCAAACTGCTGATAAAATGAAATTTCCATCTCATCTTTCTGGAGGGGGAAAAAAAAACTACACACAAAACAAAAATATGAAAATCTGAATTGCCTCTAGGGAGCCTTTCAGGTAAGCTAGGCAAGGGAACACACCGAGAAGGCACTGGGTTCAGATATAATTAGGGTTTCTAATCTCTTGGTGACATCACACCCTAGGGAATATTATGCCAACATACCATCAGGGATTTAAGGGACCTTGGGCATCTACAGAGCAAGGACTCAATTGAACAGGGCTCATGTAAATGTTGATAACACCAGAATATTGAAATCAAGAGATCACAGAGGCATTTGGATGCTCATTTTCCTCTTAGGAACTAATCTTTCTGTGCCAAAGTTCCCCATCTGTAAGATGGTGCTAAGCAGTGTCTTTCCATGTTGAAGGAAAGATGAATATGTAAGAGTATGTAGAAGGACAGTGTCTGCTCCTTTACGGTATCTGGTCAACGACCTTTTCCAATGCAACAAGAGGTAATAAGAAAAGGAGGAAGTGATGGGAACCAAACTGGGTCCGTTGTACTAACTGATAAGGAAAGAGATGGAATGTGGGAATGTTGATTCAAGCAAGGTTGTCTGAGTGAGGATCTCTGGATCAGGATGATAAGAAGTAAAGAAGGGCAAACAGTAAGCAAAATGCTGAGACACAGACCTGGCAAAGCAAAAATGGAAACAAGAAGAAGAAGCAAGCCTCCCAATCACACTGTTTGATGGGCTATCAGAATACAAGCACCACTTCGAGGAAGATCGACCTAGACTTTGCAGCTGGGGTTGGTGGGGGATAGGTGTGGACAGAGAGGGTGCAGAAACTGCATAGAAACTGCAGAGCTCTGCAAACCTATCAGGGAGCAGGAGGAACAAAGTGGGGGGGAGGTAGAAAAGGGTATAAAAAGGATATAAAAGGGCCGGTCGCGTGTAAAACGGGGCTGGTCAGTACACTTGTCTGGCCAAGCCCTGTGTCTGATCACCACAGTCTGTCCTGTCTTCTTATATTTCCTCAGTAAATCTTTTCTTAACTCTCTGTGTATTTGCACTCTCTCCCATGTGTATGTGTGCTGAAGGACTATGTGCCAGCTCCTGGTGGGACATGGCTGTGTGCATGTGAGTGAATTCAGTGCCAGCTACTGGAGTCAGGCCGGGGGTGTAGGCCCCTGGCCTGTGGTGCCAGCTGGAGCCAGTGGGGGTCCTGGTGGCAGCAGCTGGGGGGCCATAGCTCTCTGGGTCTGAACGGGTCCTACAGACGGAGTCCAGAAAACCAGCTGCTGGGGTACCAGTGTGAGTGAACTGGGTGCCAGCTACTGGAGTCAGGCCAGGGGTGTAGGCCCTGCAGACTGCAGTGCCAGCTGGAGCCAGCGGGGTCTTCTACCCCGAGCCATGGGGTGGGAGCGGTGTGTGCTCCCAGACCAGCTGCTGGGGGCACCGGTGTGAGGGAGGCCAGTGCGGGCTCCACACTGGCTGCTGGAGTGGGGCTGCGGGTCGCAGCACATGGGCCTGGTGCCGCTGCTGGGGGCCGAGCATCTGTATGTGCCCCAAACCTGGTGGGCGTGGGGTGTGCGGGTTTATTCACCAGCAAGCTTTAGGCTGGGCCAGTGAGCAAGTAGGGGACTCGTGAAGCACGTAAGGGGCCCAGGACCCAGGCGCGGTGCTGGACGAACAGAGGGGCCATGTCCTGTCTGTCTGTGTGTCTGTGTGTCTCTGGGACACGTGCTCAGCTTTGCCACCAGCAGAACCTGCAAAGCAGAAAGCGACCACCGCAGCCCCCAGCCTAGGCAGAGACCCTGGGTCCCCAGGCACCAGGTCGGGCCCCAGAGACCGGGCAGGAGCAGTGCTGGGCTGGAGTGGCTGGAGGAGGTGGCCACGCTCTGCACCTCACTTAACAGAATAGCACAACAACAATGAAATACAGATCCTTCAATAACAAGGGTTGGGAGAGGAAGGAACGGAAAGCTTTTATATCTATTTATGTCTAATAGCAGTATTTCCGTAAGTGGTCAGGATTTGAAGTTTCCTTTATGATATTTGAGAATCCTCTTTCTGCTGGGATCGTGCAAAAGCTGCCTCAATGCTTCTGTATCCTATATCCCCATTTGTAAAATAGAGACTGTAAAACTTATTTTGTCTGGCTGAGCTGATCAGACAGAAAGCACTGCAGGGCAAGGACCATCTTTTAGCATAGAAGAATATCATATAGGAAAGGTAATAAAAAAGTATCCATCCAAATTGTTTTTAATAGAAAATTGTGTTTTCAACAGAGGATATAGGCATACAAATCAATTACTATATATTGTAGAAAAGATAATATAAAACTTGTCCAACATCCCCTTGAAGCTCAGTTCTATGGTTACTTGATGTGAGGTAGGTTAAGTCATGCATTGTCATTTCTGCTACTCAGTTTCCCTATTGCATTTAATGAATATGTAAAAAAAACAAAAAAAAAAAAAAAAAAAAAAAAAAAATCAACAACAACAACAACAACAACAAACCAACAACTCTTTTCAGTGCCATTGTAAGGCTTCATTTATTCTTGTGAAACACCTTGAGCTCCTCTAACGGTGGCTGAAAATCTTGATTATTCTGACATGCAAACAATAAAAAGTTGAGGAGCAGGAATCTCTCCCTTTAAACACATTTGACTTACAAGCTCTATAACTTTCAAACAAGATTAGCATTATCAATAAATCACCAGGTTCACAGATGAGAAACACGACAGAATGCCTTGTTGCTGAGGCATGTATAATGACAATAGGTGCCTTAGCAACAGTTATAACTACACTGCAACAGATTGTGCCCTAAAGCAGAAAATATCCTGCACACAAGAGGTTATTCAGGTCTAGACAAAATTAAAAACTTTAGTTATCACTGTTAATGTTTTCAGGGTAGAGAGATAAAGAGAGCAGGAGCAGGAAGAGCAGGACTGAGGGAAGGGGAAAAGGAGTGGGGAGAAATTGCAAAGCTCCTGTATTTTAAGACAGCTCAACCAGCTGTCGAGTAGCCAGGCAGAACAAAGTAGAGTATGTTTCGGGAGAAAAGTATCGCTGTTCATAATCATGAGGGTAACTGTGGGTTCAGTGCTCTCACACACTGCAAAGTCCTAACAACACGTATCTTGTCCTGTGAGTCCCATGCTCAGTTTTCTGACAGCTCGCTTTTCTTTTCTTACGCATCCTTGCTGTGTCCCAGGGCGTACCCACTTTTCTGGCTTGCTTCATCTGAAGTCAATGAGAACCTCATCGTCTGTGTGCCAGATACGCTCTGCAAGGCTGATTTGCCACCAATTTTATTGGTGCAGCTCCAGGGAGCAACACAGGAGGAAAAGAGGAGAAAAAAAAAGAGAAAAAAAACTCAGAAACACCTAATTATTCGTATATAACATTATACAAACAAGCTATCATAAGATTTGAGAAGGCAGAAACACTCATGAAAAATTATTAAAGAAATCATACTGCCATTTGTCAACAAAAAATGATGTCATTTTGTCTCAGATTAGGACCTGGTAGCAGTTAATGGCCATGGCTGACAGCAGCAGCCAGGGCAGCAGGAGGCTCTGGAGGGTGAAGATGGGAAAGCAATGTGGACTGCACGATGTCATAGTTCTCCTTTCTACTTCAGCTGCCCCATTGGCTTTAATTTAAACGCAGTAGTGATGCAGTGGGGTAATAATGGCTATCTGTATGTTCGAAGCAGCTTTCCTTTCTCAGTCCCATAAATCTGCACTGGATGCAGTGCTGAATTGTGAGTAATTTATGTACTACAAAACATTTTCTTTCTGTGTTACTGAATCCCAGAGAACAGAATTTTCTATGCTTGTTAAAGAAGCATTAACAGAAGTTGCAAAAAGGTAAATCTCCTTGAAATAGGTTGTTACACTGTTCTAGCACCTTGATTTCTTTCTTTTCTGGGACAGGAAACTGACTTATCTTTAAGTACATTCAAGACACAGTACATTCAAGATTTTGCTTTACCTCAGATTTCTTGTGTGACTTAGAGCCATCTCCTGAGGTCTAGATAAAGAGCGAGAGGAGGGGTCTGCCATGTCTTGCCTAACAGTTGTGGTGCCCTACTGCTTGGGCACCACAGCTCATTCTTCTGCTATTACATTGAGTGGACATTTACTGAACCACACAAGTTTGGCCTTTATGTATCAAGGCCCCATTCCTGGATTTCTCCTGTATCTGGAGAAAGTTCCTTCATGTGGACTGTTCCTAGGTTTCCTCACTGTTTCCTCCCTCTGTGACTTCAATGAATTTGTTGTTTGAGCTAAGCAATAATTTTACAGACTGAGTCAGCAGCTTTAGACTTCCCACTTTCTTTGGGGTTTTAGCACCAAAATGAGGCAGGAGGGAATTGCTGCTACTTCATTCCAAGCCTAGAAAATGGGAAGATTGTTCAAATTATCTCATCTTCCAGGAAGTTTCCAGTATGGTACAACAGCACAAGCAGCCAATAGGTCTCTCCTGTATTTTCAGTAGCCTGTCATGAGCCAAGTCTCAGCTTGCTGCTTTATCCAGATGGCATCATTGCTCAGTGAGGAGTTTCCATTGTGGGAGGTGATGTTACAGATCTGGGTATCACTGATGTAATAATAACAGCCTTCACCAGGCTGCCATATCAACTCTCCAAGTGGTATCACACAAAAAAGAGCAAAGCTAACACAAATAACTCCCAAGGTACCCTGGACCCTCAGGGCAGATGAGAAATTACCCTCATCTCTGCTTCAACATCCTACATTGCCTGCTCTCCATGGCTCTGTGCTGTTCCAGGCCTTTTTCTTATAACGTGTTATGGCAGGAATAGCAGCTGGAGATGATGGAGAAAGCTGTGATGAGTATGCTAAGAGAGAAAAACAACCCTGATATGGGGTTTGTAGCTTGGTTTTGGATTGCAAATTTTCTTTCCTAAAGCCTGGAATAGAAGGAGAATCCCAAAATGCTGTTGGCACAAATGTCATCTCATCCTCAAATAACATCATCTTTCAACACCAGAAGTCCTGCCTTGCTCATATGGTGAATTAATCTGATATTTTTCAAAACTGAAGCACTTTATGGGCAGCTTCCCTCAGGATTGCCATTATGAGTATTTTCTTTTGGAAACAGGGTTTGGATAAAGCGCTTTACACTTGAAAAAATCTTCCTCTTTGACCCTTTCAGCTAGCCTGAACAGGGGCTATTGGAAGTCACTTTGCCTCACTCTGTTCCCCTGACTTATCTTCAGTGGGTTCAAGGCACACTGCAGAGCCCAGAGAAGACAGCAAATCTGCTGGAGACATTCATGGCTTTTAGATCCTGAGTCACTCTTTAAAAATCATTGGTAATATGTTGCATGGTCAACTTGTAAATGAGAACACTCTCTACCTTATTTGCATAAAAGAAGCCAAGAGGAAACTGCAGATGGTGTCAATATTTACATGCCCGGATGCAGTAGGTACTCTGAGAAGGACATGAAGAAAACTTTCTGTTTTGCTTCATCAACATGGTGGCTTTATGCACGTTTTTTTACAGAATCACAGAATGGGCAGGGTTGGAATGGACCTCTGAAGATCATGTAGTCCAACCTCCCTGCCCAGCAGGGTCACCTAGAGCACGTTGCGCAGGATGGCATCCAGGCGGGCTTTGAATATCTCCAGAGAAGGAGACTCCACCACCTCTCTGGGCAACCTGTTCCAGTGCTCTGTCACCCTCACAGCAAAGAAGTGCCCCCTCATGTTGAGCCGGAACCTCCTGTGTTTCAGTTTGTGCCCATTGCCTCTGGTCCTGTTGCTGGCTACAACTGAGAAGAGACTGGCTCCATCCTCTCGACACTCTCCCCTCAGATGCTTATATACATTAATGAGGTCAAATTTTTTTATAGTATTTTTTATATTTTTTTATAATATTTCTTTTCATTATACAAATATTTTTCTTCTGAACAGAAGGGTTTTTACCTCTTAAAAGTTTCTTTTTTAATAAAAAGGATCAAAAAGTTCCCATCTTAAGTCACTATATGTACATTTCTAAAACAATAGTCTATAAAAGTTTGTTCCAAAGCATTCCAAACAGTTTTAAATAAGATGACTGTGAAAAAAAAAAAAAAGATTATGTCGGTATTAACAGTCAAAGCCACAATGAACAGCTGAGATGGCTGTAGGCTGAAAGGGCAAAGCCCATCTTGAAATTGTCCCCACAGAGAAGGCTTTTGGTGTCAGAATGAAAACTGGACCTTCCTTGCTTTCCTGTAGTTATTTGTGTAAAAAAATCCCACTGGTTTCAGCCTGCTCATTTTACTAACTTTTGATCAAGCTGAAATAGGGGCTTACAGACCCCTAATTGTATGCAAGTGCATTGTAAGTTTTTAATCTGTCTTCTTTTCTGGCTTCTCAGTTCTTCCAGATGTTAGTCATTAACTAGTTGAATCAGTCCCCATCACATTTAATGTTTTAAAGGTAGTTTATTTTTAAAATACTAACTTCTAATGTTTTCATTCTTTCTGGGAAGAACCAGATTTGTTTGTTTGTTTGTTTGTTTGTTTATTTATTTGGAGGAAACAGATTCTTAAGCAATCACTCAATTTCGGGAGCTGAGTCTTTAAGGAAAATATCAGTATTATAAATTAATGGTAATAATATGGAAATTGGTTACCTTGGCTCAAAACATTAATCCAAGCCAAAATCTAAGGACAGGTACATACAGAAATAAATTGGATTGCACAGTCTGTTTATTTTTCACAGTCGTGAAGCCCGAGGAGTAGCCCTGTAGACTATTCTGAAAGCAAAACACTAGTCACTGAGAAGATGAGTTGATTAGGACATATTTATTAGAAGAACACTGGGAATCCTGGAGAACTGTGTGCTGTTCATAGCTGGTCCTTCTTATTTCAGGTCAAATTATACTGATGTTACAAAGATCTCTCTCTCTTTCTCTCTCTCTCTTTTTTTTTTTTTCCTAATATTAACACTCCTGCAGGAACTTACTAAGATGACTACTTTGAAGGATGTATTTTTTTTCTCCCAGAAAGCTCATAACTTAATCAAATCAAAACACTTTTTTTTTTTTTTTTTTGGTCCTTAAGAAAAGTTTTTTCAATATATTTTCCATGCCAAATTCAGCCTCTAGCCACTTCTCTCTAGAACTGTTTAAGAGATTTTTTTTTAATTACATGAAAAAGTTTGTTTGTTTGTTTGTTTGTTTTTGTTTTTGTTTTTCCCCTGATGTTAGTATACACCAACCAGGTAGAATAATTTTATGGTAAACTGTCTAGGATTCAGGCACAAAGCAAGCAAAGCCAACTTCATCTTACATCAACAAGGAGATTTATTTTTCTCTCCAAGAGGGAAGCACTGTTATGTGGTTCTGCAAAATAAATTACTGAGCAGTGATCCAGGTTATCCATTTGCATAATTTGGCAGTACTATATTAACAATATGAAGCTGTGCCAATTTATAGTAATTAGTGGATGAGACAGTCCAGCATTGGACTGAAAAATGCTACATGGTTATTGGTAAGGTGCAGTAAAAACATGTCCCATGGAATAGATATTCACCATTTGATATTTTTGCCAGCTACCAGTGCTGTGAATTTCAAACTAAACCTGAAAAGAGTAACTTGGGTTGTTGTTTGTTATGTATTCATTTTCACTTCCCTAAGTTTAGACTTAAATATTAATGAAGGAAAGAAAGATTAAAAAAATAAAAGCAAATCCCATAAAACCCCTCCAGCCATGCTGTGGGAATCCATCATTTTCTAGCTAGTGGCAATACAAATAATGTAATGTCTTTTTCCTCCTCATTTTTAATGATAGTTAGAGATACCTGAACTACCTGGAAAATAAGTAAATAAAAATAATGGAGTATCCAGCTACTTGTGTATTCTCGGCACATGGATGGAGCACATTTCTTCGTGATTAGAACAGCAAGAATTGTCTGTCATTTCTGCCAAGCTCCAGCTCCAGTGCTCAGCACTGAAAACAGTCCCTTTTGATGCTTCTTTGGCCATGACTCAATCTCTCTAGTAGCAACAAGGGTTGGATAAAGGAATGTTTTTTCAGTTTGCTGCTGAAATAACAAGCCTGAGGAAAAGTGTTAGGCTGTACTGCAGTGAAAAAGAATTTTTGTCTTCGATTTAAAATTATGATTTAACCCAAGTCTACATTGTTTAGTTGATTTTGTTTTTATCTTTAAACAAACAAACAAAAAACAGTATGTTTTCATAGAAAATAAAACATGGTTTCAATGAAATATTGCCTCGATACTATGTTTATATTTTTAAAATACTTAAAACGTCTTTTTGATTTTCCAAAATGAAACATATCATTAAGAAGTCCACTAAGTGTTCTTCTTATATTCAACATTTATCACAGTTGGGGGGACTTGAGGGAGTCCCTTTTTATCTGTGTTTGGTTTTGTCCAAAAGATGCGCTCACCTGAAGCTGCATTTGAAAACCTGGTTTATTCTTCATAAACCAAGTCATAATTTGCATTTAATATGTTCATTCACAATCCTGGCAGATTCTGTCTGCGGGACAGACTCTTGCTAGTGTCTCACTTCCACTCACATAAACCCTAGGAAGAATTGCAGCTCTTCCTGGGTCTCAGGGCTGCAATACAGCAGTTTTTGCTATCATCTATCAGAAAATGTCAGAGGGCAAGGTTTCAGCTACAATAAATTAATATTGTAGTATGCTGATTTAGATGAGCTAATAACGTAGTTTACAGGAAACAAAGTGAGAGAGGCACTTCCAAGAAAGACATATTCCACCCTAAATAGGTGTCTTTGAATACTGTTTTGATTGTCTTAAAATTTGCCGTACATTTAACGGCTCATACCCAGTACAAATGAAGGGATTCAAGAACCTATAGTAGGCTGGAAATAGTTGCTAGTCAGACCAGGCTGATCAAGCTCAGTAATTTTGTGTTACAAACCCCAGCTAAACCATGTTATTATCAGACAGCTGCTGAGTTTCTGGCTGTGGGAAGGAAATAATGGCAAAACAAACAAACAAACAAACAAACAAAAAACAGATCAAAAAGGTCTGGGTAGCCCATGGGTCTCTTTCAATTAGCCTTTTAGTGTTTTTCTGGTGTTAGTTCATCTTGTCTTTTGGATTGGATCAAAGTCCAACAGGTCTCAGCTTTTCCAGTCTGTGATGGACAAGCTGAGTGCTGCAGTTGATGCCCAGTCACTATCAATGTTATTCCTTGTCTGAAGTGGTATCCATTTCACTTCTGTTAAGCCATCTAAAGCTAAAAGTTAGGTTAAACACTAAGCTGGACATCTGTCTGTTCTGCAGACACCAGAAGAAGGCCACCTCATGAGAATGATTCCCATTGCAAAGTGTTCACAAGTGGTGAGATGGATTAGTCTCTGGAAATGCTTGTCTGTCTTCACTGTCTGTGGAGGTTGCTTGTACCTGTACAAATTAGCTTTTAGATATATTACATGGAGTAAAATGACCTATGTCATGGGGTTCTCCTGGTCCTAAGTGGAATTTGAGGTGTCCAGCTGGGAGAAAGAAAAGCTGAACTTAATATGGAAAAGAAATAATCTGTTTAAGGAGTCAAACATGTTAGAAATTCATGAATTTACTTTATATACTATTTTAGAAATGCTGAGATTTTTTATGGCTTCTAAAGAGTAAAAATACTCATGTTCTGCTGTTGTTGAAAATTTCTGCCATATTTTTTCTGTCATATCATTTAAAAATAACCACAACTTATAAAAAACATACTGCCAGTACTATGGTTTAGTGTAAATACAGTCCCTGACAAAAAAAA
>VXAL01012012.1:35106-48466 GCA_013399475.1 Chauna torquata
AAATATCAGGCATCAACATCAGGATGATCCTGTCCCCCTTCTGCAACTGTGTACTACAGTTACCTGTAGCACACCCTTTGCCAGTTCCAAAAATGACAAGAGCAGCTATTGGTTCATTGTGCTGCTCTGCAAGGCACTGCAAATTTTAGTCAGTTGGGATAAGAACACTTATTTTCAAGGCAGCATGTGAGAATGTATCCAGAATTTCACCTATCGGGTGATTTTCCAATAACCTGTTAGCACCTTTTGCTTTAGTACATCCATTTATAAAACCACAGATTATTATTGGCATTGAAAGGGGTTGTTGGAGGGAGTGTTTGATTTTAAAAAGGTTTGGTGGTCTCTGAACAACTTGTTCACCACTTCAGGCTTTTAGACATCCTCTGACAGTAAAGGCAGGGGAGGGAAAGAATCAACAGTGAATGAAAATCAAAGCACCAAGAAATATTACCTGATGTCCTTTCTCAAGTCCATCAGCACCATCAGAATGAACCTACTTACATGATATTTATTTTTTTCTTTACCTGTATATATTTTTAAATTCCTTCTTTTTATCAATTTTGCCAGCTTTCTCAAAGAACGTCGACTTGCAGCTCCTGTGTCCCAGCCACTTCTGCATATTTGTCAAGTGCTTAGTGATAATTGCTTTAAGTATTCTGCTCACAGACAATATTATGACTTTTACTTTTAAATAGACACATGCATTATGTATATATATATATATATTTACACAGAGTCCCCAGGTAACTTAGTTCCTATGAGGAAATATAGAGAGAGAGTTACATTCATAATCTCTTTTGTCTCAAGGAGTGATACACGGTGATGGATAGAAAGAGGCAATAGATTGTGATTCAGTGGTATTACTGCTCATTTCCTCCAGCTCATAAAATCACTGACCCTCTGCAATTGATGTTCTTCCAGTAAAGAGATGTGTCTCTGTGGTTTGCAGGTTCCTCACTGCTCATACATGCTGAATTCAGCCATGCCACTTGAAACAGCACTTTGCCTCTTGGAAGGTATGACTGGTTGTGGGGGGAGGATGGAAGAATTTGCCTGCAAACACAGTGTGAGGCTGTAATTTCATCTTTGACAAGAAACGAAGGCTTTTCTAACCCACTGCTGAGCCTGTGAGGACCTTGTGTTGGCAGGTGTATTTGGTTTCTGAGACTGAGGGTGCAATTGCTTTGAAGCTCATATGCACTCCTCTGTGGGTAAGGAAGTTCCTATCACAGTCCCCTGTGCAGAGATGAGAAGGGACCTTCCCTGGCTCCCTAGGATGCTGCCCAACTGCCGAGTGGTATTATATTCTACTACACAGTCTCATGTGCTGGACATGTCAGCCTGTACCTTACTTGCTTCAAGCAGAGAAGATGCTTAAGCAGGTGAGATTTAGGTCCAGTGCTGAGTATGAACATCATCCAATGGTCACGTCCTCTCACAAGGCGTGGTAGGAAGAAAGAGGCAGTAGAGAAGTGAGTAAAGCTGACGGAGAGCTGCCAGAGCAGTAAACATCCTGCTTCCAGATGACTATGACTTATTGTATACTGCAACCCAGTAGCAAAAGGGAAGCAGGGAAGGGATCATAACACTCTCCATCACAGTCCCTTCCTTGGGCTGCTCCCAGAGAAACATAACTGCATGTCACCCCTTACTCAGGACTCAGCCTAAGGGCACAGTGTAGCCCACTGACACCAGCGATGGAAAAGACCTATTAGGTCCATTTAGCCAATTCCCCAGACATTACAGGGGTCTTTCCTGCAGTCATTTCCTCCTGCTACGTCCAGCCCAGATAGCCTTGGGCATGAAGCTGTCATGTAGCTGACATGTTCACCACTTCACAGGTTTACATGTTGCTGGGACTTCTGACACTGGGCTTTGGCAGTTTTTCAGATGTATAATAGATGATGTTTATGTGACTGCAAAGTCCCTGTGACCCTGGATGTATCAACGTGGGTAACAGCACGGTCTTTAATGTTGGGTTTGGTCGATACTACAGCACCTGTAGCAGGTGAGAGTCAAAATAGGGTCCGTGAATGGTAGGGTTGGTCTGGTACAACCCAGCCCATGCTCATACAGAGTTAGTATGATTGGATACAGTGAGGAAAATGGGCACAGCCTGTGCTAGATATGTGGGTATGTGCACAGACATAGTATTAGCCTTGACAATGCTCCTCTGAAGGCATCTTCCCCATGTAATGACACAAAGAGCAAAGAGGGTAGAGTTTGTGTTGACTCAGGCCTTCAAATTTCACATTCCACTTTGTGGCAGGCTCTTTGCCTTCAAGCAGTATGGTAGCAGATTTGGCTCTGGAACGGCTGTCAGGGCTTTTTTTTTGATTATTGTTCTGGAGCTACAGTGATATCTACTAGTTCATAGTCTTCTCACATCTTCATAATGCTTCTCCTGTTTCTCCCTATCTAATATTCTACTCCTCTGGTCAGAAATTAAGGGAAGGAGGGAGTCAAGACTCTATCCATCTCCCTTGCCTCTTGTTCCCTTGCTAGTGGCACAGTATAAGTAAACAAATCACTTTATTTCTCTTACCTGACTGGATTCAAAGTGCAAGTAGCCCCTTCAGGAGCATCAGAGCATTTTATTTCCCCGTGTGGTGGTTGAATTCACATTCTATTACTTGTAAAGCCAAAAGTTAAGAGAAACAAAAGCAGAGAGAGAGAGAGAGAGNGAGATACCAGCAGAACAAACAGCAGACAATTGTGTGCTTTCTTAGGGGTTTAAAGAATGGAATCAAGTGCTGAAAAAAAGTGAAGTTATGTTAAAAAAGTCTTTCCTTCAGTGTAGGATAGAGATGGAGGCTAGGCAGTTTGCATAGTGAGAAGCCAAATTTTTAGACAGAGGAATAATCTAGGTAGGGAGAATCCCACTCCTCAGTCCTGTCACTGTCCCACTTTAAGGTTCCTGAGACCCTTCACGGTTCTGAGAATGAATGACTTCATACCTCACTCCCACAGCAAAATGAAAATTGTAGCTTCTCTTACCTTGGGGAGGTAGGGAGGGGATAAACATGTTATTCTCAAAAGGTTATGCCTACAAAAGTACGCGCATCAGAGCTGTAGAAATGTTTCAAAAAGTTACCATTAGATAGTTTAAAAAATTTTCAGGCCTTTGCAAAGTCTCCTTGTATGCTCTTTCCCTTCACTGCTCTGAAGTTGTCAGTTGCCCATTGTGGGATACTTATGTTATCTGAGCTGCGTCTGTCCTTGCACCCCGTGCTTTGATTTGTGCAGGCTCCAAACCCAGTGAGGCCAGCATTTCAGTGGTTAAGGACCCAACATCTCAGAAGCCACAAGGCCTCTTCTCTGGAGGTAGTATCTTCCTTTCCCAGGAGCTGACTTCTCAGTGAGGCAGGAGCTACAGACCTTGTCTTGGACCTGCCTGGTTTCACAGATGAAGTGTATTGTGAAATGGCTTTTCAGAACTGTTTTTTCCTTCCCAAAGATCTTGCCTCTCCTAACCCTTTTTTTTTTTTTTTTTTTTTCCATCACAGTGCCATGGTCTTTCTGTGCTTTGTGAGCCAGTGTACAAGACACAGATGGGTTGCCTCCTCTGTGGTCCACCAGTAAGCCAAGCCTGACTCTGCTATGAAGTAGGAGAAAGCATATAGTATGAATAAGCAGCTGGGATAGAGCCTGCCAGCTGGTTCCTATATCTGAAGGAGCCTCAGAGAAGGCATATTTAACACAACCACTGTATGCCCCAATTTGCTTGAGAGGATTATAAAATATGGACATTATCCCAGATCCCAACAAAAACATTTAGGGTACTATATTAACTCAGACTTTTGTCTGGGAAAAAAGGATTTCCTTTTTTCCACTTTCTTAAATTCTTGCCCTGGAACTTTACTGTTCCCAGTACTCTGGACAACAGATAGAGCACTGGACCCTGTGCTTTGAATCATGTAACCCAAAGGTGAGCACTGAGAGGGGGTGGGACATCCTACAATGCATCACATAGTTAGGGACACTCATCTGACACTCAGCCCTAGTGCAGTGCACCTCGCTTATGGTGTGACCAGGGATGTTGAGTGTTTTAATCTTCTTCTTACATAACATGATGAAGTATCAACCATATAATAAGAAATTTGGGGACCTCTCCTCATCATGCAGGGACAAGGGGAATCTAGGATTCCTGGGTCATTGAGTCAATCCATTTTAATTTTAAGCCTCATCCTACCTTTATCCCATTATATCATTTCATATAATCAATTTTCACAGTTAGCTTCATTATCAATCTTCTCAAACTTTTGGAGGTCCAGCTTGAAAACACTGGGATGCATCTGCACCTTCAATATCTAGTGTTGTCCAGTGGTCTCCCAAAGTACTGGTAGAAACAAGTGAGGAAACTGAAAAAGCCTTTTCCACTCTCTGTTTTACATTAAGCTCTTCTCATTCCCCCAGTCCTTGGAAGCTACCTTCCCCTGTTAAATTATCATTTAAATAATTTTTATTGTAAGATGAGCAACCAAATTTTATAAAGACTTGACCGATTCCAATCTGCCTTTGTAAAGTCACTAATATTTCTCAGCAAGTTTTCTCCTGTAGTATCTGAGTATCACATCTGTAGTTTGTTCACAATTGTATTAAGTTACTGAATCCTGAGAATCTGGTAGTTAAATTTCATTAACACGTCCTTTTGCCTTTCTATCAATTATGGCTGACGAGGTTTCAGTTTAGATGTCATTCTTCCTGTCATTAGTTTTGTCCAAAAGCATGATCTTGCATTTTGTACTGATGGATGGAAATACAGCAGGCTATATTGTGGAATGTGCTTCAGTGATTTGTGTGCTCACACCAAACTGGAAGCATATAATAGCCAAAATCCCTTCACTAGGTGCCACAGTTTGCCAAGGCAGCTAAAAACCATTGTCCTGGCTTAGCACAGTGTAGAGTTCCCAGCCAGTTCTGTCCCACTTTGAGAATCGCTGCATTGTGCTATGCTGTATATTGTTCCCTGTGTGTAAATCTTTGGAAGAACAAAGTCCAAGAGTTTTCTAAGATAGAATGATTAAACACCCTCTGGAGGTACCCGGTTTCTTTAGGGGATTAGAGTATAGATGATTAATTTAGGCTAAATTAGGTGCATCAGGACATGGCTTACAGCCAACAAGCAAGCTCAAGTCCCAGTTCAAGCTACTACTTAGTAGCATTTTCCCTGATAAGTTTTTGGCCTGACCTCACTAGAGTTCTCTAGACCTTTTTTTGGACAGTGAAAATGGGCTGTTTCTAATCTGGACGAAAGTAGATCAGGTTCGCTGCTTTCAATTTATACAGCCCTCCAACACTACCCCAAGAGGTTTTGTGGATTCTCATACCTTGACATGTCCTTATGCTGAAACACAGCATACAGCACATCATCTGTTTTGTGTTCAGAATTCACTTCTTGGGTGGCTGCAATAGAATTTTCTCATAATTTAGGAATATTTTGTGTTAAACACATGCATTCATGCACTACTGAACATGTCTTACAACCACAGTGCACCACAGCAGTCCAGGAGGAAATTCAAGTCCAAGTCCCATGCAAAGTAAGCATAGACTACATATGCCACTTGGCCTAGAGGACATAGAGTTATCTATGGCCCTGTTTTATTTAGCAATGAGAATCATGGCGTAATTTAGGCTGGAAGTGACCTTTGGGAGTCATCTGATCCAATCCTGTCTTTAAAGAAGGTTAACTTTCAAATCAGAAATGTAGATATAATCTAACTTTTTCAATGTTAATTAGGTGAGGGGTGTGTTGCTCCGAAATATTAGCAAGAGCTGCACACACCCATTCTGTGGCACACTCATTCTGGTGCTTGTAAAAGAAGTCCAGTTGATCAATGCTGGAGAGAAACAGAATTAGGTCTCGTGAATGTCTCCTGACTTACCTTGCAGACATTGTGACTACTTATGGATTAAAAAAAATCAAATAAATAACAATGGTTAGAGAAATTCCCCAGAGCCAGAACTCATCTTTCTATATCACTATGTTATTAGAATGCCTACTTCCTGCATGTGCTTTGGGATTCACATCAATAGCAGCTCTCCTAAACAGCTTGGGAAATAGCACAGGAATCATCCTCAATAGTTAGCATGGATACAGATATCTTATTGTGAGGGGAGAAAGTTTAATTGTGTGGGTGCAGGCCATTCCATGTTCCTTAGCCTCAGTGCCTTCCAGGCACACTTAATTTACTTGAACATGGGCAGTGTCTCTCTCTTAAAACTAATCTATATCTATATATATATATTTTTTTTTTTCAAGTGGCCTAAATGATCCTCTCCAAGGACAGGTGTAATCTCCTCTCCTTTTTAATAGTGCTAAAATCAAAATATCTCATAGGTCATATACGGTGCTGGAAAGGTTTATCATAAGGTAACAGTCTAAGGTCTTTAGAAGAGGTTTTACCATATTCTCCTTGCAGCACTAAGCAAAACTACTTGTGATGGTTCCCCTTCCCTATGCCACGTTGTTTAATCATGTTACTCAGTGCTTTCATTTGCTTCTTCAGTTGGAAACTTTTTTTTTGCTTTGAGTACAACATTTGCAATCTGCCTTTTTACGGTGCATGCAAAAAGTAGCATGTTTTTAACTTCTGAAAACTCATTCAAGGAGACAGCATCATTTTTGTACATGGTGTTCTCTGAGAGTGCTGCACATCCTGCATGCTTGGTTGGTAGCAGCTTAATGCTGTCATGGTCCTCCAGGGGCTTGTCCCATGTGGTTATAATTAACTTTTAATGTCTGCCTTCAGGGCAAAACACTTAAGGGGTTAACCAGTTTTCTCCAAAAGAATGAATAGTTAAATGCTAACATACGTTTATTGATATATGCCATGATGTGAAGGAAAATATGTAGATTTTTCTTACTTCTGCTTGTATCATATTTGTCTAATTCAAAGTCACTTGCCAACAAGAGTGGAGATCATCCTTTCAAGTCTTATAATATAAATGGGCTTGGTACATGCTTAATGCAAGCTTGCTTAGTAGCTGAGTCAGTGTGAAGCTTTGTTGGACCAGATCTCAGTGGCATTCCACTGTTGCAAGCGGTTGCAGTCTTTTTTTCTCCCTTAAGTACATGTTGCATCATGCTGAGATCTAGGAGTGTGTATTAGTACAAGGACATGTATGACTTTTTGACTAAGCCAGACAGACTGTATTTGTAATGTAGGCAGAGAGATGTGAAAAGTGATTATATAAGAACACGATTGCCTCGTCACCTGGCTCTGCATTGTTAGAGTGGGATTCAGTTTCTAAACACAGTAGTATAGTTTCACCTGAGACACCCTTGGATATCCAATGCACCTGTTCAGTGCTTGAAATGACATTAGACATCTCTATTTGGGGAATCCAATCTCACCTTAAATTTCAGTGTTCAGAGAGGACTTGACGAGCAGGTTCAGCTCCTCAAACACAGATGTCTACTGCTGTTTTAGGCACTATGGACTATTCTGCCAATCCAGAAGGCCTCAGGGCTCCTTCATATCCTCTGTTTGATACCCAAGAACATCTCCAATGGCACCAGATCATTGCATTCAGAAAGCTAAGTTCTTCTTACCAAATTAAGACCATATAATCTGGCGTCTTTCTGTAAATATCTGAATGAACTCCAAATTAACTGTTGTGTATGTAGGTTGCAGTCCAGCACAAAAGTCTCTGGCTCTGAAGCAAGACGCTTAGTGGGAGAGTTGACTGGCTTCTTATTCTGGAGCCAGTGCATCTGCAGAAAGCTCTCAGCACTGCATGGTGTGGACATGCCTTGAAGGTCTGTTCTGAGGCTGGAGTAAGCTGAGGGAAGAAAGATCAGTGTTCTTAAAGCATGCTGAGTAAGCCCTCAAAGGAAGCTTGAACTTGTTAACAAGCTGAAAGATTGGCAATGTATATATAAATATAAATATAAATATATATGACTTGCTTTGCTCCTATATACTTGGCTGTGATCTTTTTTTTCACTGATACAAATTCTAGAAATCTTCAGAGAGACTTAATAGAGCATAATATGACATAAAAGTATCTCCTCTGAGATGTAACAGAAAGTGAAGTCTGTGTCCTGAAAAACTACAACAACAATTTCCAAACTAATTCATTGTGTTCTTAAAGAAATTATAGTAGATTCAATTGCTTTAATGACAGACAGATACAATGACTGGGGAAGTGCTTCGATAAAGCTCCATTTATATTCTATGGGAATTTATCTCCACATTCTCTAAGTTATGCCAAAATCAGAATATAGTAATTTGAGGACATTTCCATCGTCAGCTACCCTATCCCTTCACATTTCATTGGCTGTGGAGAGTAACACGTTTCAGGACTTTGATTCATGATCTCTGGTGAGTGCAGCAAACTGCTGGCCCACCACCACCTCCTTCTTTCAGAGCTTGCTGCACGCTTCACCAAGCTTTCAGCTGTGATAGCTCATAGCCTCACCGCTCATTGGTGGCTGAAGCTAATACCAGCCTCTGTGATCTGCAGAGGCTGAAGAGTGGGCACATTTTGCCTTGCCTGGTACTGGAGTGAAAACCTTCAATGGTGAAACAAAGTGGATTTCCAGGTTGAAAACATATGAAGCAACTGCAGCTAAAAACACCAAAAGCCAAGTAAGACCCGGAGATAGAAAGAAATTAATTACATGGCTTAACCACTTCCCATCCATGTATCTTAAATAACAAACTCCAGCAAGATCATCACCCCACTTTTAGAGATGGAGGGGTCCAAGTCACAAAGAATCATTTGCCCTTATAGTTCTTGGCAAATTAGTAATACATATAAGGTAAGAGTCAAGATCTGTTGAGTGATAGCCTTTCAGCTGACCACGCTTTCAAGACTGTACAATGTTGTAAAGCAACATTTACTGGCTTCAGGCTGTTAATCCTCTGCATTGTCAGCCCATTCTATTGAGACACAACTGAGCAACATTAACTTTTATATGCAGTCATTTACCTATTGTTGACTTGATCTGATCTCAGTGAGGAGTTGCTGTCAGTATTCCTCAAAGAAAATGGGTTACATTAAATACCTTTGACTGGTGCTTAAGCAAAAGCTTGCAATCTTCAGTCAAACATAACTGCCTTTGCAAAAGGGAAAAAATGAAGAGGAAAAGACTCTGATGCTTAGCTTATCAGGGATTGTATAAAACACTAAATACACTTGCCTATGTACTGTCTGTGATTCCAGAATATGTCTTAGACTTTAATTTACAATGTCTGACTTACTATCCAATTCTTCTCCATGTCAGAGCACTACTATGAGGTAAGGCCTCCTAAATGGTATCAGACTGTTGCCTCTAGTGGTTTTAAGGCTCATGTATATATTTACGAGCAAATGTCAAGTGCACACTGGCAAGTCATGATACCCTCCAACTTCCAAAAATGCTGCTGGGTGATGGAGCAGGGTGAGGGAGCCAGAGTACCCACTGCACAAAGAGCTGCCTTTTTGGTGTTTATTTTGAACCTGGCTACTATGAGCTTCACTTGAAGGTCACTGCTTCTTAGACACCCATCTTACACAGAGATATATCACTCCCTGGGCTTGCCAAACAATCTCCCTTGACAACACAAGGAGCTCACCCGGGGTACCCACACACCCTTTTTCACTAAACCTGGTAAATGATACTGCATACGTTGTCATACTTTTTGGTCTCTTTTACCTCTTCAGGCTAAGCTCTCTATGATAAACGCAGTCTCCCTCTACAATGTTTCTCTCTGCATCTAATATAGTGTAAGCCAAATCCTGACTGTGGACTTTAGAAGACTAAATAATAAAGGAATAAAATGTATATAAACATTTTGATTTATAAAAGGTTCTTTAAAACTCATCCTAAAAGAGTTGCATTTTACAGTTCACAAGGAGCCACATAATGTTATTATTGGTATCAACAGGAGTCTGCCTATCTTTCAGAAAAGCTAGTGGACAACTTTTTCTCCTCTCAGAAACTCTGAAGAAACTTTTCCAGAATACTACTTAATATTACAGCACTATATACATACTTATATATGTATTTGTATGGGAGAATTTTGTACTACCCGAAAACAGTTCAACCATTGCATATCACCCCTCAGCTACCTGCTGAGACTGCCAGGCTCTGTAAGTGCAGGGATGAGGGCAAGATTTTCAAAGTTGTTTGCTGGAGAAATTTTTCAGATGTGCTTCAGTGGGTTCAATGCCCAACACTCACTGGTTATATGGCTCTTTGCTCCTACCCAAGGAAAGATCGCATTGACTTCAATGAGTTTTCCTAGCTGAAATGTGTAAAATGAGCATATTAATAAACTGCACATTTTGAAATTGAACCAAAAGTATCACCTACTAATCCAGTAGCTTGTAGTGAATGCATTTTATACATATATATGAGATGCATTTTTGTATTTTGTTCATATCTATTTCTTTTTCATTGCACAGTTATTCCACACTTGGATACATTTAACTTAAGCAATGCAAAAGGAAACCAATTTGGGAGGTAGCCAGAGACCAATGGGTTTTTATTTGAGCCATTGCACATTACCAGGAACCAATTTATTTCTGAAATAGAATACGTTATCACCCAAGACATTTGCATTTTCTCTCTTCCTTATTTATGCAAACAACAACAACAACAAAATTAAATCATCAGTTAGCCTCTGAAAAAAACAACTGATAAAAGAGAGCTGACACACTTTTATGTTGTTTAATGTTCTAACATCTTTAAGAACAGAAGAAAAAAAATCCACCTATACTTAATAAGTAGATAATTTGTTTTCAGGCTGACGTGTACTGCAATAAAAGCATCTTGGCTTACATCTGATCTGTTCTCCTCTTTCTCTCTGCACACATTGACAAGATTTGGTCCCCGGATCCTTGGCATAAATCACCAACACTAGAGGTAAAAAGAGTAACTTACTAGCTAGCGAAAGGACTGTCTTTTTGTGGAGCAGTCAGTAGAAGGTGACAGAAAAACCTTAAGCAGCAGTTTTCCTTGATGTTAGGATAGATCTGGGGTAGCTGTCTGGAAATTACCGCAATAACACTGTGTATACACTTACACAGTATAAGTCTTGGTAAATTTGAGATAAATCATCCACTTTACGAAATATTATGAACATTATGAAATGAAAAGAAACTAATGCACATTTTTTCCACTTTCCTCTCCCATCAGTACTAAAAGAAACTGAAACCACCTGTCAGCCCAGACTGTATATTCGTCTAAATCCTGTTCCAATAGCGATGGAGTAGGTGGACACTGTAAGAGTGAGGTCTCAGTCAACATCCTGAAATAACTTATAATTATCTTTCTTTTGACTCAGTTATTCTCTTATATAAGTCTGCAGGTATTAAGAATTTTCAGTGTGTTCGTGTAATTCTTCAAGCTCTTCTGTAATAGAGAATAAGTTAACGTTTTATGAACTGCCCATCATATGATGACGCAGTGGATGATTTTTATATTGCTGTTAATAAATTACACTAATTATAATTTACACACTTTTTTGGAAACGGTCTTTGCCAAATCTGTGTACATATAACTGAAACTTAGTCCTTTTCCTTTTCCAGAAGGGTCTGCTTGGATCTGAAGAGACTTAATAGGACCTTTTGTACAGTTAATGTTGCCCAAATTACCATAAAACTGAAAAGATGTTCTTGAGAGATATTCAAACTACGGTTTAAGTTAAAGACCTGAACCATCTCCACAAACATGGTTTTCTAGACAGAGAACAGCTGTCTCGGGAGCAATATTGGTGCAGTATTTCTACTTATAAGTGGTTAAATGTTTACTAACTGTTATATGCACAGGAATGTGCTGTGTTGGTTTTGTCCTCACCTAGAGCTCTGAAACAAACAAACAAACAAACAAACCTACAAGGACCAAACAATACACAGAAAAATCCATGTAGTTAGTTTGCTACTGTTTGGTACTGGAAGAGATTATGTATATTATCTAAAAAAATTATGGGTTCTGGACCTTTTGGTTGCCACTTAGGCCATCTAACACACACAAAAAAAACCTTGCAGCTACACTATTAAAATGTCTTATTTGCTGGAATAGGCTGGCTGCATACAAACAGCCTTCTGAGGATAGACCATGGCCCTTGTTAAATTCTGCCCATGCCTAGGGATTATCTGTGAGAGTGTTATTGTCCCAGGCCAAACCCACATCAGGGACAGTTCTGTGCACATCTGTGCTAGTAAATTGCTCAATACTAGTCACGAACACTAAAAACCTAATATAAGTCTACACTACTGCAATGTTCAAAGATCTCTTGAGATGTTTTGCATCCAGTAAGTTACACTCTTTCTGGAAATTTTCTGGAAGAGTACTAAGGCAGAAAAAAGCCCAAAGAGAAAATTTTCAGTTAGCACCTCTGATTTGGGTTGGGGGTGAGGAGGGGTGTTGCTAAATTTCACATATGGACATGACCAGACCTCGCTCTCTGACTGCAGGACAAGAGAATGGACTTGGTGCTTGTTGATTTACTGGTGTAGATGAAGCCCTAGAATATATTCACAGCTGGATATAGGTGGTAAAATATGGCTAACTGGAACACAGTCATCTCTGTCTGAGCTAATCAGACTATCTTTTATAGCAAGTGGGGAAAAACTGATATGGCTAAAAAGGAATAGCTGAAGATGTTTAAAGAAGGCCTCCCATAACATGTTCAGGGAGAGACTTCCACACTGCAGACAGTTAAAGTCAGGTAAGGCTTGTTCTTAGATCCTGCTTTAGACATAACTCTTAATGTTAGATGCACGTGAAACCTGACTCCTCTTTGGAGGCCAGAATTCATCTTACCTAATATTAGCTGTATGGAAGATAGCCACTTACTCTGAGCTAGCCATGTACGCTCCAATTGTCAACAGAGAGAGGAAAGTGTTTCCCCAGGACTATTCAACCCCTTTTAAAATATTGCGAATCCGATGTGATGGATGGTCTTCTTGCAATTCTTCTCTATCTCTCTTGCAAATAGAAAAACACAGACTATTAGTTAGATTAGACTAGATCTCGTTTGGGTGAGATGAATTTTTCTTCTCTGTGATATCTGCAGAGTAACCCAGCCATGTCTGAAATTTTCGCAGTCATGCTCCATACACACACACCCCGGCCCCTGAAAATAAAATATCTCTATCTCTCTATCTTCTGTTAGAAAGATATTCTCTCTTCTTACTGCCTCTCTTCAGCTATACTGCCCATTCCCCTGAGAACAGGTTGATCCAATACACAACAAGGTAAAGACAACTTTTTTTTTTTTTGGTAAATTCTCATGGACTTTGAGCAGGTACATAAAAAGAATGTATTTTGAATAGCTGTATAATTTTAGACAGATTTTCAGTTTCTCTAAATTATCATACCTCTCCAGAAATCAATGTAATTCTCTTTATTTAAACTAACTGAAGA
>VXAL01012013.1:1475-78673 GCA_013399475.1 Chauna torquata
CCTCACGGAGGCCAGGGTGCAGGTAAACGTTCCGGGGAATTATTTAACTCTCGGGTATTCAAACTGGCAAACTTTTTTTTATTATTTATTATTTTTTATTTTTTATTTTTGACATCATGACTGCAGAGTGCACATTTGGCCAAAGAACGCAAATGAAGACGATCTGTCATTTTCATGATGCACTTTAATAACATCAACATAATGTGGAATATTAGATTAGGTTGATTAATCGGTCATTCATAATTAACTAGTGATAATGTTCTACACTAATTTGTCCGCGTCTCCAAGGTACTAAATTACATCAATGCACATCCATTTCCTTGCTTTTGGAGGGGGTGTGTGTGGAGAAAAGAGCTGAGACGTGATTCTCCAAAGCAACTATGACCACTGTCAAGCCATGGGGTTAGTCAACTGAAGGGAGCCCAGCTGCCAGCAAGAAATCTTCTGCATCTCCTCAACTTTTCTCCCTTTCGCCTACTTTCCAAACACTTAATTTAGATGGCTAAAGAGCTTATAGAGCAATTCCCACACCGTTAATATGATCCAATAAATGCCATTGGCCATGATCGCTCTCTTATCTTCCCCCTCTTCTCCACACCTTCCTTCTCTCCTTCCTTTCCTCCTTTTTTTTTCCTTTTTTTTGAATCAGGTGTTTGTTTTTTTCCATACTCAGAGATTAAGTTTGTGTAAGTGTGTACAAGCTCTGCTAAGAACAGCAGTCCTGCAGTTGTAAGAGGTGGATTCCTATAACTCTGCAGGCATCCAGCACTGATTTTTTTGAACATGATTATGTATTCATTTTATTTATGAGGCTTTTCTACGTGCTGTTTCTGTATTTTTTATTTTATTTTTTTTTATTTAGGTGCTCGGGGTTAAGACTATGCAAAGATCTAATTGTAGGAAATATAATAGCTTGCCTTTTGTTCCCTAGGGTCATGTTAGTATCTCTTAAAACCCAATGGCTGAAGAGAGATAATGGAATTCACCGCAGTAAATTGGGGATTGTAAACAAATTATTTCTCCTATAATCAGATTATGCGATCCTGATTATTAAATCTGAACATGAATCATTGGTCATATGTGGGCAAATTAAACTGATTATTATTTGGAAATGAAAATCTCCTTTTGCCAGTGCATTGTAGGTACTGGCTTAAAAAAAAAAAAAAAAATGCCATTTTGGCTATTGGTGCCTAAAGACTGAACTGCAAATTGAGATAAATGGGACAATTATTGAGCATTCAGAAGTGGAAGATCATAACTTCTTCCTGAAAGGTGCAAGGGTGAGATAGGGGTGGTGACAATTAGATTGCTGAGGACTGGTGTTTAGCCTTGTTGTTGGCTATTATGCAAACAGACAATAGATGCAAGCATTTGTTTAGCCTGCTTTCATGCAGGGACATGGGGAAACACAGAGGATGGGAGATATGTTTACATGTATACCCCTTGCTCATTCAAATATGATTAATGTGCTATAAAGCAGAGTCTTAATCGAAGATGATGTTGTCAAACAATAACTAAATAGGGAAATAAACGACTTCATCATGCTCTTTCCTCAGAAGCAGGCGAACTGTCAGTGCAAAGTCATTAAAATATGATAATGAAAAATAGCTCAATTAAATGTTGTTATAGCTGTGACCTTCATTCAATTAAGACGCAAGGAAGTGTCTGCATTTTGCTTTGCATTTAACTGCTCTAAATTTAGAATATAGATAAAATCATTATTCAACGTTTGCTGATACATGCAATTAAAAGGCAGCTAACTAAAATGGAGTTGTAGGAGGAGAATGATAATAATAACAATCTTGCCTATACTTGAAGTCATGTATTAAAATGCGAATTT
Organism: Chauna torquata; assembly: GCA_013399475.1. NCBI lineage: Eukaryota > Metazoa > Chordata > Aves > Anseriformes > Anhimidae > Chauna > Chauna torquata. The sequence continues at coordinate 3,316 of VXAL01012013.1, forward strand.
CTTGACCTCAAGGGAGGCTTGGCATTTTCCACCTCAGATAAGGTGCTTTCAGAGTATCAACCCCAAGGTAAATGAAAAAAGGTGTTTGGACTAAAAGTCAGGCAACAAAATCAAGAGCGTGAATATTTCTCTGCATAACAGGGAAAAATAAGTTTTGGTGTGTATTAAACTGCAGAATGATCTTCCAAAATCAGTATCTACCACCTTTCGAGTCATGTAAATGCAGACTGGACAAATACATCAGAGGAATAACAGCAAGTATGAAGCCTCTCCAGGAAATGGGATGGCTGAGATGGCATAATACATACTTTTCATTTCTGTCCACCCTGATTCTGGCAGGAGCTCACTTAAAGACTTCCATACGGTTTTGTCAGAGTGCTTAGATATGTATTTAAGTCCTTCCCTATACGGAAGGCTTTTAGATAGAAGTCAGTGAGAATGAAATGTGTGTAAAGGCAAGCACACATGTAAATGTTTTGCTAACTGGCACAGTAGCATCAAAGGTTTTTGTTTTTGTTTTTGCTTTTAAATATTCCTTTTGAATGTCTTTAGACACTCCTGGCTTGTTTTCCAAACACAGAAATATTCTGGATAGAAATGTAATATTAAGGCTCAGCTAGAATAACAAGAGGGACGCAAAATAAGAGGAAATTATAGGCAAACTTCAAAATGACTTATCTCACTAGAGTACCAGTTCAGCAACAGTTGACTTGCTTTGCATTTGGCTAAACGTGGTATTCAGCCTGGATTGCTCTCCTGCTCCAGGTGTGGTTCCAAAATCGAAGAGCTAAATGGAGGAAAACAGAGAGGGGAGCTTCTGACCAAGAGGGCTCTAAGGAAGCAATGGCTGAGGTGGCACCTCCCGTCAGGAATTTGAATTCCCCTTCTCCAGCAGATCAAACCAGGAATAAAAAGGAGAGTCTGGAGATCCAGCAGAGGTAAGAGTGACACATGGCATCAACTGCCTCTCTTCGGGACAAGCATGCATCATATATATGTACATACATAGAGACTTGCCTGATGCTAAGCCTTGACCTAGATGGTATCGTTTTCAGGTACAGCCCTGAACATGTTTGTGTGTATGCACATAGGCTGTCTTTGGAGTCAGTTAGTTCTGGTTTTGAAAGTTGTTTTCTCTTTTCCATCAGCCTGAGTCGAGCAGTTGGTCCCACAGGACCTTTCTTTCCCTCCTGCCTGCCGGGGACTCTTCTCAACACAGCCACCTACGCACAAGCATTATCCCATGTCGCCTCTCTAAAAGGTAAGTCACTCTGTTTAACCTCAGATATAAGCTCAAAGAGTGGCTCTTTCACACTGAGTGGTATGCTCCCACCTGAGCCAGTGGAGAAACCTTTGGGAAGTGTTGGCTCCTTCTGTCTGTCGCGACTGGCGGTAATTGCACTGATTGATGCTGCAGGTACAGGAGTGAGTCTCCTCTGGTAGATTGTAGCACGGTTTGTGGCGAAGCTCCGTCATTTTAGTCAGTTAGTTTTTAGTCAGTTACTTTTAGTGAGGTCAGGGTTTGTCTCAATTTGCAAGGCAGGTAGGGTTTGGTCCTTTAAAATTTTCTTTGCATGTGCTTTTTTTTAAGAGGCAAATTTATACTAATAAATTAGTTATACATATCCTTTTGCATTATATATTACCTGGCACCGTTACTGATGCCTCATTCGCTCTTTGCATGCAGTTTCCTTTGCAGTATGTCTCTGCACAGTGCTAGACCTTTCTCTTTGACCAGTTGGTCCCCTCTGAGATCTTGAACACAGTGTGTACATGGGGACAGAGGAGTATACAAAGTAATTCCGCATTGCCTTGGACCCAGGCGTCAGGAAACTTACATCCAGGGTCTGTATCCTTTCGGGTTGCCAAAAAGCAGCAGTATGCATCTTTTAAAAATAAATCACCAGCTGATCCATTAGCTGTTCCTAGTCTGAGAATTTCTAAGACTAAGGGTGTAAGCAGGACGAATTCAATTTATAGATTTATAGGATGTAAGGTCTCATAGCACTGCCAAGCACAAAGTGGCACATACCTTTGCTCCATGCCACAGTGTGGTGCAATATTTTGTGAGGAAAATTACCTTCCACTTTAGGACCCCCCACTCTGAAAATTAAAGTCCTCTAAAATCTCTCACTATGTTCCCTGGCATACCTCATGCTCCTCATGAGTATTTTGAGTTAAATCAGTACAGCCAAGGTATATTCCTGAAGCAAATGCTTGGAACTGCTGAGTTTTGCATTAAATCCAGCGTCCTGTCCCCTGATCCCCCTTTCCTCATGTCTTTCCAAAAAATGCAGAAGACACAGCATAAAGCGAGTGCCATTTAAGTAGGTGTAGGACCTGTGATTTTGAATCAAGAAAGACCACAGAGGTGTGACCTAAACCCTAGAGCTTAAAGGATGACTGTCAACCTAAACCCCGTAAGCAGGCAGTGGCTGTTAGACTGCACAAGTCCCCTTGATCTCTGTCCTGTGACCATGAACTCCCAGGACAGAGACTTTCAGCGTCTCCCACTGGGCAGGAACAGCATCTCTGGAATAGATACGGGTGACATTTTGGGGGCAAAAAGATTATTCACTGACAAATATAGTCCTGGGAAGGTTGAAAGGTGTGGAAATAAGACTGTGTTCAGTGAATAACTTCAGGTGGAAGTAGGGGCTGCTTTTTTCTTTAAAATCTATGGTTAAGCATTTTTGAAATTAAATGCATCAATACTTTGTTCTCACATGTTTCACATTTAAATTTAGCTAAATTTTAAGAAAAATAATACCAATAAATTGAAGCTCAGCAAAATGAAATGAAAATGAACAAATGAAAAATTTGTCATGAGTGTTTTTTAAGTTTTATTTATTTGGAAGCCTTCCAGATATTCTTTTCTGTGATTTTACAGCTCAGCCACTAAATTGAGAAATTAATAATTTGCTCCTTTTTGCTTGATAGCAGTTTTACAGCCTAGGGGCAGGAAAAATCCTATTCCTGAATCTCAAGCAGAGATGATCATTAGACAGTCAGTTGCCCAGGCTAAGAGGCAGTGTCCCTGAAAAATTGGTCCCAAATGTAAATACAGATTTTTTATAATTTGAGTAGAGATGGACAGCTATCAGGTGTATGTATATTCCGTTGATGAATGTTCTCAGCTACACCTGCAATTCCTTGCTGAGATGCCTGGTTTATATTTCCTGTGTGACGCTAGAAGTCTCTGGATACATGCAAGGAAACTGGGATGTTGTGGTATGTTGTGGTTTTAAGAAACCCAGTTACAGATTTGCATATCTGCATATCCAACTACCACGAGCTTTGTGGAGCTGCATATGCCTGTCGGCACATTGTTATTCTTGCACAGAACTGGTAGATTGAGCTGCTTCTTTCTTCTGCAGCTAGGTCTCAGTAATGTCAAATTTTGGCTTTAGGGTTAAGAGGGAAGAATTTGACTGTTGTTCTGTAAGATTTGATTTATACAAGCAGAGAATAACCATAGCATCTTCTGTGTGGTATTTGCATGTGGAATATCGTCTCCTCATTTCTTGTCTCATCTCCGTAAGTCCCCCTTTCCCTGTTTCTCCAAGAGCAATTCACCTGGGCTGGGATAGGGGCTGTGCACAGCGGACCTGTGCTTCCATCTCATTAATTGGCAGTGATGAACAGGTCTATCTCTAAAGGTGCTGTGCAGACCAAAAGGATCATGGGCATAATTCATGTACTGTTTTGCTTTGGTATGGAAACATCAAGCGAACGATGGCCCTAAGTATTTGAGAGCACAGCCAAGCTCGCACATAGGTCTGGAGGAAGAGGTAATGGTTGTGGGAACGAAGGAAAGGAGAGGGAGAGACTCAGTGTTCACAAAGCCTTTATATGGCCTTCTTTGTCTTGCTCAATTCAGTTAGTTTGATTCTCCCTCCTCATTTCCACCTTTGAGGTAGGAGCTGATTTGTACAACTTCACGTCCATCGAAGGAGAACTAACCCTATATTTAGGTGGACATTACTCGATGTTCTTACAGATCTTAAAGAAGTCTCCTAAGCATCCTTCTTGAGAATCTGGTCACATTTTGCAACAGAAATACTGACAGAACTCTGCCACAGTGAATCTGAGAGCATAGGACTTTAAGCGACACAAAATCCCATCAAACTCAACACAGGGCATAAAATTCCAAGCTGTTGGATTTTTTGATTGCTTGGGTAAGAAGAAATTCAACAAGTAGTAAGATTTTCCAAGATTTTGCATGTTTTATTGAAGTGTCAAATGCCCAAGAGCTCTTCCTGGCACCTCTCTTGTGCTGACCACAATTTGAAACTACCAGGAATTCCTTGTGCTTTTGCAAGCAAAATAATTCCTCCAGAATCAAAGCACCATTTCGCTACCAGTGGATGCATGACCCTGCTTTCTTCTATGCAAATTTCAAATGAAATACTGACAAACAGGTCCTCGATGTGGATCCTCTAAACAGATACATATTCTCTCCACTGGGAGAACAATCCTGGCCAGTAAAGGGAATTGCACTCTCCAGTAGGACCGTAAAGGCTGTCTGCAGACAGAAGGGCACTCTTGGCACCTCAGATACGACTGGGAAGTTAGGTTGTTTTCTTTTGAGGAGATAAGATGTGCTTTGTTGGGCTTGTGAGCCAACACTTTGTTGGTGTCAGTGAGTAATATTTGACTGATGCTTTAGAAGGAGACAATTAAAATCAATACAGTGAATAACAAGTGATGATGGTGATGTAACTAATTAACAATTATTTTATGCTCTCAGGGACCATTTTCATTCTGCCACCTGAGAATTCTCTGTCTTCTGTAAAGAAACTAATGACTCTTTCTCCTTCTCTGTCTTTGATTGCTTGGCTTCAGCCCTGGATTTCCAAGACTGCATAAAGTGTCTAGGGCACATGCTGTCTGGATCTAATTTGTAATGTAAGGATATAATAAGCACAGTTACCCAGATGGAGTCAGTCTAGTAAAGACGAGAAATCTCAGGACAGCCTAGCACAGTGCAGCAACTTTGCTTTTGGACAGCCTGTGCAGTGCACTGTTGGCTTGTCTCATGCTTTGTGTGGCTCTGCAACCCTTCAGCAGGCAGCACTCATCTGAGTCCCACAGGTGCCACTTCTAGGTAACTGGTGGATATTGCTGGGGCATGAGACTGGGTCTGCTCCGGTGACTGACCAGAAAACTGTTCTCCCTAAGCAGTATGTCCCATGAACCCTACTGTCTCTGAAACTGAGATTTTTTTTATTTCAAACAGCTTCAAATAGGATGTTCTGTGAAGAAAGCAGGCCAGCTATGCAATAGACATCAGAACAGTAATTCATAGCATAGACTGTTCCAGAGAAGAGTATATCACCAGTGGACAGTTTTTCTCTGTTTCTGGTCAAGATTCTCTATTCACTAATATAACAGATTTTTTTTTCCCGTAGGTGTCCTGTCCCTCTCTGAAGTTTAGCACTTCAGAAGCTGTACTCAGTCTCTTAACTACCATATTACCTCACTACGTACTATTTTTTTTTTTTCAGGAAATGCAATTTCTCATTTGAAAAATTAGTGTAAGATCATAATTTTGGTGGGATACCGAGCTTCCTACTTCAGGGTTTTAGTTCTTCACCACTTGCCATAGTCAGGAAGAAGTTTGGGTCACACAGATGAAATTTCTGGTGTTCGTTACTGCCTGAAATTGTCCTAATTTGACAACTGTGCTACTTCATTGTGGTGACTTTGACATTTCCATGATCTTCCAGGATGAATCACTTACTGTAAACCATGCATCTGCAGTCCATTTAGTAGATTTAATTGCAGACCTCAAATATGAAGGGAAAATACTTGTTTTATTTATGGGCTATATAACAATAGAGTCATCAGGAGAAGCTAGCATTCTGTGCAGAGAGAGACCTCAAAGTACCTTCTTAATGGATGACAGCATGAATGCAATTCATTAATGTAGAAGATGTTATTAATGGGTGTAAACAAGAATCTCCGGTTTTTAGCGGAAGTGTTCTACCATTCTGGTGGCTGAGGCCAAAAATGTATCTGTTACATTCCGCTGAAATTTCCCCAGACCCTTTGATTCAAAGTGCAGTATATGAGGAGAGAAATAATTACACTTGCCAGGGAATTACTTTCATAATTCACCCACAGCTCTGCTCTGTGCAAGTTGTAGCTCAGTTGGTTTTCACGGCACCTCCACACTGCTCGCTGATAGAAAAGCAGGATTGCATTATGCCCATCAGAATGGATATTCCAGGGCACCATTGATTAGGCTCTTTTATGGTTTGTTGCTGCTGTGGTTGCTGCTGTTCATATTAGGGAGGCTTAATTGCAGTATCCCGGAAAAAAACAAAAAACAAAAAACAACTAGAGCTGTTCGTCCATTACATTTCAATTTCTGTTATGGAAAGATGAAGAGAATTTGCTCAACATTGTTGGTTTAGAGACAGGCTGAGAAAGAAGTGTCCAAGGACCTGACTTACCCTTGAACTGGTGTTTACTGAATTGAAGCACGACTGCTTACCATCAGACTGGGGAACTGGAATCAAAACTCTGGGGTCCTTTGTTTTCTCTGTCATTCATTAGTACTTGATTATGGACTTAGTTTTTTCAGCATGTGACCTTTGCAAATTCATGTAAGATAGCAAATATAGCAAACAGGTTGTGTGTGGCAAATGCGTTTTCCCTAGTTTACCTGCCTCTATGACTTTAGGGAATGAATATAAAACATTTTAGTTCGCTGCAGATACACAGACCTTGAGCAAGTTGCTTTGATTCCTGTACCACAAGTCCTCAGCTCTGATGCTGCTGTACCTTACAGGTAGATTTTTTGGTCTTTATCACAAATGTTAGAAAATATGCAGGTAAAGGGAGCATCTGGGAGTCATGTGAAGGAGACGGGTGCTGGCCTGTTCCTTTAGTCCAAATTCTGATTAGATGAGCAAACCTTAGCTGAACAGGGCTTCCCATTGATCTCTCCCAGAGTGACACATAAGCAGCATTTAGGGTCACATCATGTGTTTGGGAACGGTTATTGATGTGGATGGAAAGAGTGGTAAATGGTTGCAGAGCTGAGAGTATTCAAAGGGCTGGTTTTGTTCTCCCAGCACTTGTGGACTTTGCTGCCAGCTTTCCTGTTCAAACAGGCAAGGTTCTGGCTTCTGAATTTTTTTTTTGGAACTGTATTGATGGCGCAAATAAAGGATGATGAAATCCACCATTTCCAGTGTCAAATTATTTGCACAAAAAGGCTCCTGCTAGAGCAGGTGAGTCAGATCATCAGATCCTTGTTTGCATTGGGCACATAGGGTTCACAAGCCAAGGAGATGTGAAACTATAACATTTGGACTCTGCTGTCAGCTCTGCAGTGCTCTTCCAGCTTCTGGGCAGCACAGGATGCCTGCCACACTTAACTTGCTTAGGCACTAGAAGGAGGAACCATCTAGCACAACTTTAGCAGCCTTGGGGCTACTCTAAATTGTACTGGGAGCATCTGGTGCCTCCCCATTTCAGTATTTATGTTCATGCCCCTCTTGTTCCTCTGAACCTCTTGATTCAGAGCTCAGAAAGGTTTAGATAAAGCCACCTTTGTTTTTCCTGCTTATGTCTCAGGCTTTAATAGGCACAGTGTTGGCATCATATATGAAGAGCAAGAGGAAGCTCCCCTTGGAATCAGCTCTCACTGGTAAATGACACTATGAACTCAAGGTTTTTGTTGACCTTCCAACCCTTGTGAAAGTGACTTTGGAGTTTATGAGGATGTAGAGCTCAAGCAAACCAATGTGACTACAGAAAACTCTATTTAATTAGAGCATAATGTTTTCACTGCAAAGTAAACAGCATGCATTGTCACGCGAGGATTTTAAATGGGAATTTTTCCTCACTTCCCTCCATATTTAGCTTGCTGTTCAGATGTTCACATCAAATGCACAAATGCTTCAAGAGGCAAGGAACTGGGGTTCTGCATTTTGGAAAGACTGTCTATTAAATCCTTTAAACTGTTGAGTTGAAATAGAAAATATATATTTTAAATACTCATATATAAATATAAGCCCCATTCCCACCCCACTCTAAGCTGAAACTGAACCTTGGAACTGCACAAAAGGGTCCACAACCAAAATTGTAGATCAAATATCATTACAATTGAAATGTGATGTTGGCAGAGACAAGACAGAACTAATTTAATTTTTCCTGTCAGTCTCTGTAGTAGATCAATTAAACTGCCAAGTGGATCAAATATTTCAGACTGTATTTATTACATTAAGTATTTATGTTCAGGCTGAGCATTTAAAGTATGATCTCATATAGGAATACAAGGAGGTTCAGATCAATTCAGCAGAATTTGCTCTAAGTTAATGGAAATATAATTGTGTATTTTAATTTTGTGTACAATAGGCAGTAAGTTCCTGAAAGAAAGAAAACAGTTCCCTGTCTGTATTGTAGCAATGTGATCCAAATCCTGTTAAAGTGATACCAGACTGTCAGAGATGTTAGCAGAAGCTGAATCAGGCTCTAAGGTTAAAGGTCTAACCCTCACTGATTTTCATGGGAGTTAGGCGCCTAAATTCCTCTGAGGATACTAAGTAAGTAGGAACAATTCCTTCCTGCCCCGCTGTGAGCTCAGGGCTACTGCGATATGATGTAAGAAAACACTGATGTCTGCTATATGTGGATGCATCTTTCTCAGGTCACATCCCTGTCCATTGTGGGCCGACTGATGGGCAGGTGGAGACCTTGGGCTGCTGATTCTTGCATGTCTTGGCTTTTGTGCCAGTAAAGTCTGATAGATTTCATTGGATTTACTGCCTGCAGACACAGGTAGATTGCAAGGTAGATTCAACCTTCCTTTTACATTAGAAGGAAACAGGACTAAATCTTACTCTCCTGTACTCTGGCAGGACCCTGGAGCAAATGACAGTAGATACTCTACATTTTTTCAGGTGGGAGCTGTTTTTTGCAATTGTTTTAACCTCAGTGAAAATGCAAGGAATGGTTTATGGGTGAATTATTGCTAGAGATATCCTGGTTTCCACCACAGGTAACTCTGCACCCTCAGGTTGCAGAGCCACTGGGTAATATCAGGTCTAATTATTAAGCAAAGAGCTTAGATTGGTACTGAAGACTGTTAAATATTTTATCCCTCTCTAACGATGGAATGAAAATTATTCTTTGGGGCTGGAGCTGATTTCTGCTCTTTTGAAAAGAGGAAGTCTCTTCTCCACTTCTCCCCACCTCCTGCTTAGCAGACAATGTGCTCACTTCTGGTGGAAAGTCTCACTAAGAGAGCAGCAGTGCAAAGACAGCTGATGTGCAGGGAGGCCTCTGTGTCCCCCATTTCAGAAACTGGCATTAAGTTAGTAGAGCTTAATAGTAATGAAAAAAATGGACTTTCTGCAGCTGAAAGACCTGCAAACTGCAGGGACTCTGAAGTACCAATCCTCCTCTCCTCCCTCTTGTTAAAACAGTGTCCATCCAGCACCCTGGATGGCTGCATCTCAACAGGGCAAAAAATTACTTTATGAGCATGGCTGTTGATGGCAAAAACTGTAAGTTGTGTTACTGGGTGGATTTTGTTGTAAGCCCTCCCTTTTGTCATGCTCAAACCGCCACAAAATTCAAGATTGAGCTTCGTGTTGCTAGAAGCAAAAAATGGAGGGTATTAGTCAAGTAGTAAAATATGCTTGTGTGATTCACTTGAATGTCTAAACCTGTGGACATTTTGTTCTGCTGATCAGATGCTCTATCAGGGTAGTATTACAAGAGCAAAAGGGACTTTCAGTTATATTAATAACTTGTCCCTTGTAGAATCTTTTTTTTCTTTTTTTGAATGCAAGGAGTGTTTTCTCCTGAACCTTACCTGCAAGCTGCTAATTACTGACAATTGCTGTGGAGAAATCTTGCCAACATCCTAAAACAAACAATTCTCTGCCTTCATCCCTAGCAAATGGGTGCTGACCCATTGCTATTGAGAGCAGAAGTGTAAAAGAAAGACTACCTGCTCCCTGCAGGTTATTAGTTCCATCACTTAGTCATGAGCCATTTAACTCAAATATTAACTGCAGAAATTAAAGCAAGTCCTTGGCTTGGAAAGATCAGAGGAAGACATTGTGTCGTGTCAGGTTGTGCGCAGCCAGGCTGCTGCCCGCTGGGGGGTAGCGTACCAGCAAAGGGTGGGCTTCTGCCACGGGCATAGAAGAGGATATGGAGTTTGTGTGGGCACTGAGACCCCTGGAGAGAATGGTGTCCCCCAGTGTTTCTCACCAGAGGGCAAATCAAAGTAATAGCTCAGCCACCCCGCCCTGCCTTTCCTCCTGACTCCTCTGACACATTCTGCTCCATTTGATAGATGCATCTAAGCAACGTACTTTTTGGGTGCACTGCATGTCCTGCCCAGGGGTCAACGTGGACTTCCAGGAGTCCCAGCATTATCATAGATGAACCAGAGGAAGAGTCTGCAGTGGTCCAGCTCAGGCAGGTAGCTGATGAAGGGAAGACTGCCTCCGGCAGTGGGGTACAGGGGAGTCTTTTGGCTTAAAGGGAGAGGAATGCTCATTTCACCCTCTCTCCAGTGCTTTATTGCCTGCTTGAGACAGCCTGTGTATCTCAGATACCAGGGTGGAGATAGTCTGGCCCATCCCTCCTGAGGGGACTCTATGTCATCTCAGCAGCAGCAGCAGCTTTAGGTGGCATGGTTCCCTTCTGGAGGCGTCCTCTTTGAGGCATCATCCCTAAGCAGCACAGAGTTTGGCCAGTGAAGGTAGGTAGGTAGGTAGGTATGCAGGTAGGCATGATGCTGGTAGTTGGCAGGGCCTGGCCAGGAAAAAAGCTGTCTCATCTTACAGTTAAATAGGAGAAGGTTAGTTCTTGCACATTAACCAGGATATTTTCACCTCATTCTCTGCAGTAATCTTTCAGGTGCAGATAAGTGGTAGGAGCCCCACAGTCACCCAACAAATGCTGCTGCTCAGATTGATCTGACTTCAGAGTGCAGGTGGAGGGCAGGAGGTACCTCCAGCATGGGCCTGATGGTAGCCACAGAGCAGCAGCTTGGGATGGGAACTGTGGGCAAGTTCAGCGCTGCTTGCGGGGAAATCTCATGTGTGATCGGATCTTCACTGCTTACTTCTGAGCCTGCTTGCCCTCGCTTGCTCCGTTTGTCACCCTGGATGACTCACAATATAGGATCCTTCTTAGTGGGCCTCAACAGAGCAGGAATTGGCTTTTCTAGCCCTGATCCTGAAAGCATTTGCATACCCACTAAAGGTCAATTGGAGATGGGGCTTATGCCATTTGAGACCCCAACCCCGTCTCTGTCCTCTCCAGGTTAACCATTGAGGGAAAGGCACTGCATGGTGTGACACCAGCAGGCGTGGGTCACCCCGGCAAGGTCAGAGAACCATCCCAATGAGGACGCCCTGCCAGTGGGAGCATCCCTTCCCCAGCAGTGACACTGCCTTGTCTCCTTCCTCTGCAGGGAGCCCGCTGTGCTCGTGCTGCGTTCCAGACCCCATGGGCCTCTCCTTCCTGCCCACCTACGGCTGCCAAAGCAACCGCACTGCCAGCGTGGCCGCGCTGCGCATGAAGGCCCGGGAGCACTCAGAGGCCGTGCTGCAGTCTGCCAACCTCCTGCCCGCCGCCGGCAGCCCCGCTCCTCCCACCAAACCCGGCCCGGAGGGCAGCCAGGACAAGCAGCCCTCTCCGGCCAAGGAGCACATGGAAGGGGAGAAGAGTGTATGAGGCCGGACTGGTGCCAGCCCCACGGCTTGGGGCAAGGATCCACCGCCAGGGCTTTGCCACCGGGGGATCTGCAGCGTGGCTGTGCCCCAGCAGGACGTCACAGGGCCACCGGGGACCTGGCAAGTCTGAGTGGCCTCTCTGGCTGCCTTTCACACACCTCTGCTTCTCTTGCGTCGCTGTAGGTTCATTCCCCTGATTATCGGCACTATCTGTGTTTGGAAACATTCATGAAGCTATTCTTAACTCCCCTTCCACATCCCAGGGATGCCAAAATGCCCAGGACCCTGGCTTGCTCTTGCACATCTCAGCTCCCCAGGGCTGCATTTCTCAGCAGCGGGGCCAACCTCAGACGTCTCTGGGGCCATGTCCCATGTGGGCTTGGAACCACCTCTGCCTGGTTCTAACCTTCCCAAGAGCAAGTGTCACATTTGCATGGAGCAGGTCTGCTCCTCAGGGTGTCCCCACCACCATCCTGCATGAGATGGGGGTCTGGCAGCAGGGCAGTGCTGCCAGATGCGGGGTCCAGGGCAGCAGAGGCCTCCAGGCATCATTTACCACCACAACACACAGGTGAATGAATGTGCAGGTATACACCAGCCTGGCCTGATATTTTCTGATGGCATTTGACTTCAACCAAATCTATCCCAGGCAAGCAAAGTATAAGAGAAGCAAAAAATAGAAAAAAAAAAAAAATAGAAAAAATAGAAAAACTCTTCATAATTTTTCCTTCTCCTTCCCTTTCCCTGAAAGCCAAACTTTCCATGGAGTAGATTACTGGGAAAATGCTGAGATCAGCTTACCCATGAATAAAATCCTTGCACTGGTCCTTACGTGAACATTAATCTTGCCATTCACTGAGTTAGACGTAAAAGACACACGACTCCAGGGCAGCATTCAAAGCTTCAAATGGTAATGCAGGTATTTTAGTGGAGAGTACAGTTATGTCTAGATCTGCACAAAGCTGGGGTATTTTAGTGTTATTATCTTGGAAAGAAAGACTGCAAAACAAAATCATCCTGCATTGCAATACTGCAAATATGTCCTTGCATGTTGTGTTTTTAATCAAGCGCAAATAAAACGTGGAAGGATATTCCTTTATGCCATCCAAAATCAGATTCTTCCATTCACTGAAGGCTGGTTGGAATGACTCTAGATGTGAAATTGTCTTAATTATTACACAGTGGGCACAGTGCAAAGGAGAAATTGATGTGTCAGAAAATACACTCTTATCTCTGACCCAAAATGCCCCAAAAGAAAGCAGAGTAAGGTCAGATGCTCTAGGGCAGGTGTTGTAATCTGGGGTGCCCCGCATTTCTCCCATGGGCAATGCAGATGCAGATTTAAGCTTAGTGATATGGACTTGCTTTTCTCAGTCACCTTTTGCAGATTCCTTAGAATTGTCCACAGATGTCCCTGGAGAACAGGATGAAACCACAGCTCCGAGTCTTGATCAAGTAATGTGGAGGCTAGTGGAAAGATTCCTGTGAGCTCCAAAGGTCTTCTGAGCAGGTCCTTCATGAGAACGGTGCTCAGGTCTGTCCTGCTGCTAACGAGAGTCTGTTACAGCCCCAGGACTGGTGGTGTTTATTCCAGGGACTGATTTTGACACAGAACCTCATCTAGCAGAGCCTGTAGGTTCCCAGTTAGCAGTTCAGGTTTTTCTGCCATTCCCCATTCAGGGCTGACCCTGCAGGCTGAGCCAAGGACCTCCTGCAATGCACGGTGCATGCACTTTTATGCTGGGTTGTGCTCGACTTCTCAAAGGATCTGAGCTTAAGGATGTGCTTGGAAAGGCAGCCCCAAGTAAGGTTGGCAGCAAAAATTTCTCCCTGCTACCTAAGTGATCTCAGCCCACAAATGTCACAGAACTGGGACTTCTCCAGGGCTCACCTACCTTTCTCCATGGCAGGGTTTGATGTCAGGACCCATTCAAAGGGTGGAAGCCCTGGTCTTCAAGGGATGGCTTGACAGCACCAAGTACCTTCATTGTGCTAGGAGGGAAGGGTGCTGGGCATCCCCCCAGGGTGGGATTCATTTCCTCTGGATGCGAGCCATCAGGGAGGGCAGTGCCATGTCTGTACTTGGGCCCAAGTACAGTGAAAAGCCTGACAGGGCCCACATACATCAAATGGAGTCATTTTGCTTTACATTTGCCACACTGTGTGTTTTTTCTGGCAATCCTGAACTGTCCTAATTGCGGGAGTAAACATGCAGCAATCTGTGCTCCTTCGGCATATTCTAGCTTCAGGAGCTGCTCTGCTGAACTGTAAATGGAGATCAGTTCCCTGACTGCAGATTATGGCTTAGTTTGAACGACAGCAACAACCTTTTTCTTCCACCAAAATAAAATAGATTGCTATGTGCTTTGTTGCAGGGGGCAGTTGGAGAAGAGAGAATCACTGGTTTCTTAGTGATCTTCCCAATCATAATTTCTTTTTGAGATTTCCATGGCACCCCAAAAAAAGATTAAAAAAAATAATTCCACTCCAAAGAGGCAGGCCCAACTTCATTTCAACATAATTACCTTGCATTCAGTTGAACTTCAGCCCTTCTGTACACTAACTCTTCAATCTAATTGTTTGATTAAACTCGTATTTCCTCCAGAAAGGTACATAAATAAGTGAATTGTTGAGCAAATTAAGAATACTTAACAGCATTGCATCTGAAAAGTAGTTACGCTGATTAAATTTTCTGTCCTTGAGGATTTTCAGGAAATTACTTTTGATCGTCAATAACACAATTAAGTAAACTACACGCACATTAGCATGAATAATTGATAAGAAATTATGTATTACCACGAAGCACTGATTTAATAATTCATGATGCGACACTCTAGTGACTGTGCAAAACTGGATAACATCGACAAGTCTGCCTGATGTTGCTGGAAATGCTGCAATTACAAATAAGTCCATAGTTTTGTTGTACAATAAAGAAAAGTATCTGATGCATGCTGTAGTTTCTGTTTGTTTAATACATGAATAAATTTAGAAAGAACACCCTGAAAAGTTCCTGTCCTGTTTTCATTCAGATCAATCCCACCATCCAAGTATCTGCTCTCACAATGATGACTGTTCGATTCTGCTTAGACCACAATGATGATGCAGAGTGGGGAAGCTCTCAGATTCACAGCTGGAACCTGGGTGTCTCACAATCTGCAAAATTAAGGGGCTCAAAGTTTTGCAGAGCCTCCTTGTAGGTTACTCTCTGTTGTAGCTGTGATTATAATAGTTCAGTGCAATTTTGTGGGTGGTTGCTCTAAGTCAGCCATAAACAAAGAACTTGGATTTGTACGTTTTGAGTCTGCACAACACCATGTTAAAGCCTAGGCCAATTCACAAACAGGTTTTGCAGCCTCCCTAGGGGAGGCAGATATGTATTTGCATTCTTGTTAGCGTGTTGGGGAAACCAGTGCATGCTAAGCCACATTTTCCTCCCAAGTTTTGGTCTGAGACAGGGCAGTGCAGCCCAAGGGAACTTGCTGGAGGTTGCAGAGCAGTGGCACAAGGGCAAGAGCAAAACTCAAGAGCTGTGTCTCAGTTGTGCCCTCTTCTAGCCATCAGACCCTGCTCCCTTCCAGACACACTGCCCACTGTGAATGAGCCACCTGCCCTCTTCCTGTGCTATCATATATCAGGGTTATGCCACTTAAACCACTCTTGTAATGGCCATCTCGGTAGCTCTGATTAAGCTTGGCATTTAAAAGTTTATAACTCAGCTATAAAAAGCCACTCAGGCTGAACCCCAGTGTGCGAGGCCCCAGCCCAGGGGGATGATTTACATGCAATCTATTCCAACATCAGCCTGCGTGACATTTTTTCAGTTCTGTGATGGAAAAATGGAAGCCCAAGGTTTGAGGGACAGATATAAGGCAAAGATTTTTTGCTTAATGGCTCACTGCATTTATCACTAGATCTCATGCAGTAATTCTCTGAGCATTTCCTGACCGGCATGAGGCAGGCATAAGCATGAACAGCCTCTGTGCAAGTGCCACTTGCATGATTTTGGCAAAGCATCTCCAGTCCTGGGCTCTGTCCTCAAGCGGTCACACATCCACAATGCCCAGACATCCCTTCATCCCCACCTTCCCTGCATGGGCCATCTCCCAGCTCTGTTGCCTCTGCTTCACCGTCCCCACTCCGCCCCGCACACAGCTTGCAGGTTGCGTGCCTGGTTCTTGCAGCGTGCTGTTCTGGGTCTGTTAATAGGGTTGGTACAGCATGTTGGGCCGTGGGACCTTCTCTATAAGGCTTCGTGCTGTCCTCTCAGCCCTCCACATATTTTCGGTCTTGCTCATTGTTTAGGCCTCCGTATGCCTACCTACATTATAGCAGGAAATGCGAAGCAGAGAACACACCTTTGCTCAGTTAGCCTCCATGCTGTAGGCTAGTGCTTCCCACGCTGCATGCTGGATAGTAATGAGATTGTTAAGCTAATTAGCTCTTTATTAAGAGTATTATTTACAATGATGCTGAAGGCCATGTGCATGCAGAAAAATATCTTGGTATACCATCAAACTCTTCCTTCTTGCCATAGGTGCCCTCCCCTCTGTGTTCCCCACAGGTTGCTGCCCCTGGCAAGCTGGGAATGACCTTCTCCCCACCTCCTGGAGGACTCCCCTGTCCCACTTCAGGGCCAAGGTGTGTGATTGTTTGTGTCACTCCTCTCCCCTGGGAGACCGAAGTGGGGCTTTACTACAGCTCTAAAACCCCCAAGATATTTCTGCAATGGGGTGTTCATGGGGATCTGAAGACAGAAGAGCCAATGCTGAATGCTGTCAAGCCCTCATGTGCAGGCAGGGCAGCTACTCTCCCAAATTTCAGACAGCAAATAAAAGCCTTAGATCCTGTCTCCACCACCCCACTCCCTGCCTCCCTGCAGCAGAAACCATCCAGGGCGGTGCGGGAGGAAGTCATTTGCTGCTGGGTGGACCACAAGGGAGCAGAGGATGGAGATGAAATGCTTGCGGTGTGCTTCTGTGGCACATTCTGCCTCTAAAAGAGCTGTTACTCAATAAAGATCCTGTTGCGCCTGATTGTCCATGTGGTGGAAGCAGCGTGTGAACTGGGGGAAGTGAGAAGCCCTGAATTTATACCCAAGCTCTGAGTTCATAATTCAGACCTCTCCACTGAAGAGTTAGACACCCCTGCCATAAATAAAAGAGCAGCCTCTGCAGAGTAGAGTAAATAATGCTTTATTCTTTCCAGTTAAAAACTTCCTTTTCACTGCAGTGAAATATTGACTTCAGGTGACCGTATTACCGCAAGCTACCATCTTTTCCTGATACCAACCAATGAAGTTTTTGCATAGAGCTGGCCTGTGAGAATGAGGATTTCTTTGGCATATAGCAAATCCAGCCTTATTTGAGAGTGATGTGTCAATGATATTTTAATAATCCAACCACAACATCCTTATTGCCTGCCCTGAGCTCTCTGCCATGAGACAAGTAGGTGCTGGTCTGCTATCTCAGACATCTCAGCATCATTTTTTTTGGCACTGTGACAGGTCTCCTTCGGTAAACAAGTAACAGATAAAACACACCAGAACTTAAAATATTGGCCTGGATAACTCTTCCAGTGTTTAACCCTGATGGTTTCCTCTGTAGTCAGTGCTTTTGTGTATTGCTGTAACATCTATCACATGAAACAGAAGGAAAAAAACACCACCACCTGTGTCATTTTAGCCCAGAAGGGTTCTCACATGCAGAGCAACAAAATGCAGCTCTTTTCTGCAGGCTGAATCACTTCCAGCTCTAATTCCCCCCCCAACTTTGTTCTAATGAGGCTGAAAGATGGATCCTGGGCAAATACAGCTCATTAGCTGCCAAGGTATATTCTGGTATACAAGTTCCTGTGTACTCCAGGCCATGCCCTTCAGCCCAGGTTGGGACCGTGGTTTCAAGATCTCCGATGGTGTGGTCAGCAAGTGCATCCCAAGAGCAGCCTTAGGAGGGCCATCAGAAGGCAGCCTAGACACAGACAGCCTGAGACGCTGGGCCTTGGGACTGGTCAGGGCCAGAAGAAAATACTTGTTTCTAAGTACACTGTGTTTGCTTTGTCAGCTGAACTGGTTTACCTTTTGGTTCTTCTGCTTCAGAATTTTTGTTTATTAAACTCCAGCATTCAGTATTGGCCCTAGAGACCAACACTTGCTATAGTGGCAAATTTATTAGGCCTCCCCTAGCTATTGAATAGGCTGAGGTTTTTTATTATATACACACAGCTTCTTTACACCCACACGGTACATGAGCCGATGTGTTAAATAAGATCCAAGGCCCATTAAACGAAGAAGCCCATCTCTGCAAAGAAGACTCCCCAGGAACCTGAGCTCTGTCTGTTATATCACAGCTGGCTCACCCTTGCTCTGTTGTGCTGGCTGAAGCCATCAGGTTTTGGCAGATGCTTGAGAACTGAGATGCAAGATGCTGATGTGATCACCAGTCCTTGGCACAGCAAGGGATAGGAGTGTCCCTGGGAGTTGTTCATTTTTATTAGAAATTTTTCTGTAGCAGTGTGCAAGAAATCGGCTGCTGGCAGGGAAGGAAGATCTACAGGAGAATGAAGCTGATCCTATCTCTCCTCTGAACCATTACTCCTGTTCAGAGCTAAACCTAACTGGGACTGAGCCAGGGATTCTCCAGGGAGGATTTCACAGTCACAGTCCAACAGGGGTCAGAAAGAAAAGTTTCAAAATCACACTCAGGAAGCCAAATATCTGAGGACTTCTGTGGGGCTGAACCCAGCAGTCATCCAGACCCACGTTGCAGCTAGTTGTTCAGACTTACACCAGCAGCAGCCAGGCATTCATCTGTGTGTGTGCATGTGGGGGGTGGTGTTAGAAAACCTCAGTTTTATCAATTTTTGATGGGCTTTCCCTCCAGAGGGCTCAGTACCTGCATTAGAGGAGTCAGCTTCACATGCCCTGCACAGCCCAGGACTGGTGCACAGTGTTTATCCTTTCTCTGCTTGGAGGCTGTGGGACAGAGCTCACAGCCTCTGTCCAGGCTGGAAGGAAGGGAAGGAGGATCAGTTCTTACTCAGCATGTAACTCTTTCTTTTTTTTTTTCCAGTGCAGACAAGCCAGTGGGAGGTACCTCTTGCTGAGGGATCTCCTTTAATAACTGAGCCAGCCTCCACTGTGTGGGAGACTTGCTGTCCCCTCAGTGATGGCACACAAGCCACCTGGGACCCCTGTGTCACTCTACTGCTCCATGTCATGCTGCCTTGGCTCTATTGCATTGTCACCAGAGCAGAGGAGCAGTACATCTGAAGATACAGGCGGTGCTGTTTGTCCCACAGAAATGGGTCATGAGATCTGTATGGAAAGTTTTTTTTGAGGTAGTGGTGGTTGGATTCGATGTTTTGTTAAAATGTCTTAGGTCTGCTGCTCTGTGCAAATGTCAAGTGTCTAGAGAGCTGCTGAGACTGGGAAGCCTCTTGTTTATGGGAAACTCTGGAAACTTTCCAATTTCTATCTACCTCAGAACAAATCAAGCTTTCTGAAAAATAATCCAGTGAGTTAAGAGCTATGCTTTTGCACCAGCTCTATGAATCAGATAGATACATATAAAAATGCCTTCAGTGACACTGTTTCTTTTCTGTTCTGCAACACATCATTTGCCAGACACCGTGAAAGCAGGAAAGAGGTGAACAAACAAGTCATCATTATTAATTAGATTTTAGAATCTCATTAATGAGCCAGGAAAGAGGAGCCAAGGTCCTGGAGACACCTTGCTCCTACCCCCACCTCGCAGGCAGGTGACTTGGTCTTGGTTCCATAGTCTTTGTTTCTGGGACATGTACATGCCCACCCAAAATAGCTCCTGCACGGCAGGGTGGGTATATCTGGGCCACGGCTTAACAAGGCTCATGAGAAACCTGCTACAAAGGAGAGTAGCATTGGTCACTTTTTTTTTTATTATTCGTAAATAACAACACATATTAGGCACAGTGCTCTCCTGTCCCCTTCTCCTCCCTCCCCTCTGTCTGTTACCACCTCTTCCCCAGCTCAGCTCCTTGCATTGCTCTCCATGGGAGGGACCGGGGGGGAAGGGAGGTGAATTAAGAGTGAGGGTTTAGTTTGATTTGGGCTGGATTTAGGATTAGCTGGAATAAAAAGCATACACCAGGATCCATGTATCTATGGCCTCTGAGCATCACAGGCTTCCTCTGGTTCAGCTGTACCAGGGGTACGTGGCCTTGGCCCTACAACGCTGTTCCGGCAACACCCACAGTATGGCTGCAGGCACACACACATACAAAACCTTTGTTTTACCACTCGGATCACATCTATTTAGAGGGTGGGCTTACTGCCATGGTACAAAGCTGATCTTTGCTGACGAAGCTCTGCTGCCTGAAGTCATGCATCAAGCACAGTGTAAATGTACTGTTGCCCTTACATCAGTGCTACTCTTACAGCGCAGATGTGGCCAGAAGCTTTTCAAAGACCAGGCTGTTGTTTGGGCTTTTCAGATGACAAGCTTAAAAACTGACAAGTCTAAACCACATGGTTAGTGTCCTGCTGAGTAAGATCAGATAACCTCACTTACTATACTCCAGGGATGCAGATACTGCACACCATTAAACATGTCTTGGATGCTCAGAAGGACATAAAACCACAAGCGGGTTCCTCTACCACTTGAAAACACAGTTAGTTAGCAGCAGGAATAGCCACCCCCAGCATTAATAACAAGCCCATCCGCACAGATCTGGTCTCACGGCAGCTGTACCCAGAGATACGGACAGTCCAGCACAAGAGGGAGCTCCGCAGTGGCTCATCGCTGGCAGCCGGCTCTAGGCGCACTTTGTGACTGGGCCAGATGCTGCTCCCCCCTTGCATAGCCATTTAGGTGATGGTGACATCTCGTCCTCACTCCAAACTAGACCAAAAAATGAACAATGCCAAGACAATTTTCAGCCCAGCAAACCACAAAATAATAAATCAATCTGGATTATTGGAAATATTTCAAGATATTTGGAAACTTTTGCTGTAGTGTCAGTTTTTTAATACACACTTTTTAATGAATGATTTCTTTAAACAGTTATTTCAAGCCAAAAGAGAAGTTTAGGACTGCTTAGTAAGCATCAAATAAGGACTACTGAAAATTTTGTCAGGAAATTTCTCAGCTCAGAAGACAGCAGTTGAAAAACCCAAACATGGGCAGGAGGCTGAGGTTCACTGCCTGCAGGGAAGGTACCGAGGTAGCTTTGTAGTTAAGCAGGGAAGTTTGTTGCTCTTAGGAAACTTTTGGGGCCACTGTGCTGTGTCAGTAGGTTTTTGGGCCAGTACTCTAGCTGGTATTTGATCTTGTTTGGTTTATGTGAAGGCTCAACTGGTTGCTGAGGGAAGTTTGCTGTTGGTCGGAACGGTTGCTGGTGCCAGTCATGCTGCGGGGTGGGAGTGCTGGGGCTGACCTCGTTGCCAAGAGAAGTGTTTGTTGTCTCAGGCTGATAGTGCAGCGGTTTCATGAAGAGGGAGGGAACCTCTTGCTCCTCCAGTAGGACAGACAGAGGGGTGGGGGCATCCCAGGTACACCCCCCTATTGCTGGACAAGTATATGGAAAGAGATAAATATTATTCCTCTCTGGGTAGGGGAACGTGCCCAGAGTACATCGGAAGCCCCAGGGAAAGAGGAGCTCCCTTGGGACAGACCCTGCAAGTAACAGGACACGCGGACCAGCAGGTGGGAGAAGCAAAGGACAGTTCGAGGGCACTGCTTAGACCGTGTCCAGACATTTCATTATAACATAAATATTATATCTATAACTATGTATAGACATGCAGATATACCTAGACACATTTATATATAGGCCTACATCCACATGTCGATGTATTATCAGCAATAATATTGTCTTATATTATAATGTAATATGATACTCTCCTTTAATTTCTTTCCAACTATTCTCTTTGGAAAAAGCCACAGCCAGTTTTGATAGTGAATAATTCTGAAATGTTTCCATCCACATTCCTTGGGAAGGGACGCAGTCCCAGGAGACCTGATCCAGGCAGTGCTCGCCAGCAGAAACTGATTCTGCCAGCGGACTTTCAGCAATCTCAGTGCAGTCAAAGAAAGGGTCTCTTTTGGGCCAGATCCATTCTGCATCCTCCACAGCTTATCAGCGGTTGGAATAGAAGGAAGGATCACTGTTTATCTCAGAGTCTGTCTGTGCCATCTGTGACTTGTCAATGTAAGGAAGATCCTGAACAAGGCCACCTGAGTTTACCTGAAACACTTCATGTCATTGGTGACTACACCTGCTGTTACTAGCACAGCAAAAAAGCAGGGCGCCCATTTTTTGTGCTTTGAATGTTGTCATTCCCTGTGCCAGTTTTAAGAAATTGGAGGGGCAGTTCAGAGAAGATCAGGCTCTGACACCGAATGCCAGTGGGTGGGAGTAGGCACACAATGGGAACTCCAGAAAAAGGGAGTCTAAGTGAGCATAGGGAAGAGTGAGGGCTGTGCAGGGCTAGCTTGACTTTGACAAGCCCTGGCTTTTCAAAGCATAACCCAGGTTTGAACATTTTTGACTTCTTGCTGGAGTTCAACTTCTTTCTATTGCCAGAAAGATTTCAAAAATCATCCCTGCTTCTCACAGCATCTTCCCCCTCTCCTTTCAAAGTACCTCAGGTCTCAATTTATTCATCTTTGCTAGTGGACTTTGACATGAGAAGGTGCTGAATTTTTAGCACGGCAAGCTGCTTCCCCAAAGGCTTGAGTTAAATCTGCTTTAATAAAAACACAGAGCTTTAAGCAATTGGGACATTAATGATTTCTCTTCTGCACTATTGAAATGCTGCTTTCTAAGTACGTTGAGTAACATATTAGAAACAAGTCTCTAATTGCCCATAGAGTACCAAAGACCTGACTACCTAATGTAAAAAATCAACATCATGAAAACTTTGAGAATATCAAAAATAAGCAGGGGAAGACCACAGGTCATTTTCATCCATTCCCTAGCCATTTAAACCCCATAATTACATTATTATCTTTAATACCAGGGGACAGTGGTGAATGTAAGATCATCGTAAGACCAGAATAATCATCCTAAAGACAAAATAAATTAATCATTGACCTCTGTTGTTATAATGGGTTTTTCACATACATACAAAAAAAAAAAAAAAAAAAAAAAACCACACACATTAAAGTTCAGTTTACTCAAGTGTTCCATGTTCTTTCTGTCTCCTATAAGGCTCTGAAACAGAGTTTCCTTAATAAAAATGACTGATATACATCAGTTGCTCCAAATTACACATTTGTGGATATTCACTAGAGTCCATGTAACCCATCATGTACAATATCACCAGCTTCTGATGCGGCTTTTGATGGAGACAGAGGATCAAACTTAGAGGTCTTTATTTTCTCAGGAAGGAAACAGAATATATCCCCCAACTACAGATATGCAAATTTGTTGAAATATTTCTGGTAAATTGTACCCAGTAAATTTTTCTGTTTATGCTGTTATAATCAAAACACAGTAACATTTTCATGGGCAGCAAGGACTGCTTGGCTAGTCAGGGTTCAGGGCAGGAAAGATCTGAATGAAATTGCCAGCCTGGAGCCAAAACCATGTTGCGAAGAGTCTCAGCTGTGTTTCATAATGCAACAGACAATAACAGAAACTGAGGAGAAATGTAAAATCATCACTGACAAGCTTTTGGAGACGACATATAGTCTGCAGGAGTGGTTAGGAGTGACAAGGTCGAGTTACGCGGAGTCAGACACATGGTAACTTCCCCCAGGTGGCCAGGACAGAGGGGATGCGAAAGCCTTGATGTCTGCTGGGTGGTGGCAGGAGTGCCATCCTCTTCCTGCACTGCTGGGCCTGCTGCTGGCACCTCAGCCACAGGGCCGGTGGCCAGGCTGTGGCCCTCACGTGGCGGTGGGGGGGAGAAGATGGCAGGAGTGCTGGGGGGGTGTTCCTCTGTAGGAGGGCTAGAAAGCAGGAGCAAGTCCTGCAAACAGTCATCTCCTAGACCTTTGATTGTATACCACACATGCACTTCTCTGTTGTCAACAGTTTCTGTCGGCATAACTGGAGATAGAACTACAGTGAGATATAATTGCAATGAAAAAGCTGGCTAGAAGTCATTCCAGTATTGTAAAACAAGTCCCATTTATTTTGTTTATTAATTAATAAATAATTACTTATTTGCAAATACTGAGTGTGCTGATGACACACATTTTCTTGGAGAGTTTAGGAAGGCCCTGAGCACCCAGGGGGGAGTTGGTAAAAATCCACACAGGTAGGCCATTTCAACTAAACTGCACTCTCTAAAACAAATGCAGCATTTTGCACGAGGAAGGCTGAGCTCTTCGGACAGAGCCACGGCTGTGGGTTGGCAGTCCACATCTGCCATGTGACAAGGGGAGTGAAAGGCATCAGGGCTGCCTCGGAAGCAGAAAGGTTCAAAGGGAGGTGGTTCTGGCCCCTAGGCCAAGCTGAGGGACACCTGGAACCCTCTCTGGGCCTGTGTTCACCTCTGTCGCACCTGTCAAGGATGACCCACCACTGCAACCAATCCTCAGGGCACCCAGAAATGCAACATATGAAAACGGCAACTGCAAGAGAAGGGAGCAGTGAAAGTGATGGCTCTCAGCTCCATTCAGCCTGCTGTGCTTCTTTACATGCAAAGAGCCACAGGCTGCCATAAGGCAGAAGTCAGCTTGGTTTGTCTCTTTACTCTGCGATTTAATGTCATGCTCATTGACATCATAAAACAGTGCTTTTTTACAACTGTTTTCGTAGCTATTGCACATTTCCCATAGCTTCCTCTCCTGAAGAGGTCAATTCACAGCTGTCATTTTGTCCAGCTAACCCAGTTTTCCCACAGCAGCAATGGAAAACAAACAAAAAACCAAACCAAACCAAAACCAAAACCAAAACAAAACAGAAGTGGGCAAAGAAAGGAAAATATTTGTTATTTGGAAAGATGTAATTTGGCCACCTTTTAATGCACAAACATTTTGTGTTCACCACCACAGGCATTACTGCTGTCTCCTTATACTGACATGCAAACAGCAATTTTATAGGTATATAATATATATATATTTAACAAAAATATAAGGTTATACATATATATGCATGTGTGTGTGAATGTACCATGGTCTAGCATGAGGCTGGCCAACAGTATGGTCTAGAACAAAGACAGGTTTGCTGGTGGGTTCATCCTCAAACGGAGTCAATGCTGAGCTTGGGCCTGGAGCAACACTTGTATAACATCATTCACTCCCTGTGGCAAAGCACCCTGGGTACAGGTCTGGATACACGATGAGAACCATTTTCATGTTTATTTTCAAAGCTCCCCAGTTCTGGGTTTGTTTCATTTAGCTACAAATTCTCTAGGCCAAAACTCCCTGTGGGACACGTGCGACTTCAGAGACCCAGTCTGCTGTGAAGACAGCTCCTGTGAGCTAACAGAAAGGATTGGCCAAAAGCATTTGGTATCCAGGTTAGGACTGGCTCCTCTTCAGACACCCAGGTTTCAGTTTGCCTTCACAAGAAGTGAAAAATGCACCCTGCTCTCCTAACACACCTTGCAGTGTACTGCAGGATCCCATTCTCCACAGTAAGAGAAGAACCTCAAAAAAAAAAAAGAAAAGGATGCAGAAGGGTAAGCGTGCATACCTACAACAAAAACAACAGTTAATCAAACAAGAGGTTTGCTTGCTTGTTTGCTTTAATGTAGTTATATATTTTGTTTATCAAATTACCATTTTTTAGAGTCTGTGCACAGATACTTTGTATCCACAGTCTCCCCTTAGAAAGCATGCTTTTACCATGTCTTCTGAGAGCCTGCCACTTCTTCACTTGCGGCTGTTAAGGGCATTTACATTTGTAATATCAAACCAAAAAAATGGCTTGTACACTCTGCTAGGCTTTCAGATTACATAGGTTCTGTCTAAATGTACCATGGAAAACTTTAATAAATCTATTTATCAATATTTTAACATGTAGATGACTTTCTGCCCTATGCTGGATAGGCATTATGCTGTATACAGTGAAAGCAGATAACAGTACAATATGAATGGCACCATGTCAGTTTGGTAAAGTATCTGTGACCAAAATAAAGGAAAAATATTCATAATAGGAGCCATTTCCCTTAATTTAACAACCTGATAAGTGATGCTTATTCCTGAAACACTCTTGATTTTCAAATTCTTTTTTATTTCTTTCAAAATGAGCCCCGTCACAGGGGAGACTGCATTTTTTGAGTTCCATGTCGAAATTGTTTAACAAATTTAATGTCTTCTGCTCCTTAGAGCTCCTGTACTTCAGTTTTAACTAGGGAAAACTATGAAAATGAGACAGGAAAAAGGGAAACCCATACTCCAAATATAAATATTTATAAGCAGGCACATTACATTCAATTATTTCACCTTTTCGCAAAGGTTCTCTTATTATCTATGATGATAAAAAAGATCTTAAGCAAGGATGAGTTACAGAGCTTTCAAATAGTGATAATTCAAATAAGTACTTTTCTAGAAATTAATACTTTGGATGTGTTGTATCTTTATCTTTTTTTTTTTTTTTAAATCACAGAATGCATGAGACCAAAATTAGGAACAACATTTTTCGTGTTGTAAAGTTAGCACTGTATTTCAGTAGGAGCCTAAAACCAAACCAAACCAAAAAGCATTTCAATTATAATAAGCAAAAATCTTCTCATCCTAACGAAAAATTAAATAATATTACGGGACTTCATTCAACCTTGCTCCTTACCAAAATATTTCAGGCCAAGTACTGAGATGAGCTGAAGTTTAAATTTGCGTTATAAATAACCTCTGACTCTAGAGGAGCAGATTTGGAGATTATCAACAAGTATAAAGAATTCAGCAGCATGTTAGTGGACACTGCAAAAGTATATGAGAAGTCCAGAGCAGCTGCAACTGTATGCTTGTTGTTTAAATGTTTCTTTGATATGGCTGTTGTATTGTGCATCCAGCATACAATCTTCTTGTCTATAACATCTGGGTAATCAATGTGTGCAAAAAATGAAAGATTTATGGCATGTTTGTTGCCATAGGCTTTCCACCTGTCAATACATTTCAAAAGACAGTGAATGAGGAAAGTTCAGGAGAGGCAGCATCTTTCCTAGGTCTCATAGGCTTTACTTTCTGTCATACATCATGCAACACGTCTGGGCAAAAGGACACTTGCTTTGGCAATCCCAGCCACCGTAATGGCAAAGCAGCAGCAGCAGCAAGCAGTGGCTTCATACTGTTGTATTTATTTGTTTAGCTGGCATTGCCCCTTTATCTCACTGATGATTTGGGGCTTACTCAATTTCATACTTCTTAAGAGTGATCATCACCTCTCATCTTTCAACATAGTCAGCTTTCGTTTTCCTTCCTACCCAAACCACAATGAGATTCAGACATATAGTGTTGTATAAACGTCAGATCTGCATGTGCTTGTGTGTGCATGTGTCTGTCCAAATGGATCTTAAAAACACTAGCTGGCATGTTTTGTTACTTCAGTTTTCAAGATACCCCTTCAGCAGTAAAATCATCTAAATCAGTGAGGGATACTAGGTCTGTATTTGGGGTTGGGCTCATGTCCTTTCCTAAGTGAACTTGAGTTTCTTCAGCATTTTGGCTGTAGGAGTAAGAGGCTGGTTCAATATAGGGCTGGGTATCCACAGCTTCAGCATATCTATAGTGCTGTTGGCCATCTTCAGGTAGTTCTGCTGGTTCTCCTGGTACAGCCGGCATTAACCAGGTAGGTTCAGAGAGCTGAGAAGGTGATTTCAGCACTGCTAGAGATGCAGCTGGTAAAGGCAACACTCTAGGGTAGGAGGCATAGGGAGAATTCCTAATTTCTGAAGAGGGGGGTTGGTATAAGTTCCGTTCCAAGGAAGGGACTGAGACTTGGACATATTTGCCAGTTTCTGGGTCATAAAATGTCTTTAAATTAACTTCAGCTGGTAAATCAACTACATAATATTGGCCAGAGTCAGGGTCTTGGAGGAGTTTACGCTGGGTTAAAGAAGGTGAAGGGCTTACTGCTGATGCACCACTAGGTCTTCCTGTACTAGTTTCTGCAGGAGGAAAAGCTGAGTGAGGGGCAGGATGGAGAGGAGAATATT
This sequence comes from Chauna torquata, assembly GCA_013399475.1. Taxonomy (NCBI): domain Eukaryota; kingdom Metazoa; phylum Chordata; class Aves; order Anseriformes; family Anhimidae; genus Chauna; species Chauna torquata. The sequence continues at coordinate 31,111 of VXAL01012013.1, forward strand.
CCAAGGGGGAGGGAGCTGCTAGTGTCTGTCCAGAATGAGAAGACTTTTTCCCTGCAGCATCTGTATGCTCTGTCTGATGTTTTTTCTGCTGTTCTTCCATTTTCTTTCTCCTGCTTGCCAGCTTTTTGGCCCGCCGCATAGCCTTTTCTGTTTTTGGTGGCACAGCAGGAGGCTTGCCTGCTCCTCTCACCCCAGGTCCCTTAAGCTCCAATCTCTCAGCTTCCCCTGCAGAATCAAGCAGAAGATGCCTCTGCATTGAATCAAGTATGTCTTCTGCAGACATATCAGCTTGGCTTTTCAGTGTCATGTTCAGCAAGGCAGGGTTTATAGCATGCTCTGTTTCTCCAAGGCTAGAAATTGTTGGTTTCTCTGATGGTAAACTGGCAACAAGAGAGTGCATTGTGCTTCCTGACCTGGGGCTTGTAAGAGCAGAGCATTCAAGACTGTCTAACAAAACTGGTGCACCTTCCATGTGTAGGATGTCCTCTAAAGCTTCATGGGGTACAGGAGAATATGTGTGGTCCTCTGATATGGAGCCAGTTGCAGGGGAAATTGTCTCCCTAGTTATTATTTTTTTTGCACAAGAACCACCTCTGCGATTAGATAAATGATGGTTCTTAAAGTAATTTGTCTTTCTTTCTATGGGATAGCTGGGGTTGTTTTGTGCTTGGTCATTCTCCAGACCTAAATTTGGCTGTGTTAAGGGCTGTGTTAAGCTGTGTCTTGCCTTCCTAATCTGAGGCTTCTCTTTACTTCTGCAGACACTTTCCTCGTTCATTTTCCCAACTTTATTTAACAAAGCACACGTCTCTTCATCTTCTTCCATCAGCTTCCCTAATGAAAAGCTCTCTGTATCTTCCAGAAGATTGGGGTCCAGTGTTGCTGAAGTAGATCCAGGCTCACTGGCATCTCTCCCTCTGTCGGTTGCTCCTTCCCTCACATCCTGCTGCCCTCTGCACCTCGATGCTGACCAGCCTCGCTCCTGAGCGTGCAGCGTGTCTTGGGGCTGCTCGTTGTGTGCTGCTGGGGATGCAAATCTACTGTCCATTTCCTTATAACTGCTGCTCACTGTATCATCCAGGGAAAAGGACCTGAACAGAGGCAGCTTGATGGCCTTTATTACCTGAGGTGACCTGAATGTGTTATCTTTGATCATAAACAGACTGGGTTTGGATGAGCTTGAAGATGGCTGTGTTTGTGTCTCCTCGGACCTTGGGGTGGATGTGTCCTTTATGCTGTCAGCAGCAGAATCCATGCTATTGGCCTCTTCCTTGTTCTCTTGCCTTAGTTTTTCTTTCACCAAGCTCCTTTGTTCATTCCCCGTAACCCTACCCTCCCTCCTCTCTGCTGCACCAGTACTAGAGCTGATACAAGCATAATATTGCAGTTCATCTTCCCCACCTGCTTTCCCTCTATCCTCACGGCTTTTCTTACTGTCTGCACTCATTTCAGCCTTAGTCCTCTGGCTTTCTTGAAGGCTTGCCTTCTGTATCAGGGGCTCCAGTGGAAACGGCTGCTCCTGAAATGGCTGCTCTGCTGTGGAGACAAAAGATTGCTCAGAAGAACTAGGGCTTCTTTTGCCTTGTGCTTCGTGGCCAATGACTGCCATGTTGGTTTGGATGTCACTGTAAGGCATATCCTCTGCTGGTGAGAGTTGGCTTGGAAGTGTTTTGAAAGCAAAATTTTCATTCTGATTACCAGCCTGTCTCTCCTTTTCCTCAACTTGGAAACTGACGTTTTGCACACCTTGCCCAGCTGTTCTATCTACATTGTTTCTACTGTATGGTTTCAGTGCTGGGTACAGAAGACTTTTTCTTAAACCGGGTTCTTCTGATTGATGCCTGAACAAGGGGCAGTTTTCATTATCCCTTGTGTTTTTAACCAGATCTTCATGTTTTGAATTATCTTGCTGCAAATTTTCTCCAGTTTGGTGAAATAAAAGGTCCACTGTTGTCTGGGGTGAACTCAAAATCAGGTAATTGTCTGTAAAGTGTCCAGTTAAATCAGTTTTATTGTCCTTTTCATGAACACTCTCAGACAATACAGAAGTTACATCACTCAATTCATCTTTCTCTGCAATATTTTTGTTACTTTTTTCTTGTGAAGTCGACTGTGAGGCATTCACTTTTATATTCTCCTGTGTATTTTCCTTAGTCTTATTTCTGTTCTCCAGGGCCCTTAACAGAGGAGAAGGGGTATAAATGCTTTTAACACGTTTGCGCACATCCTTCAAGTTGAATAACAGACTTGATGCTTTTGATTTGTAACTATCCCGAGACCTGTAATCGCCAAACACACTCGCCTCGTCGTCTCTGTCTGCCACGCTCTCAGTGGGAGGAGGTGTCAGTGGGATCAGCTCACTTTCCATGGGGTCCACCTCCTGTTTTGGTGGTATGATGGGTGTTAGGAGTTCAGTGATGTTGAAAGTAGGACTGATTGATCCAGGAGAGTTTGCCTGTTTAGTCAGAGGAGTTGTGTCCAGATCAGGTTTGGCTCCAGTTGCCTTTTCAGAAAATGAGCACGTCTCATCGCTGGCTGTGAACTTCTCCTTTGAAGTCTGTCTCCTCTCTGATGCCTCTTTTGTAGCCCTTGGTCTCCTCCAGGGCGGACAGGTGCTGCCCTGCTGAGGACTGATGGCCTCCTCTTCAGTTAAGGTGGCTGGGTGTCCTCGTGGAGGCGGGACAGGTGCCTGGGACACAGGTGAGGGTGAAACCATCCGGCAGGACACAGACTGGGGTGAGATGGAGGCCTGGGACATGGAGAGGGGGGAAAGTTGAGTTGGCAAGGGGGGTGGTGGTACAGGAGGGGCTTTGTGGATGGGGGGGGTTGGGGGATGGCTCTGCTGGGTGGGAGCTGGAAGAGGAAACGCCTGAGGGATTGGGGGTGGCTGAGGAGGACCCTGGTGCACGTGGATCCTAGGTGGGGGTGCAGGAGGAAGGGCAGCAGGAAATTCATTTCCTGAAGGGAGGGGACCCTGAGGTACAAATACAGTTGGGAGCGGGATGCTGAAAGCAGTTTCCAGTGGAGTTGGCTCCATCTGAAAATCTTTCTCCTGCTTCTTAGCAACAGTGGTCTTGACGGGTGGCAATTTGTGTTCACTTTTGTGGGATCCTTTAATAAATGGTGCTTCTTCAAGGTATGTAAGACCTTCCTTTTCTGTTATTAGATCAACAAATTCCTCCTTTTCAGTCAATTTTTTATGATGGACATTCCATGATTCAAAAGCACTGTTCTCACTGTGAAGAAAATTGCCTTTTTTTGCTGGCTCACTAACTTTCACATTTTTGTTTTTGAAAGCCTTTTTAGAAGAACGGGAAAAATTTGACTTGGCTACTTTTGACATCTCAATCAGCACAGGATAATAACCATCAGAACCACAGTAACTCAGATCTATTTTATTAGGTCTTTTCTGTGGCTCATGTTTACCACTGAGACAGTGGCTATCTTGACTATCCTCAGAAAACTCAGAAAGCTCCTTGTGGATGCTTAAAATGGCTGTGTCATCCCAGCAAGCCATATCATTTCCATGATTTAATTTACATTTTTGAAAGCTATTTTTAATGGGCTGCTTAATGGCTATCAGGGAACCTCCTGACCCTTGGTTTGCAGTTTTATCAAATGTCTTAATCAATGAGGAGACCTTTGAAACGTGTTTATTGTTCCTTGGACCAGGGACTGGCAAATTCAGCTTTTTCCTTTCTGTGCCAAGGGTATTATTTTTAGTAATCTTTTTCTCCTCTGGAGTACGCTTTGGTAACTGCTGGAATGTTGAAGCCCATATTGTACGTTCATTGTTTCTTGCTGTTAGCTTGTTACGGCTTGCTGTTAGCTTGATGGCATGGTTTAATGTCTCTGGATGAAATTTAGCAGAGAACTGGCGGGCAAAGTCAGGTGAAATGGCAAGATCTGGTTCATTGTAAGAGTCTTCAAGTTCTGCCACACACAGACTTCTGAAAGCCCGGTCTGTGAGGCTGCTCACCTCTCGGTCTGTGTCATCCAGGAGACTCCCAATACTTGAGGAGTCACTGTGTCCTTCTGTATGTTTCTTATTTCCCTGCATTGTTCATGGGAGTCATGAATGAATTATCCAAAGGATTAATTTCTGGTATCAAACAGGCAGATGACTGTGTTGGGTAGTTCCAGTCGTTTGCAATTTACAAGCATAAAGCAATTCCTCCAGACAGTGCTGCTGCACATTGATTCATCTTACGGAACAGGTGAAGGAAGCTTTCTCATCTGCAAAGCCAAAAATTATGAATTATCATTTTTGTATAGTAATGCTACTAGACAAAGAGCATTTTCCAGATATATCAGTCACTGACTAATTTGCTGCTACATGTATTCTAAAAAATGCTAGGAACGCATTAAATAATGTGAAAAACAATAATTATTTCACTCAATTCAGGTAGCTTACAGTAGGTAGTTTAGTTACTGGGAAGTGCCTTTAAAAAAATGATTTCACATCAGGTTCTTTACTTGAGTTCTTAAACAAAGACTTAAGAGTGAAATTTCAAGTACTTCCCTTTGCATACATCCAGCCACAAACACTTCCAAGTGCTGTGCATGTGTTTGGTCAAGGAGGTTGGCCTTTTTTTGGCCAGAAAGAATTAGTAATGAAAAGAGATAAAACTTTCAAAAAAGAATGTCACTGAGTACATCATATCTAGAAAGATGAACTGCCGTGTATCAGACTGGAGCTTTGCTGTGACAATTACCCAGAGCAGAACCCTTGTTTGAGAAAGCAGAATGGCACTGCAGGTAAAACATAAAGAATAATAAGAAATAGTTTACTGTGCATTAGCATGTTCCAAGCAAATATTGTTGAGGTAAAATGCTTTAGCCACCCGTATCCAGATATGGTTGGGTTGGTATACTGAAACTGAAGAGACTGCTAATATCAGCTTAGCCAGCAGAAGGCAGGAGTGCCTAGGGGACTCTGGTAGTCCCACTACAGGAGCACAGAGAACATTTGGTTTCAGTTCCAGAACTGATGAGAGCAAACCGTAACCCATTCAACACGATTATAAAATAATTATAAAATATCACAGCCTTCCATTAATCCCTGATTACAATGTGAAAGCAGGGCCCACAGCAATGTCTATCTCCACATCAGCCTGAAGACAGGGTGGGAGAATCCTTGGATGGAATGAATATAAACAAAACAGAATATAAGCAAAATAGACCCTTCACCTATACTTGAAATGTATACTCTAAAACCCTTTAGAGTGTACTCTCTAAACTCCTCAGATACTTATTCTCACACTCAAGGGCTTGAGCAGGCTATTGACTAAACTACAGTGAGATTCAGTTTAGAAGCATATTCAAGGGCCAGCTAAAACCCACTCCCTAAAGAAAGTCTGATCTGTATTTCCATTTCCCAGTGGAATTGCCTCATTAACTTGTGATGAGCTGAAACAGCAAAGTTCACACCTACAGTGGCATCCAGCCACTCCATACAGGTGGAGGCTGTCCCCATCTGGAGCTTGAATCTAATGTAGAACTGAGCAATGAAATCCAGATTTCAGCCCCTCCAGGTGTCCAGATCCATGATTCCACTTTGGCCTGTCTCCATGAGACTCTTGGAAAGGGCACCTTTTTCCCTGTGATGACTGAGTGCTAGTCCAAGTATGAAAAGTCAGAGAAACCGGGCTTACTCAGAGTTACTCATACACAGTTCTTTCTTCAAATCAAAAAACTCCTCACTTTCCTTTTCTATTTAAAAAACTTGGCCAACCTATTTATAATTTCAAATTATCAGAGTGAATCTTGATTCTGTCCTCCCAGCCATATAATTCCAATGACTTATGCAGAACTACACTAGATTTACGCCAGAAATAAAATGAGCTTAATAGAGCTTCTCTATTTTACTTTGCACTAATTTATTTCAAAACTGAGTTTCATTTTCCCTACCCTACATACATTTTTGTGTATAACACAACTAAGAAAAAACAAAAAAAGAAGACGAGGAAGGCCATCCTGCTCTTGGATGAGATGCTTAATTGTTATATGAGAGGGAAATACAGGTGCATACCTGCCATGTAATTTTGCTTCTCATCTCTAGAACTTCCTCTCGTGTCTGTATTTGGCTTCATCTCTGACCATCTTTAGTGAGGAGGTAAAAATAGTCCAATGATGTAGACTCTACAGAAGTAGTGTATTGTGATGTTTCCAACCTTCAGCATTTTTGATCTTAAGTGAGTTCTGCAATTTGAAAACAAAGACATTTGTCTGCATGAGCTGAAGATTTTCTCACACGCTGTACTCATTCATTCATTTGTTCCTTCATATCTTACAGACATTTCAGGAGTGAGTTACAGAATTTCTTACCAAAAGAGACAGGTATCCATCTCACACTGGTAATAACCAGATAATTTGAGGGTTTGGTAGCTTGTGGAGTGCAGTCAGGTTCCTTACAAACAACTATCACAACCTCCAACACTCTGGTAGCCCCAGCAGAGACCAACTGCTGAGTGAGCAATGGTTTCCCCGCAATCTGCCCACTCCAGAAGGTGGGTGATGTCTCCAGCCTAAAGGGAGGGGTTGGGCCAGATGACTTTTTTCCTGCTGCTGTCTTACCTCCCAGCTGTGCTACTCTTCCAGAGGGACTGCAGAGGAAAATGTGTGCATCCACTCCAGCTGCATCTGACTTCCTACTGCCAACAAGGATAGACAGATGTCCATCTGCTGGACTGGGAACTAAAGCAGCTGAGGTCTGAAAGCCCATCTTTTTTACTGTCTCTGTTGTAAAGGAGAGCGAAGGTGGACAGCTGGGATGGTGAGGGGCAGTAAATAAAGCATCTTTTTGCTTCCATGCATGAGTCAGAGTCAGGAGATGCTAAAGGAAAGCTCAGCTATGGTGGACACGCATTGCTGCTGCAATTTGCTGTGGAGAGACCCAAGGATTTCAGGCCAGCTTGTCTAATAATTGCAAGACAATATTTATTTCCCACAGGGAGAACTGCCTGGCACTAAGGCAGAGCAAATAGGACATAGGAGAAGGTACAGTAGATTTTCATGAAGGAAGAGCATCCTCTAAGGAAACTTCTGTGTCAGGGGGCAGCAAAACACACTGGCAAAAGGGGCAACAAGGGCTTGCCTGCTGGCGTGGTCTCCTACACCTTACCTAAGGAAGAAAGGTTCTCTTTGTTAGTTTAAGGACAAGCCTGTACCAATCAGAACTTTTCGTGGTCTTTTTCCAGATTTCTGGCTTAAAAAAAAAAAAGTAAAAGCAAAGAAACAGAAAAATTCTGTTTGGTTGCAGACAGATGTAAAAGGGCATCCTCACTGCAGAGATGTGTACTCAGTTATCTCTTGCTCAGAGGTTAAATTACAATTTTACTGCTTCTGTGGTACTCTTAACTGTCCAAAGCCAACACAGCCGTGGGAGCGTGTGATTATGTTCTGGCTCACACATCAACGGAGCTGTTGACTAAATTCCAGTGGCACAATGCTTATCACTATTTATTGGTAGCGATGCCTGAACTAGGAGGAAGCTTGGCTTTCAGATTTCATGGATAGAGGTCTGAAGAAACATCTTGTCCCTTGTAAACTGAGAACATTTGCTGAAAAGTGAGTAGGGTAACAATAAACATGGGGATCATGATGTAATCTCAGCAATTATTTTCCTAGATGGAGTCACTGTTACAAAAACAACTCAGCACCACTGATTAAAGTAGAATAGCGACTGTCACTGTCTCTGAAATCCTTGTGAAGATCCTTGTTTTGCCTGGCCATAATATTAGTACTTGGGCAGTGTAATGTTTCAGTCTGGAAAAGCTGTATCCACACCAAGTGTTCAGGATGCAGATCATTAGAAGGACCTGACTGAAACAGCAGCACTGTACTGGTCTAGCTATCCCTCATATAAGTATGATGGCAGCTTCTGAACTGCTCAGCAAAGAAGCTGTTCATAGTTGGTTTAGTAACCTGGTAAAGTCACATTTCTCTACCTTTTTGGACACACATGGCAGCATGCAAGCAAGATGCAGTGTTTGAGCTTAGCTCAGGATTCAGCTAGTTCTAAAATTTAGGGTATGTGATTTTACTCTATTTGTTTTCAAGATATAGGAAGGCAAAGCTGAGCATTTGAAACTGCTTGGGAAATGCTGAGAAACAACTCGGGTGTTTGCAGCAGGCACTATCTGATACGAGCTACTGAAAAAGCTTGCATGAAGGTACAGATTCTGAGGAGCTTAATCAGAAACCAACCTCCCTTGCCTTTTAAAAAGCAGGCTTTTTTCAGGGGCTCTCTTAAGTGCCTAGCAAGTTGTGATGAGGAGGTTAAGTTACAGAGACTATTCCTGGCCTGGCACAGACTGAATGTCAACTGTTTTCACTAGGCAGGAGCTGGGTGAACCAGCAAACTTGTCTGGAGCGTGTGACATCAATGCTGCTGCAATACATTAAGGAATGGTTGGTTCCTCCACCCACCTTGGGCTGGCATTTGGCTGAAATGTTTTGCCATGAGACATCATGGTGGTATTTTGGCAGCGCCCTTGTGAGTTACATAGCAGTCTGAAGTCAGCAGCACTGCATTCCCCTTGAGGATGGGAAAGGAAGGGAGAGGGAGGCAAGTTTATTATTATTATTATCATTATCTTTGCAAGCCAGTTTCTTCATGTGGTGCTCTCTTTATGGCATCCATCCACAAGGAAGCCCAAAACCCAGAGCCCAGTGGTGACTGCTGGCTGCTTGGCCTGCCAAGACTGTGAGGGCTGGTCATACTGGGATGCATTGGAGCTAAGTGCTCCCTCTGACCTATCCTGCTGCATGGGCATCTCCATGAACATTGCCTCTGTGAGCAGTTCTCAGGGCACATGGTCTGGGGGAAGGATCACAACACCCTCAACAAGGAGGGAGCTGCCTGGCAAGAGAGACCGTGATACTCTAGCCACATTTCCCTGACCCATCAGGAAAGGCAATTTCTGGATTAAGATGGTCATAAGGTGAAAACTATTAGCACAAGTCTCCATTTCCCTCATCCAGCAAGATCACTTTCATTTATGCTTTGTGGTCATGGTCATAATGGGCAGCCAAACTGAATTCTCCTGCTCAACGGAAGAGGAATCACTTTACTGAAGTACAAATACTTGCTCCAGCTGATGGAGGATGGAGAATGGCGGCTGTCCAGCTTATAGTGAAGACCCCAAACACTGACAGAAATGACTAGCATAGAACAAGGTGACTTCAGCTATTCCAGCATCTGATCATTGCACTGGGCAGCAAGGTGAAGGAACTGTGTGTCTGGACCAAATCAGTGGAGACTGGAGTCCATTCCACTTGAGAATTTGGTCCAGCAATTGTGTCTCAAACAGCTTGTCCTGGGCCAGAGAAGAGGAGACACTGTTCTTGACTTTGGGCCAACTTCTGTTCTCAGTTACACTGGTATAAATCTGGAGTCATGTTACTGACGTCAGTAGAATAACTGAGAACAGAATTGGTGACTCAAAATACTACTTCCTAAGCCGACACTGGTGCATTATGTAGAAGGCTACATAAGTAACTGCAGCCACAGTAAAGAGAAATCCAGCATCTCTGCAGAGACAAACCTCACCGCCGTGTGGCACTCAGACCAACATGCAGAGGTATGGGATGTGGAACCTATACCACATTTCTACGCCACCAAATCATGTCCTCTGGACAATTCTGACTTTCTAGCCAGCACCGCTCACCACTGATGATAGCAGTATATTTGTGATAAAGTAATTTTGATCTTTTCTGCAATTTTAACTACAGTATCTAGACTTAAGAGTGGTGTGGTAGACATTGTGCAATCCCAGAGTGGACCAGCAGAGATGGCTGGCAATCTGAATTGCCAGCTTGTGGACTATATCAGCATTTGGAAATGTATTTGCTTGTGTGTTTGTGTTTGTGTGCGTGATGGGAGGATGCTCTCGTTTAGATTGTTTCAGAAATTTCACATAGAATAAAGATTCTGAAGAGAAAATCAACTATAAATTTCACAAATTTTTACAATATCTTTTCATTTCAGATAGTTTTACTATTTTACGTTACAAGTCATGAGAAGTAGCATGTAATATATACTTTAGTAGTTAAAATAGTCTATTATTACTGTCGTTAACTCAGAGAGGGCAGGTAATATTTCAAATTTACTTCAAACGTTCATTTTATTTTCTGCATCAAACGATACTCTGATGGTGTTGTAATAGAGAGTGTGATCTTGTTTTGAAGTGTCCCTAAGAAAATATCCCAAATGATTGTAAAAATCTATTCCAATTATCTTTCTAGAGGAAATATTGGTAAAATGAATATGATCGTGATTTTCTCTGCTTAATCAAAACAGGTTTTTCTGAAAAAAAAAAAGACAGCTGAAGCCTTTTTCTCCCAGTGAGCTCTACTGAAGCTGGTGCATCTGTTATTATGGGAGCTGGAACTGGGGGCTTATCAGACTCACAACTCAAGGAAGGTCACTGCAACCTAGTAGAAGCATGAAGGCAAAGAAGGAATATATGTAGCTGATGACCATGTGTTACATATCCTGCTCTGTCCCCTGTCCCCAGAGGGAACCGTTTCCAGGCCCCAGCTGGAACGCTTACCTCTTCAGTTCAGACCACAAACCTTCAAGCACTGGGAGATAAAGACCTCATGTGAAGAAGAACAGAAGGAACACAGACTCCTTGCAACAGCTATGGAGAATCACAGCAAGTCTCTCTACCTTTCCCTTTCTGGTTCAATGGCAAAGGCCCAACAGTTATTTCCAGCTGCTCTCCGGACTGCCTTTCCCAATGTCCTCCAAATGCCCCATCCTGCCAAGAGCCCTGTCAAGTTTGGAAGAAGATGTCTCTCAGAAAGGGTTGTATTTGGACTGAGGCTTTCTTGCAACTCTTGCTCATTTCTTCCATTACCTGAGCCGTATCCTCTGCCTTTGAAGACTAAGTAACACACGAAAAGGACGGAGGAAATCAAAAGCACAGAGTACATTACTAACACAGGCAATGGGCAGGTGCAGCACTTGACAAACAGTACAACTCTACGAGAATCACAAGGCAAAGGCATGATGCTCCTCCCATGACTTGAAGTTAGCACAGACAAGTGACATTTAAGCACCTGAACCCAAACAGTGCATTTCTTGACATTAAATATCTGACTGGAAAAGGCCACTGTCTGTAACTAGGTCAGTCATCATATATGAGATATTTATGCTGCTCCCCAGTAATATGGTACATGTACACCTCGCGGCTATTTACCTGTACAAACTCTCCTGCTGCAAGCAGGATTTCTGTCTCATTTACACATCTGTAGCGAAGACCCAGCTTCAGCTGACTGATTTGCCCAAGATCAATCAAAGCATCTGCAGCAGGGCAGGGAACATAATCTATGTTTTCTGAATCCCGCAAGAGGAGCTTAACCTTTGGCAGTTAAGGCAAAAAACGTGCCTTCTCACTGCCCTGCATGGCGCATGATACTTTACCATAAGACTCTGCAAGAGCAGGGAAGAAGCTTTATGCTACTAAACTCTTTAACTGAGTATGGTGATGTAGTTTGGAATTATATTATATAGTGAAATCCACGCAGATTTGCAGGTGACTGACTTACTGCAAAGCCCTCAGCTCCTCCTCAGGTTCCTGACACCCATATCTCTTTTCGAGATCATGAAGACTCAAGCCTTGCTCATCACTTTGAGGTGATAACTGACATTGCATTGGCACAGCCCCTCCCCAGAGCGCTATCAGGATTTTGGTTAATGAGATGGGTATTTGCCTCCTTTCGTTTAGTTCCAAGCAAGTCTTAGAGGATGAAAGCTTCTGCGCTTTTACTTTCTGAGCATAGGAAAGGAGATTTTCCCACAGCAGAGGGAGAGTTATAGAGTACCGCAGCATCGCATTGGCTACAGACAGGAGATAACAGGGAGGGAAGGGAAGAAAAAAACATGGACAAGAAAACAAATGCAATGGTCTGATTATCTTACAAAAGAGTGTGCCTGACAGTCCCAGCCCTAGTCATGAGAAAATTCTAATGATACCAGTTAAGTATGCTAGACTTGAGAGGGAACCAGGTGTATTCTCCTCTGTGACCTACGCAAGGAAATCTGCAGCTAGCATCCAGCCATGCTGCACTTCTCCCTCCAGGCTGGGGAACCTGAAACCATCCCTCACTTATGCTGGCCCTCTTCTCAGCCCCAGCACACCGAAAACATCTGCACTGTCAAGTTTACACTTAGACCATTTAAGCCTCTTGACAAGGAGAGTCTGACCCACACCCACTCACACAGGATACAGTCTCAGGAAATAACAGGCTTGCAGAAAACACGTATTGTTCTTTTACTGGTAGTCTCACCTGCTCCGCTCCTTTATATATTCTGGATATTTCCAGGGTTTGGACAGGGATTTTGCTGAATCTATTTTCTATTAAAAAAAAAAAAAAATTCAAGCCAGTTGTAGGTGCTAGGTTCAAAATTGTTTCAAGTTCTAAGTGTTTTTATGACCCACTGAATTCCACAGGATTTAGGTACGTGCAATATCCTGAAATACCTGTCCTATGCTACCAAAGAAACCTTCCAGATACATCAAACTTGACTTTGGAAAGATGCAGAACTTTCTCAAGATCTTGTGAGACACAGAACTTCACAGACTTTTACAAAACAAAACTTATAATCCAAAATGGACATCAAGATTTACAGCCTGTGTTTCAAGAGTTAATCCAAAACAGTACGTAACACATTGTCCCCAGAGTAAAGTGCAACTAGTAGTAACCCTGAGAAACACGTATTATGGAAGACACACCTAAACATACAACAGAAGATCAGAGGGGACACAACAATGCATTGAGGAGCATATCAGCACATTGCAACCTGTGACAGGCACAATGCTTGGAGCTGCAGTCTGAGCCTTGCTACCCATGGCCAGTCTCCCTTGGCCTGCAGCTAAGGCAGTCCATCTGGATGCCAGGCTGCAAGTCAGTGAAGAAACTGTCCGTAACTGGATGGCAAGAATTCACATACCTAGTCTTAGCTAACCTTCACACACCCATGCAGCAAAGGATGATGTTCATACCCTGTGACCTGTCTAAGTAAGAACACTAAAACCAAATCCAAATCTAATTTTCTTTACTCCAGATTTGCACCAGAATGAATTCATCAGCTTCAGTGAACATTTGCTGGGTTTACAGAAAATTAAGGGAGGGCCAGGGCTTCATTATTATGATCTGTTAATAATATTGAGCATGATGCAGAACAAATCTAGAGAAAGAGATTTTAGGAAAGAAGCTGAATTTGCAGGCTGTCTGAGCTCTGACCTAGTAACGTTCCCGCAGACAGAATCAGACCCCAAGAGCTCTAATGGTGAACAGTTCAGGCCAGCAGATAGGGATGTGCACCAGAGCAAAGAAGAGTAGGTGGAAGCTTTCATTTTCAAGGTTTTCTGGTTCAGGCTGCAGGAACAGAGAGATTTCTTACTTATGCCTTGCTGCAGCTTTCAAGTGCAGTCAAGAGGGCTCAGCTCTTGAGCAAGCGATGTGGCAGGCAGGGAAATACAAGCTTCTATGCACGCCAGAGCATATGACTTGAGCACAGAGCCATCCATCTGCTTAACGTCTTTCCTGCAGTGACAAACTGCACCTCAACCATTTGCAATGATATCAGAGTCATTCCTGCTGAAGGACAAAAGCTGTGGCTGCCTTACCTCTGCCTGCTACCTAGAAGTTGGCTGTGGGACAGCTATTCACCTATGGGAGGACTTTGAGAGGGCCGGGGGAGCCCACCCACTCATGCCCCAGGTATTATCTCTGGAGGCCACACTATTTTCCTTCTTTTGAGGAGCAAAAGCCAGCCACTGCTCCCCTCCTGAATAAGATGGAAGATCCTTCCAGTTCCCTCTTCAATGTGAAACAGGGGTTCATTTCTTCCTGGGAAATGAGGAGTCCCTGTTCCTATTCAGGCATTGATTCCTTGCTATGATTTAATGGTGTGTCCCTAAGGCACTTCCTCATTCTTTTACAGTTAATGCATATGCTAAGGCATTTCTTGTGATTATCCTGTAAAGGATATACACAAAAGAAAGAAAGGAAAACAACAAGAGTTTTAAGCGGAATCCACCCTTGTTCCCTAAGAGAGAGGCCAGTGACAGGCTTGATACAGGGTAGCCCAGGCTAGCTCCCTCAGCAACCTCAGTGATGTTGTCATCATACCTGAAATACACTTCAACAGAGTGGAAGCCATCAGGAGGGTGCAGAATTGTATAAGGGTCTGTAACGAAGCTGACAGGCAAACCAAGCTGATGTTAAGGTGCAACAGCTAATGTCTGATCCAGCTAAAGGTGACAGAGGCATATCTGAGACTGAAGATCTGCAGTAGCTGTAAACTTCCAGATACTGCTCTTTCCTGACTGCATGTTAAGGTGTATCCAAATGTTAACCACATGCATCTCTTTTAGATATGTTCCCAAAAACTGCAGGGATTTTCTTCTCTATATTTTTCAAGTGGAAAGTATGAGTTAGGTGGCCTTGAGGTACCTGGCTCTGTCAAAGCCCTGTCACAGTTCCCAAAACAGCTTCAGACATAGTATGCAAGCAACAGGGAAAACATCCCTGAAACTATTGCAATGTAGCTAGGTGAGAGACTGAAAATAAAGATGCATCACTATGTGACCTGCTTAGCTTGTAGGAAGGTTGGTCTGACTGTTACTAGATGAATTAGATTAATCATTACTAGCTAATGCCTTCATGTATATCATTATTTGCAAGCACATTAGATGGATGATAAGGAAACCCAGGACTACAGTTAAATATCTGCTTTCTATGCCTGTCCAAAGAGGATCATTTCACCAGGGATAGGGAGACCTTGCTCCTAGAGAACGGTTGTACTCATGGCTTCAATACTGCCTCAGTTTCCCTGGGACTGCCAAGACAGGAGTCTCAGTGGCAGTCTCTCTGACCATACACACTTGAAAATGAGACCCTACCTCAAATGATGCATGCTAGCTCTGAAAGCAATGAACTCACCCACTTGCTTATGGTGGGCAAGGCTGTGCATGCCCTGGCTCCCTGGCTGCATGCAAGCTAGCACAGCCAAGCCTACAGCTAAAAATCACTTGCAGAATTTCCCTCTGCCAGCAACTTTCTGTGTGTGTAAAGTCAGCTCGACTAAAGAAATGAAAGACTGATATAGAGGAGTGGTATTTTCTCCCAACCCGGGTCGTAGGGTTAGTTGGCTTTTTTCCTGGTCTTGTAGGGATTTACATTTTCCTTTGACTTCTGCACAGCTCTAGTATTGCAAGCATGGTCAAGACAAACTTTCAGAGAAGTGCATAGGAAGTAAGAGGCTACGGAGTGAAATTTCCATGTGCTTTTACTCTGTGCTGCAGGGACACAGTTATATCTGCATACCTCCACCCAGCTGGGGCCTTCGAGTTCACAGGTGAGCGCCTGTTATGACT
Source organism: Chauna torquata (assembly GCA_013399475.1). Classification (NCBI taxonomy): domain Eukaryota; kingdom Metazoa; phylum Chordata; class Aves; order Anseriformes; family Anhimidae; genus Chauna; species Chauna torquata. The sequence continues at coordinate 46,503 of VXAL01012013.1, forward strand.
GTTTTGCTAAGTAAGTTGTGAATATGCATGTAACTTAAATACCCTTCCAGTAACAAGCATGGAAGTACAGAGAGATTTAGGTGTTTGGGGGCCCCAATATACTAGGAATCTTTAATTTTTTAGTATTTTCCACAAGTCTTATCCTCTAAGCATTAACCGAGGGCATTTGCTTGTGGCATGGTGAGTTATCTGAAGAACTGAAGGGAAAGAGCCATGTGCTTTGATCCTGTCCAGAAAGCTTATTTCTCCTTCTTACCTCTTCTCGCTTCTCCTTTCCTCCCACGTCCCCCACAGCAGCGACAGGACACCAGCAAGGGACCCTCTAACTGAGAACTGTTATAAACTCAGCCTCAATCAGCTTCTTTGGCCTGATGTTAGGATACTTGTCCCTATTCACATCTAATTGGATTGCCTATTCACAGGTCATTTAAAAAAACATAAGCAATTTGGATTCTCAAGCTCTATTTCAATTATTTCTGTCCTTATTTTGCTGCTGAGTTCTGCGCTAGGCTAACAACATATAGTTCCTTCGGATGGCAGATTAAGAACTTCTGCAACAACTGGACTCAGAAAAGCTTATGCCATTTAAGAATTTTTCCAGTGATTAAAATGGGATACAAGTCATAGTCACAGTCATTTATAGTGGCCTCTTAGCACTGCCTAGGTATTTGAAGTATTTGACTTTTTCAGGCTCTACAGCGTCCTAATTGCTGCCTATAAAATATTTAAGCTGTTCTCTTCCTATTTGTTCCAAAAAAAAAAAAGAAATAAAAATGCCTTCAAACCCCTACACAAATCATTAAAGTTTGTAGAAGTATCTTATCTCTAGGCAGTAATCATGTGGAAAATAAAATCAATGTATATTTGCTTAAAGTTGCTTACAGCACAATGTGCAGGACAATTAAATGGAGTTTCATAGCAATTTAGTGGCCTTTTGAAAAAATCATCCCCCTTTACCAAATAGTTATATGTGTCATAAACAGTAATCACTGCATACAAGTCTATATGTATGTCTCTTTCCATACACAGACTTTCAGAGGCAATCCTACATTTTTCAGAGCAGAAAAGAGCTGGACAAAATGAAAGGACTTTCCACCTCTCAATACTGAAGAAAAGTATAAAAATGCTGTTTGATTTTTCTCATCTGATCAATTACACATTCACACACTCAGACACCATCATTCTTCACCATTTCTAGGTTTTAAAAATGCCCATATGCTTCCCCCTTACCTTTGCTGTTCCAGCTTCCTGATCAGGGACAGTACAGTGCTGTGCTTTCTTCCCTTAAGTCAAAGCCCCAGCACATTTTACAGCAGTCTGCTTACTATTAGCACTTCCCATTATTTACGTGTTTCAGACTCTCCTTCTGAACATGGTTATCTTAATAGAAACAGTCGCTGAAAAATAAATAAGCGAAAAATAAAAGTGGAGAAGCTGACCCTTGAGCCCTCACAGACCTGCCCAGCCAGGTGAAGTGAGCAAGGAATCCAAAGTTAGTAAAATGTATTTAAATAGTTATCAGGCAAGAGGAAGCCAAACGGAGATCATGGTGGGGAAGAGGCAAACATACGTATTGGAATAACCATGCGGTGTCAAGTAACAGACAGATGAAACAAACAGTCATCAGCTATTTTTATATTCAGATTCGCCAGTGGTAATGCTTCAGAGATAACTAATACAGAAAGTAATGGTGTGTGATTGGCTTGCTACTGCCAGTGATCCAAACCTGAAAGCACTGCATTTTTGTATCCACAGGTGGGAGTCAAAATGTTTATTAAGGTCACCATTAAAAATACCATACAAGAAGTATGTATATGAGTAACACATTACTGTCCTACCAATGCCTTTTCATAAATAGCTCATTTCATCATCAGGGCTGGACAAACGTATCCAGTGTTCTTAGAGTAAGGACCCCATTCCACCTTCCTTCCAAAGCAAACAACACCAGCAGCCCTCCTGGGAGGCACATGCCAGCATTGGGTTTCATTTGGCGAACTGCAATAGAATATTGAATAATAGAGGAAATATGCCATGAAGTCGGCAAGCTAAGTTTTTGTACTGCACATATAAACAATGGATTGCCCCCTGTGCACTTGGAGGGACAATGGTCTACCTTCTCCAAAGCAGCTTTCAGCTTTGGTTTCCCCACCTGGGAGAGGTGTATTGATCCCCACATATCCCAGCAGCAAGATGTTGCAAAGCCCACTCTCCTGAATTCCTGGTCTGTGCTTTTGGTGCTCAACTGCTTCTCCTAATTCATCCCAAACCAAATGCTTGTCTTGCCAAACATCAGGGCAATTCTGTTAAGATCTGGTCCCAGACTGCACACGCTAACAGCTAGTTACGCCCTGCACCCATGACAGCACTTACGCACTAAGATCTGGTGCATGCATGAGTTAAAGCACCTATGAGCTGAGCCATCCAAGAGAACTGGTGCACACTGCAAAAAAAAAGGGTTTGGGATGAAAACAGACAGTGGAAAAGCAGTTTTCAGGCACCCACTGACACTAATGTAGGCAAAACTGTCTGTGTACGTGTGCCTGTCTCTCCCACACATTTCTGAAGAGGGGTGGAATGTATTTCTGGAATACTTGTGCTAAATATAAACCCATCCCTGCTGTCTATGAAGAGAGGCAGGTATAGCCCGGGTTTCTGTAAGCCCATGAACTTGTGAACTGCTTAGAGGCTGAATCACAACTAAAAAGACCCCTATGGAAATTAATTGTAGCGGCTTGTGCAGCAAGGGTGGCTGATTGCTTGGAAAATCCAAAAGAGGCCTCTCACAGGAAAGCAGCTGGAGTTAGCACTACCCATAATGATGAATGTGCTTTTCAGACTCCAGCTTTGAATGAGCTCAGATCTTGGGATAGGCATTATACTTGTTCAAATATGATGATAATAAATACATATATTTGCAAATTCAGTGCTCAGATGAGACTCTGGGATCAGATGGCCTGCCATTAAAATAAAACCACTTCTGGGGAAAATTACTAAATAGCACACAGCAAACACAACCCAGTGGCACATAGATGTTGTTATCCTGCTCCCAGGAAAGTTAGAAAGCAAAAATTCCTGCTGCTTCCTTTCAGTGAGTGTAGAGCAATAATAGATCACACTGAACTTTTGTAGACAGCTATTTGGACTGAAATTCTAAATTTGTATGAAAAGAGTATGCAATTAACACAAATATGTCAATGGAAAATGAATGTATGTATGTATAATGAACTCCATCTTTCACACACATGCACACAGATTTGAAACTTGGTATGCTTGGCAAGGCTGAGAGTACAGACACGAAAGCCTTACGCAAGAGCAGTATCTTTCAGGATTTTCTGAGTTGCATCCACCCCTTAACACTTTCTCCAGGGAAATAAATGGAGTTCTTCCCTACTGAGAGAGCCTGGTTTTTCCTTTGTTACCTTAGCGGCAAGTCCCAGAGAAGCAGTATGCAGATCTCGAGAGGTCGATGGACTGACCACATGCAAAAAGTCCCTGGTACATGGAAATCAGAAAGTGGAACTGATTATAAACAGAGATGAAAGCATGCCAGCCTAGACTAGGAAAATGCCAACATCAAACTGCTTTGGTTGTAGAAAGTAAATGGTTTATAATTCTCTCGGCATGAACAAGCAAGGGGCCTACTTAATAACCCACCAGAACAACAGGACTATATTGAGTTTTCAGCTGTTTGTTTACAGCACTTTTTGCCCAGAAGAGTAACACAGGTTCAGTCCTAACCTGGCAGCCACAGACTGAATCATTTGTTGACTGCTACCACAGTCAGTGCAATAACTTGATCTCTGGGCACTGGACAGACAAGTGCAGCGCACTGGCTGGCCAGAGGAGCCCCAAGGCCAAATCACCTGAACACACTCTACAAAAGTGGTGAACCAAGGACTAGAACATATCCCACTGCAGGACGACACCTTCGCCTGCTCCACATGTTGACCACCAAACTTGCAGGTAGATATTGGTGTGCCCCACCTGAAGACTTGCAAGGCCTGCATTTCTCTGGGGGTGCTTCTACCACCTGCATGTCTGCTTCTGGACGTGCCCAGGAGTGCAGCATCGTTGCAGTGCTGAGCAAGGAGTCTTGGTGCAAACCAGGCACTGTTCCCCCTGCCTCCTTGGGACAGCCCAAGCCCCCAGGCTTGTTTTCCAGCAAAGGGGCTCCACCTCCATGGGAGCTGTCTGGATGGCAAGGTGGCTGCCAACTTCTGTCCCATTCCTGCAGCATGTCAGCAGCCTGGACTCAAATCCCTTCCATGCTCAAGCTGATCTGAATGCATACCTCCTCTGATAATGGAAATACAGTTTCTGGGGAGAGGGTGCTCAATTTGTTCCTCCTCCTGCAATCTCTGCATTTCACACCTTGCTGGAGGAGATAGAATACCTGAAAATGAGTTAAGTCTTCAGTTTTGCAGTCTCCTGTAGGAGACACTGGATTTGCCTGAGCATCTGCACATTTTCTCCTAAATAGAAAAGCATCACTGCTTCCTTCAGCAGTTGAATTTTGTGCAAAAGCTCTGGTCAGACCGACCCTCCCCCCTTCCCTGACTGCAGGAGGCAGCAAAGGCCTGAGGGAAGAAGGTGCCTCTCTATTGCCATAGGTATTTTCTCACCCAAAGAGAAATCAGACTAACGATGCATTTTCTGCTCAACACCTCCTGTTAGCCAACACAGGCTGTGCTGCACCTGGTAGCATGGGAAATGATGAATAGAACTTGTCATATTCCTCTGTGCCTGTATCCTCTTCTGCATCCAGCCTCAATCCACATACAGGTTCAAACCCAATTCTGTCCTGACAAACCCAGCAGAGCAGATGTGGATGAGGACAGAAGGAACTGGTCCTGCAGCCTCTTCCCTTGTAGCGATTTCTCCACCTTGCTGGAAGGGCTGTTTATCCTCACCCTGTGCAGAATCTGGGCAATGAGGCAGGTGCAGGACTCATCCACAGCCATTCTCCAGGACTACTCCTTAGGGTTCAAACCTTGCCAGCAGCTGAGGTTTATCAGTCCCAGTTCCAGGGACTCGAGAGCTCTGACAAGGAGAGAAAACCTGATTTATGAAGTGCTTGGAGCTTTCTCTGTTTGCCCTTATTGCAGCTTGGAATGAAGCCTGGCAAAGTAAAAATTTTCTGCAGAAGAAAACTTTGGAAAAAATTTCAGCATGGATCAAGCAAAAAGAAATATTTCCTTGATTTTACTATTCATAATTTTACAATGCAGTTAATATAATACAATATCAAAATTATTTTTAGCCTGCTCTCTGAAAGTATTGAGAGATTATTCTCTCGCAAACAAAAAGCTATGATTCTTCCCTGAAATCAGACTTCTCCTGAAACAAACAAAATTTGCTACACCTCAGCTTTGATTGCATTTGTGACCCCTGGCAGACATTGGCTCCACCAACATCTATCTTTTAAGCTCTATGAATATGACCTTAAACTCAATTTTAGAAGAATCTCTACAGCCTGATAGGCTCTTTCTTGCTGCCCCGTCAATATCCAGCCTCAGCTGACTCAGAGATGGCTCTTCTGGATTCCAGCCCTGAACACCCATCTGAAAGCTCTGGGGGATTCATGGCTCTGGCTGCAGACTGGGGCTCAGCAGCCCTCTTACGGCTTTCAGGGACAGAACTTGCACTTGAAGGACTCTAAAGAAACAAGCCTCAGTGACAATTTTGGCAAGGATGTCAGTCACAACCACTTCCTATCTATTTCCCCAAAATTAAACTGACTCTGCAGTCAGGAGCAAAGTCTTGCTTTTGGCAGTAAGACAGTAGCATCACATACATTGATCATATCTGCAGAACCCCAAAAAGATGTTTTTGCATAGCTGTTTCATATTAAACACTCTGCCAAAAGCAGAAGACACATGTGGCAGAAAAGAAACCTACCACAGGAAATGCTAAAAAACCAGAAGATGACTAAATTAATCTGCAAGTAAGGGTTCAATCCTGCAAAGCACTGTACTACCTGGGCCAATCTAAAACAGCCAAAAAAAACCATGTCAGGTACCTATCTGCTCTCTGGGCGCCAATTTACCTTGGAAATCTTGCTCTTCTGAGGCATTGGGAATTGTCAGTGAAATCAGCAGGAACTGAGAGCCCTTTGCAGTTTGCAAGAGAGTTGCAGCGTGTCCCAGGATGGGCAAAAAAGCAGACTTTCAACTAAAGGTTAAGAAATGAGCACACGTCAGATGAGGGGAAAAATACCTGTGGATAGCTTGAGTGATCTAAAAATCAGTCCTCTGAAAAAAACATTATGGAAAACCCAGTGACATTTCGAGATGTTAAGACAAATGCATTAGGCATTTTATAAACATAGCTCTAATCCCTCTGAGTTAAGAAAAGAGGTGGGAGGAATGTGGAGTTACTAGCCTAGTGTAAATATTTCCTATTTACACATCACAAAGCAAAAACCAGAGACCACAGGCTAATTAAAATAGCTGCACGGCAATGATGGGAAACATAAGCTGCTATTTTTAGGGAATCATATGAGAGCCCAACCAGCTAGAAGTCTAGTCAACTTAGAGGTGTCACATGGCTGCTCTCAGAGCCATGCACTGTATCACCCCACCACAGACAAAGTGGGCTAGCCAGGGTGATTTTTTTTCCAGCCCCTCTCTGTGCCTCATCCAGATTTCATGAAGTATTTTGCATTTCATACAGCAGCTTGGATGATTTTCCATCACATTTTCCACAGGACCAACGACTCTGTCATGTGCCAGGTTCCTTTGCAACTGAGAGATGGGTTTTGCTCAGTGCTTGCAGAGCTTACAAACCCCTCCTCCTGCCCCCCTCCAGATTTTGGGGAATGCCAGCATTTTATGAGGAGCTGTGTTACGCTTCAGTGCAGCTGGTACTGCAGAGGTGGCTGCAGTTCAAATGCGGGCTTACCTCTGGGTGGGGAAGAGTCAAGAGACACAAGATAAAACAGAACAACTTGTTATTGGCTTACGAGTTTGCCTGAATTACAGGGTTTCTCATTTTGTGGTTTGCCGAATTCACTTGCTGGGGGCCAGAAAGAGGAAACAGTGAAACACAGCAGAAGAAAAGAATTTTGTTGAGAATTTTGTTCCTCAGCAGTCACTGAAGTTTCAAAGCATATCTGCATTGTCTCCAAAACTCAGAGTACTGCAGAACGTGCTCAGAAAATATTAGGGTGCAAAAAGTCTGCCTGTGCAGTTCTGTGCTCGAGCACCGGTGGGCAGTGACGGAATGACCAGCCTGGCTTGGGAGAGAGATTTCATCCAACAAGTGAATCAAACAGGCAAGGAATTTAAATTTGCACTCCCTCCTTCCCAAACCAGCTCTCTTCCGAGCCCAAAGCCATCCCTAGAAAAGGAGTACTAGAAACTACAAAAGGTTTTGAGAAATACTTCCATTTTTCCATATCTTGGTAACATTTCATTGCATGAGAAATATAGAGGCTGCCTAACTGCAGGATTTCAGTCCGCTGAACACACAAACACCAAAAAAACAAAGCAAAACGAAACAAACAAAAAACCATGCCAATGCCATTAATGCTCACAACTCTGCTAAAAACCACTGGGCCTGAGAAAAGATGGGGTGCCTTGCCTTCCTTACAGCCCTTCCCTGCGCGCCTGGGACTCGCTGCCAGGACAGGTTGCTGCAGAGCCAGCAAAATGTACACCGCTAACACGCAACCCACAGCAGACACAACTGGCCAGCCTGTTTCCATCCCATTAGCAGATTAGAGTCCACCAGCAAACTGGGAAAAGCAGCATAGCTTTTTGTCTTTTTCCCGTTCCAGTAATCCAAGGAATTAGAATACTGTATTTCTAAAATGGCATGACTTTAGGTTTTGATAAAGGAGAGCAAGTAACTTAAAATTGGCTTTCAGTAATACAGTAAACATGAGAGAAGGAACTAGAACTTCATGACCAGCCTTTCAGAAAAAGCCAATGTGTAATTGTTCAGGGTTTTGCTGAAAGTCCTGAATGGAAGATTAACAAACCAACAGATGGTGATGATGAGATTATCAGTGTTAGCGAAAGGAATTCACACAAACACAGAATGGCCAAGAACAGCTAAAAACCTGCTCTGAAAGACAGCAAACGTGTTTTCTCTGCAGAACAGTGCTAAATAATACTGAGAAGAAAGGAGCCAAACACGGAACAGAAAGTAACTGCTGCAGAAAAGTGAGAAAACAGAAATGCAGCCATCAGAAACAGAACTCAGTTGTGCAGATTCACTGCAGACACCAGCTCCTCTGCCTGCTGCTCACCTGGGTCACCTGCCGCAGCCCAGGACCTGGCTGCAAAGTCCTTGGCACCATCTGCCCGGGAACTTGGGTGGACTGGAAAACTGGGGATGGCTCATCATCCTGTCCCTTTAGCTGAGCCTGGAGAACAGGGTCAGTGTGGTATGTGGAGTAGATAGGCGAACAGCATCAGAGAACCCCTTAACTGCCAGTCCTAAATATTATCACAATCCCTTAATGAGGATTACCCAGATGGATCCCTGGTAATCAGAGGCTGCTGTTAGCAGTAAAGTGATTCCTGGGACTGAAACTCACTGTACCAAATGAACTAAAATGTCTGGTATTAATAAACTGACAAATGCAAATAAAAGAACACTTCTTTAATCTCCTTCCATTAACGAAAGGGCATGTGGTTTGAATTATGATCATATAAACCACTGACTTCAGGCACTTTTTAAAGGGTTGTAGTCTGCAAAACTCATTAGAAAATCCATGCTATCAAATATTTGAATAAAAATGTAATGGGAATAAAGAGATAAGTATTGTCTTTTTTTTTTTTTTTTAAAAAAGTCACAAGTGGTTTCCTTTAAATTTAATGAAGGCAATTTAGGCAAAAAGATAAATAATAAAATGATTACTGACAAAAGCTCTAATCCTGCAAACATCTGTGTGATTAATTATTTTCCTGCAGAGACCAGGGTCCTGTTTCTTAGGAACAAAACTAAACATGCTTGCAGAATCAGGGCTGTAGGCAATCCATAACTTCACTCTTACAGATATTCTCACTGATTTCAGCAGAAGTGTTTGCACACAATGTAGAGCACAGACTGAAGCATTTAGGCATGGGAAGCTCAAAGCACATTTTTATTGCAAGGAGAGTATTGCTGTTTCAAAATACAGCAGTAATTCTTAAATCCAGGGTGTATCTGCAATCCATTAACAGAATGACTGTGTATGCAGGCAGGCAAAAATGGAGAGGTGAAGTTTGATGTCTCCGCTGATGATATTTTCAACAGTTTCCATGTCATTTGGGATCTCAAACCCATTGTGTTCTATATTGTAACCCTGCTGAAGGAAAACAGCTCCCCAGAGATTTCAACTTATTTGACATGCTGAACCTGAATATTTTGGAAATTGATATTGACTGCAGGAGCAGCCTGGCAGATACGGCTGAGCCAGCTCCAATCAAGAGAAACCCTTCCAGAGACATGAGTGGGAGCTGGAACATGCTCTATTTGCTTATTGCTTTAAAGATGGGGCTTGTGTTGTTCTCACAGAAGGGATGCTAATGAGACCTTGGTCTAGTCTTTTTCCAGCCTAGTCGAGCACGACAAGTATGAAACAGCTCAGTAGAAAAAAAAAATATCACCACAACTTCTGAAAGTGTGCAGACTTTCAGAAAGACAATCGAAGAAACAAGTACAAAAGTTCCACATCAGTAATTTAAAACCAGAAGACAGGAAGAAAGCAAGAAAATGGTTGTGTAAGTAGATCTGGGTAACAATTGGATGTTACTTGAACAGTATTTTTACATTCCTTAATTTTAGATACTTTGGCTCGTTCCAGGGTCCTGATTCACATTTGTCTTTGTACCTTTTATGACTCTACATTTATGTTGGCATCAATATCAAAAATGATAGTCGTCATATTCTCATAGTTGCCTATTAAAAAACATCTGCAGACTCACAAGGTACTTCAGCTGTTTCCATAAAATACTTCAGCTGTAATCATGTGGTGCTTTTGTTCACTGTGTGAGTCACATTAGTTTGTAACTCTCTTATCCATTCATGAGATTTTAACAGTAGTTGTCAAGTATCTTAGGGGTCTCCATTGTGGCCAGTAGCAGAGTAAGCAAGCACCTAATTTTGCACTCAGTGTAAATGATCTTTAAATCCAGGCGCCGTGTACACCTGGTCTTGTAGCTTAAGACAAAAAAAAAAAAAAAANCAATTTCAGTTAAATCGCTCTGCAAAACATATAGAGATTTCTATCAAATACTTGTATCAGAAGATTTCCAGATCTCACTCTTAGTTGAACAGCTACAACATGCTTGTGTAGACATGTTTTTAGATTCAGAGCAACTAAACTATATGCTCAAGGTTACACTATAGAAAAGGCAGGAAGAGAGGAAGAGAATCCATCTCTCTCCTCTTCCAGCATTGTGGACTATTCATCAGATTATGCTGAGTCTTAGATGGGAAAACCTCCAGGGGAGGATTTTTATTAGCACATTCTGCCTTCTGCAAATTACTACGGTATGATCATAATGCCTTTGTGCTTTTGTCTACCTACTGGTAGTATTTAGAAAGCGCCTATTGCCCTTGAGTCTAGAGCTGCATAAACAACAACAATAGTAATTAATAACTTTTGCAATTATCTTCTGCCAAATGAAATCTCATCTTCAGCTTCAACTGGATACATTCATGTGTCTTAAGTTGTTGTCTAGGGTTGCTGTGCACTATCTAACTGGTGGTATGTTCCATCCCAAAGGTGGCTCTTTGGGAAACTTTGCAGCTCTATAAATAGAATATATTAGTATTATTATTACTGGGAGGGGGCATGACTGCAGCAATTCACCCTCAGGGGACAGAGACACTCAAGAACACTTGTTTCAGCATTTGAATGCATGGATGGTTCACAATCGGTGACGCAAGGGAGAGAAAAGCTCTAGCACAAAACATCCCATAAGAGCAAGATAAGATTCAGCAGATGAATTCATCACACCGAGCCCTGGCCTTTTACACATTTAAACTGGGCACTTAGGCTGCCTTTCTCAACAGCGGAGGGTAGCAGACACCTCTTGGAGGTCTGAAATGTCTTTCTTCCCACAGGAGGAATCACAGTCTCAAGGGGCCAGCTCCTAACACTTTCCTGACTGGGTCAGCCTGGGCACCTGGAGCTGAGACAGCTAAAGAGAGGTGGCAGGGCCCTGGTCCCCAGTGAGGAGACTGAGACCCAGCACTCCCCAGCACAAGGAAATACAAATGAAAGATGCATGAGAGGAGAGGAGATACAAAGGGAGTGGGGATGGATAATGGGAAAGTCTTACAAAAGCAAGGAAAGGGAAAACTAAGAGCAACAAAACAGCAACAGTCATTGGTTTTCTGGCTTCTACTCTTTGAGAGTCTGATCGTGTTTCTCTTGGCTCCTGGCAAATTCTCTCTGGCAGGAAATATGAACAGATCAAGATTACACAGGATCAGAAGAAAGATGCTAAATGAATTAATTAGACATTCTCTAGATTCCTTCCTTTTGGCCTCCTCAGCAAGATGCAGTAAGCCTTCACCTGCTGGGACACCCTGCGAGCTCTGTGAGCACAGGATGAACACAGTACCATCAGCTGCCTTCACCGTGAGCTTTTGCTTTCATGCACGAGTGTCACTCCTGACCACTGTGGTACAATGGGGGTTTGGAGCTAAGCTAAAAAAAGGAATAGAGAAGGTGGACACTGAAACCGTTGGCAAATGTAAACATGACAGAGTGCCACCTCTGGTTAGCGACAGTTCACACTAGCAAAGGGTGTTATATCTCACTTCAAAATCAGGCAGGAAGCAGTGTTTCACCCAGAAAGATGAACAGAAGAGATACGTACCCCGCTGTCCTCGCAGAGAAAACCTGTCGATGCAGACAGCTTCCTTCCCCCACACCAGCCAGCGTTGTGGGTGTCACGACACTACAGCGTGCCCCCCCCCGACATAATCAGGTGCCTGAAGGGCCTTCCAGGCAAAGCCCGTGCTGCTGACAGGAGTGACAAGCAAAGCCTGCTTTCGCCTAAAAAGACAGGTGCTGTTTTCCAGTTAAATGAGCCTTTAGGTCTGCTTCCTTTCACTGTTCGTTTGACAGCCCTGTAGAGAGTACATGTCCTTGGCTCTCGGTTTGCTGAGCACAGGGGCTGGAGGATGGAGGAGAGGGTGGCAGTGGCCTGGCCCCGCTTCACTAGCTCTCTGTCTGGACACTGCGAGGGGGCTGAGTGGTTATGCTTCAGCTGTTCATTCATCCTAATGAAGAATTGGCCTTAACTGCACCTCATTCTTCTGCAGAAGAAATCCAGCAAAGTGCTAGGGCTGTGCCAGCTGCCCCTGCCCAGTCAAAGACAACCTCTCTCCTGCTTGTGTCAAGTGCCAGGGAGCTCAGAGGTCAGGTGGAGGCTCACAGAGCAGCCAGGAGCCAATGGTCTGACCAGCAAGGCCTGGAAAGAGGATGGAAAATCAACAGCCATGAGATGTGGCCATTAGCAGTTTGGCTTCTGAGATATGCTACTGGATTGGAGACCTTTGATTAATACTGCTACAGGCAAGAACCCCTGCCCTCCTAGAGCTAGACATCTGCTGCTTGGTGGAAATGCCAGGAGGGAAACCACATATGCAGCCACTACCAAAGAGCCGAATTTATTTTGCAGCCCTCTGCAGGGGCTGCATTGTCCATACAATGGGGACAGGCCACCAAATGCATGTGGGTGCAGGTGTGGTGGTTCAGTCCAACCTTCCTCATAGGAGTCTGGCATTTGCTTTGCCTCAGCAGGTTAGCCAAAGATAAAGAATTATCTTTCCACTAGTATTCACTGCATGACTTGTAGTCCCTAGATTGTGAGAAATGGTAAAAATTCACTCTGACAGTTGTCTTTCTTCTAGGCTGAAGAGTCCTACTTAATTTCTTCTCATGGAAAAAAGATATTCTGTACTTTTCCACTTCTGCTCTCTGTACCTTGTTCAATTTACTCTTACATCCTTATTGAGGTGACAGCAGTTACCACAGACAGTATTCAGAATGGATCTTTGTGGTGACACAATATGATTCTTAATTGCTTTCCCAGTCTTCTGTTTGCCTTTCTGACTGCTGAGCATGGAGCAGACATTTTGGAGGCATGAGTCTAGCCTACCAGCATGGAGAGACAGACATCAAAGCTAACATATCAATACACCAGCAATACGCTTCTGCAAAGCATCTTTGAAACCCCTGCTCCTCTTAGTTCTCTGCCAAGACAGTGTCTCCAGGCTACCCCAGGAGCATGTGCTGCATCTACAGTGAAGTCAAAGCCCCAGTAACTCCTGATACCATGTGTGGAATATACCACCCACTTCAGGTTGTCCATCATCTCCTTAACTACACACATTCCCAGTGCCTGATATTAATCCTGGCAACTAGCTCTAACAAAAACAAACAAACAACAAAAAAAATCCCATTGTTTCTTTTTCCAAAGAATTAGCCATTCACTGCCAAAGGCACACAGATAGAGAAGACTGAACTTGTGCCCACTAATCTGCATTTGGTGGAAACTGTACCATTGATGCAGGATGTGTCCTGCAAATGCTTAAGCACAGATGAGGAAAATTATTTGCAGGTACCTGCAACCTAGGCTAGCATTGGTGAGTTCAGGGCTTGATGCTACAAATGCTACAATGTGCATCACTCAGTCAGCCTTTAATGACTTAGCTCATAGGTACAAGATGAATTTGATCAGGCATTTCTAGGTCCACATCTTAGTACTGGAATTGTTCTCAGAGTTAGAGTATTTGGTCTAGATTGCACTGAACTGAATCCAATCCCACTGAATGCCTTGCTGTTGGCTGCTGCTGGGTTTTGGGTTACTCAGCTAAGACAGGTGACGTCCAAGTCATTTAAGGGCTGAGATGACACCTTACCAAGTGAATTCTGCCAGTGTGGGGGTGCACTATGGGGTGTGCAGCAGTGACCTCAGTCTGGCACACTTGCTGCAGCACAGGACAGCATCCAAGCATGCCAGTGGCAGTGCCGTTCAGAAGACACCAGCTCTGCCGAGCAGCTGTGTCCCAGGGACCACAGCAGCTCAGCTGGGGATGCTCACAGGTGTCTGCACCACGCATGCCACTGCAGAGACATGCTACTGACCTCTGGACTTCCACGGGCTCATGAGACCTAAGCCTACACATCAGGCAGGACACCTGGGAAAACACTTCCCTAGAAGTAGTTGCACATCTGTCATGTTGCTAATCATTTTATCCAAAGTGTGATCTGTTTGCCTAGAACTCAGAAATGCCTTCCATTTGTGGAGTTAATTCACAGTCTTAACAACACCAGGAGGCAGGTTTTTGTGGTCAAATATATTGCCACATTAATAACTTCAGAATATTACATGAAACGGAGAGGAGAGGAGAGGAGAGGAGAGGAGAGGAGAGGAGAAAAAAATAAATTAACAGAAGAAGCCTTCATGGCACACTAGAGAATTAAAGTGCCATTTTATTACATACACCTTAGAGTTAAAGTTTTAATTTTCTTTTAAAACATAGCAATATATCATTTTCATCTTCCATGTTCAAAAAAATACTTAGAGAGGATGATTTGTTCTTTGTTGTAATCTGCAGGACAAACAGAACTGTGGTCAACTGACATTGACCAAATCCCTACAATTTCACAGTGATAACTGAATTGTTACTATTATTGTTATTCACTATTGCTCTAATAAGGTACTTTCCTCCAAGGATCCTCATATACTTTAAATACAAATAAATGAGTCTTCCCCAATCTCTTGTGAGCTGTTATGTAGTCATTTTTTACAAAGTGGTTACAGGGGTGGACACTGAGACGGAGAAGGGTTACTGGCCTTATTTTCATAGGAACTGGCTTTGAAACAGTTCCTAGTTAGTGTTTTGGCTCAGGTCAAAGCTCTAACTCTAAGCCAGAGGCAGTTCCAGGAATAATTCCCAGCCCCCTGCTCAGGGCATGCCTCTCTGTCCAGATGTATGGCTGTATACATTCATACAGTACAAGTACAGTAAGCGCTGCCATGGCTTTCACTTGCTCTGCTGAGCCGGCACTGGGGAGCCTTTAAAAGTGGAAAGGCATTCAGAGGCATCTTTTTCTTTTACAAGCTGTAGACATTTGCCTCTTAGCAAAGAAGGTCACCAACCAGGCATAGAGATCTTGGTGGATATCACTGCAGCACAGTTTCCAAATGGCTCCTCAATCCAGCAGCTCTCCCCACTGCCTTATATTGCAGACCAGCAGAGCTATATTTGGAGACAGATACAGGGGTTATGTTCCCAAGAGCCTCTCATGCAGTAA
Source organism: Chauna torquata (assembly GCA_013399475.1). Taxonomy (NCBI): domain Eukaryota; kingdom Metazoa; phylum Chordata; class Aves; order Anseriformes; family Anhimidae; genus Chauna; species Chauna torquata. Next base: position 61,771 of record VXAL01012013.1, read on the forward strand.
GTTCAGAGTGTGTTGTCATGATGGACATGCACACATGTGCCCTAGCAGCATAGAGGTCAGCCATCATTCATGAGTGTGTGGTGACCACTTACAGTCCAGTTACAGCATATGCTAGTAATATGTGTTCCCCACCCACCCTGCTTTCTCCCCAGTAAGCTGCCATGTTTTTAATGCCTCCATTACCTCTTGAACCAATTGACAGCTCCCAGCCTTTCCCTGCAATGAGCTTCAATGTGGAAATGCTACACCAACCAGCTTTCAATCACAAGTCAAATGGCCAAAGGCTTTGAGATAAGATTTCAATACCACAAGAAGTCTACCCAGTCAACCCTACACCTTTAATATAATTATTATTTATAAACAACTATAAATGCACCTAGCACCTGCAGTACTATTCATCATTGGAAATTGCACTTGCTGAAATTGCAGGTAAGTGTGTTTCGGTTTTTATTTTTCAGTGTGTTCACATCTAAGGCAAGGTTGCTGGTCCTAATGCTTTTATTAAGAGTCATAAGATCCACTGTTTAATGCAGACATTTTAGCTTATACTCCAAACACACCATTTTTCTACATTTCGTTTAGCACAAGAAATGATTCTTTCATTTAAAGACAGGACAGTGAAGTTGAATGGTTTCTACACAAGACCATCAGACTTCACTGCCCCAGAAAACATGTAAGCTGTTGACATTCACAGCTGCAGAAGAAAAACCTGAAGCTGGCTGTGTTACAAAGGTTCAAAGTGACAAGCAGATAGAAATAATGTGAAGCATCTCCTTTTCCTAAAATCTTATGTTTTAAAGAGACACCACCAGCCCCAAACATCCTGAGCCAGCAAAGAAAGATGTGCTCTGTTATGAGATAAAATGATGTTTCTCTAAGTGCCACGTGATTTAGTCTGGGAGCAGAAAGTCACCCAAGGCTCTTAATTGAAACATCACTGACAATTAGGCTTTTGTTATGAAAAGCTGGCTCGGTTTTAGTATAAATGCCCAGCTATGGAGAGACACAAGCCTGTTCCCTCTCAGGTGGTTCAGCTCTGCAGAGCTAGCAGGAATAGGAAGAGGTTAAATCACAATTTTGTCACTGAAGGAAGCCACGCACACAGTTTGAACACCAATTTAAATCAATTTAGAAAACAATTTTGTTAATTCAGATCCATCCCTTGGTATAATTACTTAGATTTTAGCTTGACAGCACAATTTTGACTAAGGGACTGACAAAGCAAGAGCAAAGCAGGTCACTCTGAAGCTGCAATTACACGTGCTGTGCTGATTGCTGCCAAGCCATTCAGGAGGTTAGTGCCCAGCGGTTTTCTGGCTTAATCTTAGTGCCCCATGTTCTCACTGTTGGCCACCTTGGATTTCCCAGCCTGACTCTGTTGAAACAGCACAGAATGAAAGTCCTCCTTTTAAGACCTTAAACTAAACTGCATCCTTCTGATGGAACTGGGTTAGGGAGAAACCACATATAATCATGTTGGCAGATGGAGAGAACAATAAGCCCCTGAGTGAATAAGTAGCAATATGTTGTAACCCATATGCAGTAGAACCTCAGACCTCAGCCTGAGCCCTAAGTTATACTGCTTAAAACTTTGCATATTATTTGACTTGGTTCTGTTGTCCGCCACAAACCTTTGTATACCACACGAAACCTGCAGTCAGATGTCCTCCTCTGGCAGACCAGGTTGCAAGTTTATTACCACCACCACACATCAATTGAACAATGCTGACTAGCCATGGGATGGCTGATTGCTGTAGCTTACAACAAATATAATGTAAAATGTGTTAGCTTAAATTCCTGTGAAATAAGTGATGTTAAACTCATTTAAGGTAAGCCACATTGAACCGTATGGACATATTGTTTGAAACCTTGCTGGCATGCTTAACCACAAATACCAGTGGAAGCTAGACTGCTCTGGATTCAGCTTTAGCTAATGGGCACATTCATTGCACATATTGGCTTTGGTGAACGATCTAACTTGAGATCTTGGGAGGTACTAGTATGTTCCCAGAGGTGGAGCAAGACATTTACTGATAGGGAAAGGAAACTGAGTAAAACAGGTATCTGTCTGGTAAGCTGTGGCCAGCTGAAAATGGTAAGAGAGCATAATAAGATTTTAAACATTAACTAGCAGTTGTATTTGGAATAACAAATGTCTAAAGTGCTCATTTCCATAGTGTGGTACTGTCAGCTCTGGCATGACTTCATAGGGAACTCTGGCTACATGAAACCTTGGGGTAGTTATCTTCCTGTTGCTATTATTTTCTTTTCTTGATGGTGCCCTTCCCAGGCTCAAGAGAGCAACTGGGACATGGCCTGGCAATGACCTATTCTTCTAGACCAGGGAAAGAGGCCTGTGTCACGCCACATGTACATGTGGGTGAAAGCTGCATAACCTTGTTCCCACTTGCAGGGAGATCTAAGCCCTGTTATACTGTCAGGATATGACCCTGGTACTGCTTTCAGTTCATGTGAGTCTTACCTCCACTTTTAGCAGCAAAGCAAGGAAATAGCTTCCTTCTTTCCCTTGTCTCCTCTTCCCCTTCTACTCTCCTAGAATTTCTGAAAGGTTAACACGTGCTCTTGCTTTTTCCCACATGGGAGCAAACAAGTTAGTTACCTATAACTGCCCAGCAGGAGTACTTTGAACAAATACATTTCAGCCTGTTGACAGTGTGCTTTGGTAGGTTACCATTCACAGCTATACTCCAGCACAACAAATGAATGACAAACTCATGAACATGAAAGAAACCAGCACAAGAGCATTACCAAAGCCATCTCACTGATATAAACCTTCATGGAACTTCTGCTGCAGAGAAGTGTTCTGGCAAAAATCATCACAGATTGAAGTCTTTCCCTTGTGAGATCTCAAAATCTAAGAAAATGGGTCATGAATCCCATCAGACAACATACCCACCCACTAAAAGTCTCTATTCAGTCAGCAAGGTAGATGTAAAAAAATGTCATCTAAACATGGATAGATGGAGGAAGGGAGTTTTATTTTTACAATCCTACACACCTGGAGAGAGCCCTGGAACAACTGAATGAAGTCACAACCCTTGGTACCCAATCTACCCCTCAGATGATTCTCTCAACACCAACAGCAGCTGGGGGAGACCTTGATGATGCAGCTCCACTCCTGCACCCACTGAATTGCTTTAGTTTTCAGGCAAGTCTATGTTAACGTAAATGCTTGATTTAGGTATAGCAGTGTATGTTTAGCTCACATCTGGCTGGCTGGCAACATAAGGGAAAATGCTCTGTGAGGACATGCCTCTTCGAGAAATGGTGAGTTAGGGATGATGCATGAGGAAAGACTGCCTACATCAGGCTCCCAGACCTGGGCCTTTGCGTAAGGCACTTCCAGCTCTCCACTGCCTGGGCCATTGGGCTGGCACTCTGCAATCAAGTCACTCATTGCTCTCTTGAACTTAGACCTTGCAGGCAGTGCCAAAGCAAGCTATCAGACCTCACCCTTTAATCTTAATGCTCACACTCCAAAGTCCTATTTTCAAAACAATGTGAGCACTTAGGAGAGTAAGTCTCAATGAAAATGAATCTCTGAAAGTGGCACTAAATTTCTTTGGCACTTTCTGAGCTGTATCTTGACCTCTGCTTGTACAGCATGGCCAGAAAAACCCTTTTACCCAGTCTCTGACAGTCTATCTGCAGAGCACAGCTCCTCGCATTCCTAGAAAACCTTCAGTTCTAAACAACACAAAGCCAAAATGGACCAGATCTCATGTTAGCGATAGACTGGCTCTGAGCAGGAAGCTGGTCAAGAGACTCCAGAAGTTCCTAGCTACCAGTGTTCCCATGATTGCTACAGCTCAGGAAGGAGAAGGTGCTGGCAGTGACTCTACACCATCCTTCAGCATAGGAGAGCCTACTCCTCTATAGCATCCTTCAGCATGAAGATCCCAAAATTATATAGAACCCCATTTATTTCAGTCTCTGCAAATCACAATGAGTCCAGGAGCTGAAACACACCAGAAGTGATGAAAAGGCTCTCCTCGTAGTCATCCCTATCAGGAATTTCAGAGGGAAATGTGAGATGAACCTATTACATTGTGGTAGGAGAAAACTGAGACATATGGTCTTTAGATCTATACTGGAAAGGGCAGGGTATACCCTGCTCCTGTGGAAAAAAAAAAGAGAGAGAGAGAGAGAGAGAAAGATATTGTTGTTGAAGACTCACAGATTAGACATTTCTGCCATAATACCATGGAGTTCAAGAGAGATTGTACGTGTGCTCAGAGGAACAAACACATCTTTGTAAATGCTGATACACTGTAAATAAATAAATGAAGTATTAATCATCACTGCCATAGAACTCTGGGAGAAATCTATCTTTGTATTATTTGGATGAGACTTTGTGATTCATTCAACCCTGCCATTTTTAGAAATTATTAGAATTTTATAGCAGGACTGAAACTCTATGCCAACGAGACTGTGATTTTAATGCGTATTAATGGGACAAATGGGGGAGGGGAAAGGAAGTTGGTGCGATTCCCTTATAGAGCAGAATGCTAAATAAGAAGATTCCAGCTGTGCAACAGGAAAGTTAAAATGGTTTGTTTGGATCATTAATATTGCAATGAAAACTAATTAAACCTAGAACTACAAGGAGGAGCTCAGTAGAGATTTGAATAGAGGCAGCACTCAGCAGCCTCCCATTTTAGCAGATTCTTTTATCACACCAAGAGGGATAGCAAGAGCTCACTGAACAGACAGGGGATGGTCTGAAAAGCTGAGGGGATATGGATGCCCAGTCCAGGGGCTGCAACTACAAAAGGAGTCTGACTGCTACAGATCTTCTGTGGAAAACCCTGTGTGAGTTCTGTAGCTCTGTAAGCTGAGGCAAGCCCTTCTACTGCGTGTCTGCTCTGCTCAGTCTCAAGTCAGAGCACTCTCTGCTTTCTCCTTCAACTCTGGCCTTGTAAAGTTATCACGTTGTCCCCGTCTGACCAAACACATGAAACCCATGGCTTTACCTTAAATTTCCTTAGTCAAAGAGTCCCAAAAGCTGCTTTACAAAATATATCTACTTATATATTTTACATGTTATTGCTCCCTCTATGCCCCCCTTGCCATGGGACTTTACAGTCTACAGTTTCAGTGCGACCCTCAGTTTCACATTTCCTTTTTTCTTACAACATACCATACCTTGCTGATTCTGTTATAGCCAGAGAGGTTGTCCCTGACTCTGCCCTGTGAAATCAGCATCCTCCTACAGCTATTTAACTCTTCTCACCTCTGATGCTACCTTTCCCTCCCTTATGACCTCCCCACATCCCATCCCACATAAAACCCTGCTCGCAGCTCCATGCAGAAGCCCAGGGATATGGGACTACAACCTCTTCCTTAGACATTTGTCTCAGGAGTGAATATTGATCAGATCAGGCCTCCCTAAATCTGCCTTATGGCCTCAAGTAAATACTGCAACCCCAACTAAGCTGTTGCTTATCCATGACAAGTGCTGGTAACAGTGGCTGTGTTTCACCTGAGTAAAGGCTGCAAGGATGAGAGGATGACCTCTTAACAATATTCATAAAGGACTTTGGATGGGAGGGCTCTCGGAGGGGAAAGACACCTTATGACTTTAATAAAGTTGCCTAAATGTTGTTGGACTGAGCTCTTGCCGATGACCTGGGAAGTTTTAAAATACTTAAGTCATACAGAAAACTAAATAAGATACTAAACCAGTGACACACTAAACTGTACACATGTAACTCAGGTTAGAATTTTACTTCGTGAGTTGGATAACTGAATGCCAAAGAAACAGGATAGGAAACGAACACTTGCCTCCCTTAATCTCATTGTCAGACCATTTGAGCATGGGGATCATTGAAAACCCTATGATTTTCAAGTCAGAATTTTCCCACCCACTAAGGTGCTGACTCAGGAGTTTATTAATTTTCGCTATGTTTGAGCACCAGGGAAATAAATTTTGAACAAAACCCTCTGCTGCATTCACTTCTAGGAGACAGTACAACCAAAAGGATTGGCAGGGGAAAGAAAAAAAAAGTTCAGTATTAATTATCCATTTTTTCCTTTTCTGAAGAGCCCAAGAGATGAAAATGGACCCAAGCAAGTCTGCAAGACATCAGCTCCAGCCCAGCCTATATTTCCAGGCAGGTGTTAGCAAGGCATAGACTTCCCTAGGTAGCCAAGGAGTAGAAAAAAATGGAGGGGGGAGGGGGGGGGGAGAAAAAAGAAGAATAAAGAAAATACTGGAAAAATACTGGAAACACAAATTCATTTTCAAGTATGACATCACCTTGCAGAGTCAAACCTGTTGTATACCCCCAGTCAGTGCCAGCAGCCACAGGGAGCAGGGACTTCCATGCAGGCACCAAAGAGATGACAGACACCTGCTGTCTGTTTAGCACTGTGTAATGAAACAAGCTGAAATGCTTTCAGAAAGGCTGCCAGGCAGAGCCTGGAGCTGTGAGGTATAGGCAGAAAATAGCCCCAGAGGCTGGAGGAGTGGCACCTCTGTGAAGACTTCTACTGCTGGCCACCCAGCAGTGGATGGTAGCATCACCAAAGTGGTGAGTATTCTAAAAAGATTTTTTAGCATTTTCTGTGGCCAACACTTGCATGTGCAGAGGTGATCCCTTCCTCAGCCCTGCAAACCCTTGCTTTCCTGAACCCATGGAAAGACTTGCTGTCTACAGACAGGCTCAGGTTACATCAAGCCCACTGAGAGAATAAGAGCCCAAAAGAAGCAAGAACACACTTCAGATTGCCCTTGAACACAGGAGTCTTGACCTAAATTTAGGTGTGTGGATGTACACTGAACCAGATTTATACAAAAATCACTCCTAGAGACCTGAGGAAATGTTATCTGTACTGTTTCCACTTCTTCCCTGGGTGAGAAATAGGTGAATTTGTGATGATGGCACTTCCGCCTCTTAGTGGACTGCAATCCTGAGAACCTACATTCTGCTTTCTGTTTTCCCCTCGCTGATGCTGCCCTCAACCAAAGTCCTCAACAGCATAGTTTTCGAGTGACTAATATCTGCCCAGGCTTAAGTGACTGCAGTAACCTCACATTCCCTTTTCTGGTGCTGCCTGCATAGTACAAATTCACATAGTTCAAAGCCAGCCCTCAAATATTTCACATAGTGGTTCTGCTTCTTCCTCCCCAGACATCAACAACTTAAAACAACTCCATATTGCCCCCAAAATGGTGCACCTGATATGCTGTTGAATGAAAAAGACAGTGACAAATAAGAGGGAAGGAAAACGAGGTATGTGTTATGGCCACAAGCTTGATTTCCAAAGAGCAAAGAAAACCAGACAACACATTACTTCACATAAGTTGTGACCAACGGTCACCTCATCTTTGTTGTACATCACATAAGGGCTTTCAGGGACTTCTTCAAATAAATCTGTTTCACAGGGTGCTCCATATTAAGGGGAAGAGGGGCAGTGGGACACTCTGAGGGCTAGCTACTGATGGACAATGCAGAGGAGCGGTATCTGCCTGAATCTGTGGTGCTAAAAGGATTTAGTGGGAAAGGCAGTCTTGTTCAGATCCCTCCCATAAGATTAACTTGTGTTGTGATGCAGGAAGAAGTTAATAATGTACTCAAAGTATGTACTTAAAGTTGAATGTTTTGGCTGTCACTTGATCATGCATAGTGGTGATTTTACTAGCAACGTGACCATGCACTGAGATGCTGTTTCTGCTTATTGCCCATCATTAACACTGCCTCCATGGGAAAGATCTCAGGCCTGATCAGTCAGAAAGACAACACTGGTCAGATTCGCTAACCTCATTTAAGTATTTAAACCCTAATGTAGGTGCATAAGTTCCTGCTGAAGAAGCTAAAACAGATCTTTACTTACCTAAAGCTACATATAAGCGCTTAAAGAAAGCGGGAAGGAAACTAGAAACATACATGTGTCTCATTTCAGGCATCCAGATTTGGATTTTGGTGCCCTTCCTCATTTGTCCGTTAACAGCTCTCCACTCACTCTGCTTGGCATGCCAGAGTGAGGCAGGCACAGCCCCACCATGCAAGGAGACAGATTTTTGGGAAGCCTCTGCCAGGTCTTGAAAGCTTTCAAATTCCACAGCACCATACAGAGGAGCAAATTGACTGTCTTCACAGGCAGACAATGTATTTGAAGGGAATCTACATGGAAATGAATGATGAATGGTTGTTTTATTTTAACTTGGTGTTTATGAAGATTGCCTAATAACTTCTAGTGCTTTTCAGTGTTTGTTAAATGTAAAAGGAGAAAAATCACATAATTCTAATCCCAAAGCAGGGCAATTGGCTTGTTTATGCCTATTATATTCCATTAAAGATGCAATATCTGCTTTGTCTCAAAAGAAGTCCCAGCTTATTTATGCCTAGTGTTAGGGCAAATATTAGTTAGCACCAAAACGGGATGCAGTTAAGTCTAATGTCATGTCACCAGCATTGCTCAAATTATAAACAAAATAAGTGGCAATTACTTTGAGGCAGAACTGGGTTGTTTCTTCAAGTGGCTCTGCTTTATAAGCATTCAAAACTTGCTTCCAACAACAGTATTTCAAGAGTAAAGGGCAACATGGTTGTACATTTGAGGAACAATACAATCATGCTGGCTGGTTTGTAGGACCCAGTTTGCTATTCACTAGTCATCTCTGCCCTTGACTAGTGGTCTGATATCAAATGATTCCCTTATCATTTGGTGCATAACCAGAGTTGGTCAGGATTTCTTAAGTGTTTTTAAAAAAAGTGTCATTAAAAAAATAATAATCCAAGCTGAACATTGCTACTGAGAAACTTACCATACTTTCTCGTGGAAGTTCTATATCACACATTTCACGTATCCTGTTTTGATGGCTGAATTCACTACTCAGAAAACATCCCAGGATGCATCAAATTTTTGCTCTGCCAGTGCAATGCATCATTCTGTCCTCTGGTTACAGCACATCATGAGAATTCAATTCAGCTGGTGAACTAGCCAAAAGAGGTTAACAGGGATATGAACTACCTGAATTAGAACTCATATTGGGCACAGCATCTACATTCTCAAAGAGGAACAACTGGTGTTCTTCAGGGATAAGTTTCTGATAGAAGCTTAACCTTTCCAGGTTTTATTGAAATATTTATTCTGTTGGAAACCCTATTTGACACCTAGGAACAGAAGAGACAAAAAATGTTTCATTCAGATCAACACCACATTCCTTAGTGGGTCATTTGGAAGAACAAAGATGCAGACATTTGGCTGTAAAGAAACCGACATCTCCTGCCGAGGCAAAAAGCAGCAATGGACCCTTAGGCTTCCATATATTGCCTAGCCACTAAAGCTGCAAAGTGAATTTGGAAGAGAATCACATGCTTACATTGCTATGTACCTGTAGCAGCGGATAGCAGCTACAAGCAGTGTGTTATGATACTTCTTATTTCCTGAATATGCTATTACTGAATGCATTTGTCACTTTTATATTTAAGTATGCCCTAAAATTTCCTAAATCACTGGTTTTAGTCTGTCAAGTGGTGATATCAGCCATGACTACTTACACATTCCCACCTTAATGAAGTCCTGGATTTGAGATGAGGTACGCAGGCAAAATACAGTTTCCTTCTCACTATGCTGGAGATACATAGGGAGAGCTGTGCTCTCTGAGAGGTACCTAGGTACTAAGGAGGACTGCAGTCAGCACAATTTTTACGACAGAAATCAACCAGATATCACTGAAAGACATATTTGCTTCCCAAATCCTCTGTCTTCAGAGCCAGATGCCATGCCTATGACACCATTACTCTTGAAATACTAATAAACCACTTAATCAGCACACAGCAAAATGCTGCTTCCCCCACATTCAGCAGCCAGCACACCAAGTGACCTTTTTGCTACCCGCAAAGGCAAATGCAGATTCCCTCGGACCAGCACGGAGAGAAGCCTGAGGGGAAATCCTCGTTCCCTGCCCTTCCTCTCCAAAACAATGAGACTGTTCATTCAGCCTCCCTAGACTGCAGCTGTTGCAGGGAAAGAAATGGTCTCTCCAGCTGCATTAGCAAAAATGGTTAAGTTAAGTTTGGATTTATCACAACTGAACCTACATTTGTGTTTTGGCGTGATTTTAAAATATTGTAACAAAAGGCAATTTTCTGTCATTATAGTTACACGATTCACTGTGAAAACAGTTCAATCAGCATAAAAGTACTTGACATACATAAAACCTCTTTCTTTTGCTCCAGAGATGTAAGCTCTCGTTTATAAGTACACGTACACTGTTTCAATAGGACAAATGCAAATTTTCCAGGGTGAAAAGGGGCTATGAGGGCCATAGTCAGCCCATTGCTCCCCCACAGTGTCAATGCCAATTTTCACATGCCCATCTTTTCCTTGGTTCTTTGATCTGCTGGTCATCAGCACAAAAGGGCCTGTTGCATGATCTAACACAGCTCTCATTGCATTCGATGAGACTGTGACCACGAGTAGCACAAGACTGCTCCTGCTTCCTAGCTCTCCCACCACCTCCAACACTGTATCCTGTCCTCTGTGGGACTCAGAGGACCTATTTCACTTTCCTGACACTAGCATCATTAAAACAGGACAACATATGCATGAAGACAAGAGCAAAGCACCAAATCACCTGCACTGTAGCAATTGAAAGCAAGAGCAAATCTGTCAGCTCTGCCACCTTCTCCTCCCATCTACCTCCCTTGACTCTTCACTTCAAAGCCTAATTGATCCATTAAAAATAAATGTTATTACAGGTGGGCAGTTTATTTTTGTCATCATCTTACTGTTCACCCTAAAGAAAAAGAATCCTCATTACCACTAAAAACTGCTAATATCCAAAAAACCTGAAGAAGCTGTACAATTAGAAGTCAAACACATCAAGAAAAGGCAAAGCTAAACACCACGAACTCTGACTGTACAGGGTGTCCTATTTTGCTCATTTTGTGCCCTATTTAAACAAGGCAAGTACTGATATATATATAAACACAAGTGTTTTAGAAAAACAACAATAGAAGCACTCTGTTTTGGCTATGGTACCATTATTTTCATATCATTTGACTTCCTGATTTCTTTCCTGGGCACCCTTAGGTTTACCATTAATGCAGCTATTACTTTACACTTTCTTTCTCTTGCTTTGTGTTTTCCTGGCCAGCCCATTTTGCATCACATATGCCACCTGCAAAGAGTAAACAGCCATTTTCAGAGGCTGCTTAGGAGCTTTCTAAGTTATCATCATACACTTCAAAGGTATTTTAAGACGCAGCTGGGTGTATCAGAATGTGCAGCAATGACAAAGCCAGGCTGCCTGGGATGTTTTGTTCATGTCGTATGAAAACCTACACAGGAAAAATTCCAGCAGTGCTGCTGCACTAAAGGAACTTTATCAACAAAGAGCCCTCCAGCAACTGAGACACACTTGATAACCAGAGGAGCAGACAACATCATCCAGTGAGTACTGGAGCCTTTGTTTAAGGTCACCCAAGCCTGAAATTATTGCTCAGAGAGCCTAGCTCAACCCCAGACATCTTTAATGTGTAGACGCAGCACAGCTTTGTGGCACTGTTGCTTCTTCCACAGCCTCCCAGCTCCTGTAGCACCATTCCCAAATGCTACAACATCCCCACTGTGACTTACATGCTTCAGAGAACTCATGGTACATGGAAGAACCTCCTCCTCCTCCAGTAGCTCACTCAGATAGACCTTAGCAATGAGACAAATGCAATGTAGAGGGGTTTTCCAAGGGGATGTTGAATGTATGGAAATCCGCGTGGTCTGAGAAGAGGGTCCTGTCTCTCTCTGAGCAAACTCTTAACTCCAGTTCGGACCTGACCTGTGCAGAGGAGCATTTACCTGAAGCCTGCTGAGAAAAACCAGCAGACACCTCCCTCCACATCCTAACCTAGCTTTTTGATGGAGTTGGATCAAGTGGTGAAAGACATCACTGGTGACAGTAGGGACAGGGCTCAGCAATGCAGAAGTGCTGCTCTCTGCTGCGTGCTCAGCCACAGAAGCTGCCTGAGCTTGCTGATCCTCATCTGCTAAAGCATCTGCGTATGCATACAAGCAGTTTTGCTGGGATTATACAAGTTTGTTCTGTGTTCGGCACAGAGGTTAGACCATAAATAAGGCCTGTTACATAAAGAGATACGCTGAACAACTGCCTTCTTCACTCTGCCTCATTCACCATCTGTTTCAGCTGGGGAGAGGATCTATTCTTGAAGTCAGGTGGGAATAGGACAGGGAAAAGGGGACAGAAAAGACTGCATACCATAGCACTGTGTTACTAGAGACAGTCACAGAAATATGCAGCAGGTTAAATTAACATATCTTATTTCTGACATTTCCCATGGTAGCACAAAATAGCATTTCCAAAAAGCTTGTCTTAGGGCAATAGAGTTCTTCTACTGTTATTTTTGGTAGTGTTTTCTAGTTTTTTGGTTTTGTTTTTAATAAAGAAAGAAAAATACAGATTAGGTACTTTCCATACTGTAACAAATATTTTCTACTGAATACAAGAAATCCATCCATGCAATAGAAAAGGATATACAGTCAAAAAAGCAACAGGTTATCCATGTGGGAGTATACACATTTTTTAGACAACCAAGCCAAAAATATTGCAGGATATCTCCAAGGGGCAGTGTGGGTGAGGGGCAAGATCCATAGATTCTCTATGGCATATTTCCCTGCAGCAACAATGCTGATACTACCACAGTGTTGTGTATGTGTGTTCCTCAGTCCTCCCAAAAGTATCTGAACTTAGTGAACAATTTCAACTAAATTTGAGAGAGAGTTAAGATATTTTCCAGTTGGGGATTTTTTTTTTTTGTAGTTTTAAAAGAAACTTCCCACCTGCTGGCCCTCTGAAAGATATCAACGTGGAAAAATAATCCCTTTTAGGGGAAAAAAGCAAGTCAGATCAGATGATCTCAAGTTGCTAATAAAATGTGAGCTGTTCCTATCAAAAATAAAATAAGATCAAGCTACGAAAACAGAGCCTCTGTCTCCATTGACTACTATTTGCAGCCTTGCTTTTGGAGGAACAGAGGCCTTATTCTCAGTCTTCTTGGTTCCTTTAACCTGGTAAACTTTTGCTCCGTGTGTTCCCACACATCCCTGCCAGTGACTCATGGGCTGCTATATCTAAGGCAGGATCCTGACCTCTTTCCTATTTCCTTAGCTAAGTGAAACACTTCCCAGTCATCTCAAGCATCAACACATCCTCCTACTTCTACTCTCACAGCTTACTGACAGGCCAGCTGGTGGCATTATGAGAAGCCTGGAAGACTTTTTCTTATTAATCTTTTAACCTAAATAAACTACTTCATACTAGACAATTTGTCTCCAACTTTTATAAACATCTTATGCAACAGGCTCTAAATAGGACTAGGGTTGTCTAAAGAAAAATAAAAATACAAGTTTCTGTAAAATCATTCCTCTGAGCTGTGGGCTACAAAGGCATACGAGGCTGTGTACTATGTTTAAGGGTCACCAAAGGCAATCCTAAGAACAAATCTACAGGCCTAAATGCACTACATAGAGCTTGATACCTTTTCTAGAAAATTTTTAGCCAGAAAGGAATTGAAATCCTTTGGTCTAAAGCATCGTTCCAGAAACAGTATCAGCAGGTCCCCCAGGATCCAAAACCTTGCCTATGGCCCAGTGGCAGGAGTCTGAAACTCAGTCTAGAATGAATTTGACTGTTCTCATGCACCAGATATACACCTTTCAAGCAAAAAGATTAGCCACATAGTTTCCTAAGTTGATTTTTCAACCTAAATTTGTGTCTGCCTACCTGCATTTCATCCCAGCTCCTAATGTGCTAGTTGGTGGGTGTTAACACAAAAGATATGCAACTTCCCGAAGAGATGCACAGGTACTTTCCTTCACCATAGAAGAAATTGCCTTCTGCTATACTCTTCTTCCCTGCTGCCAGCATAACACAGAATCAGTCTGGTTTAGAAATGTAAAAAATCCTCTTTGCTGGGAAACAAGCAATAATGACACATAGATGCAGACCAACTGAATAAATAATCCAAATCCACCTGGTGTGGAAGAAATTAAGCTCAGAAAAAAGTTATAACTTCCATGAGGGACATAATGCAATCTTATAAACCTTGAGAGAAGAGAACAAGATCTGGGGTAGGACATCTGCAAATTGAAAAGTCTGCTCAGCTGACCTATGGACTGCTTTGGCATTTTCTTTCCTGATGTTGCATGAAAGAGACTCGAGTACACCTGTCCCAAGGCTTTTTTCTTTATCTCCTTGCACCTCTCTGAGTTGGCAATAGCACTGAGGGATAGTGTCCCACAAATAAAATCAACAAAAAAACCCTTTTTAAAATGTATGAGCATGTTCCTTCATATTGAAGAGGAAACAGGAAGAGGAGGAAAAAAAAGGAGCAAGACTGAAATGTTGAATGGTTTCCCATAGTACTCCTTAACATTAAGGGAAGAAGGCGCTAAATAACTGGTGCAGGCGCGTTTCCCTTTGTTAACACACCAGACATCTGTGATTCTGTTGCTTGCTGAGACATGGAATCCCTCCCAGTTGTCCCAGCAGCTCAGAGTCCTGACAGAGGAGGAGATGGAGAAAATAGCACAGGAAGAGCAGCTGTGAGTTTTCAAGCATAGTTTCAATTTGTTCCGGATGCCCATAGCAAAAGACCCTTGATTTTTGGCAGTAGCCAGCCTGAACATGCTTTCGTCAGTTTGTTCCATGGTGTGACACGACACATTAATGGAAGGCAGCACATCCAGATCACCACACCAGATCACCAGCCTGAACATGTTTTCCTCAATTTGTTCCATGGTGTGACACGACACATTAATGGAAGGCAGCACATCACCATATCACCCTGAGATTGCTTAATATCCACTGATAGCCATCAAGCCAAGTACACAAAAACTACCAATCTTTTTCTTCCTACAATGACTCCAAGACTTACTTGGCCAAACTCTGAAAGCAGATTTCAAGCCTGAGGACTGGATTTGAATGGAATAAAAGAATCACACTAGTGAACCATCTCACCCCATTTCTGCCTGCAGGGGCCAATACAGAGGATGCTATCAATGGTGACGTAGATCAGTCAGTGACAAAACATCTTGGTCAGCCTTGAGCTATCTTTTTGACTTCTCTCTTTGGTATTGACACATACCCCACTGCCTTGGAGTCCCTTAATTCTCTTCAAGTATGTTGGATTGCCATTACTTAAAGAGCATTTTTTTTTCCATGTGATTTGTTTTGCTGAAATTCATTTCACATTGTCTACTGTCTCTCCTACCTTGCTCGTTTCCTGTCAGTTTCCTTCACTCATGCTGTCTGTGGCTCTGCTATGGTTCCTTACATTGCTGCCATGCTGAAAGTAACAATCTGAATTTCCTCCTCTCTACATAAAATCTCGATTTGCTACATGCTTTGCCCCTTAAGGACCTAATCTCACAAAATCATGCAGATAGTCCTGGCTCAAGCAACTACCCCCAGTGAGAGAACAGGCCCTGCCACGTGGGTAAAGACTTTGGAGAAGTGGTCCTAAACACCAAAGTCCTTTTTTCAGTGAAGCAGTATAAACCAGGGCATCTCCACAGACACAAACCATGTTACACCAGTTAAAACAAAAGGAGAACAAGCACCTGTGTATCTAGGTCCTCAGAGTCTTTTAAGAGGATCCCGTTTCTGAACCCACTACAACTGTCCTGGGACCTCACACAACTACAAGTTGCTTCACTGGTCTTTACTGTGCCCTATTTTGTGCAGTTTGATTCTGTTTTTCACACTTCAGGACAAATTCCATAGAGAATCAAAGTCTGCCAGAAGGACAGAGATTTCTTTTGAACCTTGGATGCACGAGAAGGAACAGCATTTTAGTCTGCCTCTAATTACAGCCACCATGACAGTTCATATGTGTAGCAATAAAAATAACCATAAACCTACCTAATCATTAAAGTAAAGTAAACAACTCCTCTCTGTATCATCATACACAGGTACTGGAGTTGCTAATAAACCAGGAAGAGCACTGAGGCACTGGAGGAGCATCTTTCCTATCTCCACAGTTTCTTAAACAACTTTAGAGGCATATTTTTATTAAGTATATGCAAGGCAGATGATCTTAAACCTCAAAAAGAGTCTGTATAATAATTGTGTGCTCTTCTAATGCTCTCCAAAGACCTATTCAGAGTCCATTCTGAAAGACAATAATATATCAAGAACTTCTGCAAACTTCCTCCTAATGAACACATGCCAATTTGAGACCAAGAATTCTGGCCTCAGAGGACAAAATAACCACTGCTCTTAGTCTCTGGGTGTTTTGCTACTTTATTTCAGAGTGATTCAAAATCTAATTAAATTTCTAAACTCTAATGAAATTACAGAAGAAAAATCATTTAGGATTATATTATACACAATTACTCACAGCTGAAAATTACAGTTAGCCCCTTTCACCAAGATAGGGTCTCCTGAGAAATCCTTGTTATTCATATAACGTATAAATCTGACACTACTCCCACTATTTACAGGTCGAAGGTAAAAGCGGAATTAATTGAACATATATATCCTGCCCAGTGGCCGGATGGCAGAGAGTGGGTAGTAGAGGGTGGTAATGATGGCTATGCTTGAAACCACATTTCCCAGTTTGGTTAAGAATCAGAATAAACCTACTACAAAGTAGGAGTTTATTAAGCCTAGCTTATTCTGATCAGCACTCTTCCTCACTGGAGGTTTGCTGTGAATGAGAATAGTGAGGCATACATACTCAGCAGTTCACAGACAGCTAGCTGAGCTATCTGAAGCATTTTGTGAAGAAGTAGCAACAGAATTAACCAAGCAGCTTTAGAGAGTTCAGCCAAATGATCAGATATTTAAATGCTTAGTTGCTTCTCTGAAGTAGGAGAGCCCCCTGAGGTAGGCCAAGGGGGGGAAAAAAGAAAAAAA
>VXAL01012013.1:81143-215613 GCA_013399475.1 Chauna torquata
TCATTGTTATTTAGTTGTATGTTTTGCTGTCAGTTAATTTTAGAACTGGTTAACCTGTTTGAAAATGTGAATTTTCCTTAAACATTCTTGATTTTTTTTTTTTTTTAAACACCATGGTCCAATGAATAAACCTTACTCTTATCAGAGGCACCATCTGCCAGTAAGTTACTGCTTTTTGGTTCCTACTCTGTTGAGACATTTTCTAAGGCAGAAGTTGGCAATGTTGGCTTTCTTTTCCAGGAACTGGCTTGCGATGGTTTTGCAGCTAAGGTGAATTTCTTCCACTCTGCTCCCAAAAAATCTGATTATTGGCAGGAAGTGTTAAGAATGTTCTCCTTCTAAGGCAGAAAAGCCACTAGAATCACTCTAGACTGAGAAGACTTCAGCAGAGACCAATTCACTGTGGTAGGACCTTTTCAATTTTGCAAAAATAAACGTTAGCATTTAGAGGTCCCTTAGAGAGCAAAATAGCTGAACTGGGCTCTGACTGTTGGCTGTCTATCTTCTCCACAGAACACTTTCAAACATGGAGTTTATTTATACGTTGAACTTAAACCCAAAAAAGGGAACTTCTGTTTGTAAATGTAACTACTCAGGATGTGACTGTTGCTTCCCAATATAGCCACGTGACCTGGCTTAGCTTTTTTTTTTTTCTCTCCTCTCACTGCAGAAGAGCTAAATTCAGAAAATTTGGGTGAAATCACCCTGTTGTCAAAACTTCATAATGATCTCACTAACAAGCTGGATATCAGTCCTAACAACATTTCTTCTTCTCTTACGTAAGTGATCGATCATATTTCTTTTCCATCGTTTCAGAGAGCTTTTTTTTTTTTCTCCTGACTTTGGTGGGGTTATTTATTTCCCAGTCTGATAGCATGTATGTTGTTTAAAACTTTGTTTAGAACAGTCTTCCTTGGAGAAGAAAAGTTTGTTGAGACAGTGGGGTATTTTGCTGGGTTTTCTAGCCAAAATTTCCTAGCTTGAGTGCTAAGGGATTGGCTGTACGCTATCCAGAAGACAACCTTAAGTTAAATATGTGCATCTTTACAGATTAGATGTCAAAGCTACTGAGCATCCTGTTTAGCACTATGTAGGAAACTACTTCAGTGGAGTATAAGGAAGAAGTTGATGTGTGTGCATGCTACCTGCAAGTCACTTTAGGTCTCCACACCTCTCACTTAGAGGACTTTGTTGCTCCTGACTCAGGATGCTTCTAACGCTTCCTGTCAGCCCAAAGCAGAGCTTTGTCATTCTCAAAGCTTGCCTTTTACTTCACGGTTTCTCTCCTCCACTTTGTGCAGGGAAGAAGTGGGTCACACAGATAGGAAGTGTCAGCAGGGCTTATATTAACATTGGGACTCAGGTGGACTAACAGGGAGGATGGAGCTGGCAACAGCTAAAAGACAGAAGTTTACATGATTACTGTGATCTCTGAGACATTAGGTAAGAGGGCAGGCACCCTCTGGTGGCAAAAACGTCATTGTCACCAAGCGGACACTTCCCATGCCACCCTACTTCATGCATAAATTCACAGAAAATCATCACCTACCCCTGGGGAATCCCACAAGGTAGATGGCCCCACCTGAGGCATGCAGACCAGCTGTTTCAGCTTGCACCCACTGGATATGTGCTCCTGCCTCTGCTTCTGCAAACAAAGCTATCCACAGCTCTAAAGCAGTGCTCTATCCTCCTCATCCTTCTCAGAACAGATACACGTAGGAATTTGTTGCTCTCACTGTCCTTTTGTTGGCTCTTGAAGCCCTCTGCACCTTCCTATAGATGCTTCCAAGAGCCCAGAGGAATGGAGGCTGTCAGCTACATAAGACATGGAAAACCTGTTCTTACAGATGCAAAGAGGAAGCGCAACAATTACTCCTTAGTTACTGATTAGCTATTGCTCAGCAAACAAATGGTGCAAGTCCCATTAACACAACAGCACTTCACTAGAGCAAAGAGGTGCAGACTCAAGAGCAGCAAGACATGCAAGAGGCAGTTCACAATAGATACAAGGAAAATACATTAACATGCCTCCAAGAGGCACACAGAAGGGTGCAGGCAACACCACATCCATGGGCCTTGGATGGAGGGGAGCCTGGCAAGGACTAGAGCTCATCAAATTCCTGTCTCCTTGTGGGATTGACTCCTGTACTCATCTTTTACTACAGAGAAGGACCAAGGAATGACCCCATTTGCCTGGATGCCAACAGTGCCGATCTTTCAAAACTTAGATGTAGTTGAGAATTTTGCTACACTAAATACCAGCCAAAATACTTTTTTTTTTTTTTTTTTTAAGTAGTGGTTTTCAGCAGAATCATTGCCTGTAGCCTCTGTCTCTGTCTCTCTCTCTCTCTCTTGTCAAGGGCATTCCCTATTTGACTCTGGAGTTGCTCAGACACCCACTGTGAGCCATCCCTTTTTCCTACCTTACCTCTGGGCTTCCCAGATATTTGCTTCCTTCCCCATTTGCTGCCTCAAAGGTGAATAGCACTGAACTCTTGGCTACTGCAATGCCACAGGATTGACCACTATCTGCCACAATGAGAAGGAGAAATCTGAGGTGGGGGAGGAAGAAAGTCATATGGAAGCAGGAGGCAACAGAAGAAAAGGACTGAGGCAAGTGCTGAGTTAGTCTGAACCCAGTATGCAGAGATGAGGGCCAGTCAAAACTAGAACTGGGACTGGGGAGCTGCAGGGTGTTAGGAATCATTTCTATCACCCTGTATCAGGGGGATTGTGTACATTCCCAAGAGACCTGAACTGAAGATGGGACCTAGATCAAACAGCAACATGCATGTGTTTGACTATGTCGATCCACTTCTTTCCACCTAAGGAGAAACCGAAAAAAACAGAAGCTAGCTACCTAAAACGCAGTCTTCAAAAGCAAGTGGTATTTAAGCAACATCCAGTAAATGATAATAAACATTAATTTAAACCATATTGAAAGAATGAACTGAAAACATTCTCTCTAGTCTTGTGGGTTTTCAGAGATTTCCCTCCCTCCCTTTTCAAAAAGAAACTAATAATTAAATCTCAATATATTAAACTGACCTACATAAAATATTCCATGTAAAATATTATTTCTGCCATAAAACACATAATCTGTCACTGGTTTAATTCCATTAGAAAGCATACATTAAGGTCTATGTATTATGACTGTTAGGATAATAAAAGTAATACAATATCACTTTTATTATGCTTGAATTTAAAACATTCTTCATATGAGCACAAAGAATAATTAAGGGGATGGAAGAAAGTGTGTTTTTTTTTTTTTAATTTATAATGAAATAAATTCACAGGCAAGAGCAAAGAGTGGTTTTTAATCTGGAAAATCAGGAGTTTTACTTTTTACACCCACTACGTAGTCTTAGACTTTCATTTTTTAATTTCCTTTTCCTCATAACTTTGATTTTGGTCATGTAGAACAGCTAGCTTTTGTGATCATATCTGCAAGTGGATTCCCCATCCCTCCCAACTGCCATCTCTGAGTGTTGTGGGATTTTTGGAGAGTAAACATTTCTGCCTGTATAAAATAAGTTTCCAGACATTTTCAATATGAAGAAAAATCCAGGAAAAAAAGGACATCCAGCTTAGAATTATAGCTCCCTAAATACATTTGGTTTAAAAAACTCAAGATTTTTTTTAAGCTTGTCTCCAGATTTTTGAAGCATGGTTCATAATTTATGAAAATTTGGGATCAG
This sequence comes from Chauna torquata, assembly GCA_013399475.1. Lineage (NCBI taxonomy): Eukaryota > Metazoa > Chordata > Aves > Anseriformes > Anhimidae > Chauna > Chauna torquata. Next base: position 84,842 of record VXAL01012013.1, read on the forward strand.
AAGTGTGAATAAGGCCAGGAAACAAAAACAAACCTGTTCAGAGCCACCGAATAGATCAGATTTTTCTGATGTAATGGCAGAAGCCCCAGAACCCACAATCAGCTCAAGAGAGATTTTCAGCAATCTGAAAAGCAGATTCGACATCAATGTCTCCAAAGGGTCCGAATGGCTGGCTTGGTGGCTTTGGGGAGTGAGAGAATTAGGCTTTAAGTTTAAAAGCAATTCTATTTCTAGCATTCATTTTACTGGAAAAGAAATGAACGCACAGCCCCCAGAACCTCAAGAAGGCAGAATTATTTCTACACGAGGAGAGGTGGGCTGGGACTTACTATGTTGGGCATCTTAGCCATAGGAAAGCTAGATGCATTTAAGATCTTAAAATCCTGCTTGAGTTTCAGTCAGAAAATACTCCCTCAGAAATCCCCATGAAAGTGGGGAATGCCTGTGAAAAGGCAACCTTGTGTGCAAAACAGCTGTCTTCCTAGTAGGTCCCATAGGACCAGCCGGAGGTGCCATCACCCAGGCAGTGGATTGCCAAAGAGACCATCCTCAGGGATGCAGGTCCAGCACTGCCACAAAGGAGCGGATAGCCCTGCGAGTGCCAGAGTAGGGTACTAACCTCATGTGCTGTAAACACTTAATGTGGGCCTTGAAGTTTCACAGGATAAGAGCCCTAGTGCAGAGGTACTAAATCCGTCAGCATCAATCCGTTCCCAATCATGACACAGGTTTGGTTCTGGAAATTTTTGTCTGTTGTCAGCCCAGCCATAGCTGTAGGTGAGGACTTTGTGTTCCACCTGAAGAATGTGCAAGAGACAGAAATTTAATATCACATTGTTTTAAATTGCATGGGGTCATATCTGCCTTTAAAGCCTTCTCATGCTCCAGGCACCTCATGCATCTGCACAACAGTTATATCATTTGGGGCTGCTTGAAAAGACTTTGTTGGAAATGTGACTTTTTTTTTTTTTTTTTTGACTTTTTGTTGTTTGGAAAATTTTGAGTCCGTTTCCTTCAAAAAGTACATGGGAAGGAATTGCTTTCTTCATAGCCACTCCATCTTGAGGGCCCCTGCACACTCCAAGTATCTGGCAGCCCAGTTCAGTGGCCTTGTGGAAAAGGGCAGGACCAGGACCGTGGCCTTTTGATGAACAGGCAGCTTGGCATGGGAATCTCTGGAAAAGTTGCTTCCAGCCCACAATGTTTTCTTGCCTGCAAGAGGAAAAGACTCTTCTCTAAATCTCTTTTTGAAGACTGGGACTACAGCTGAAGCAGGACTGGGGTTTTCTGGAGAGGAGTGTTGGGGTGTGTCATGTCCTCTCTTACTAGCGCGTCTTATCAGCTTTACTGCACCTGTAGTCCCTTTCATGATTTGTAGCAACTTCTCAGTTTCAACGCTTGCACACAACTCACGGGCTTGCAGCAAGGAAATTCTAGAAAGGAAGATGTGCTATGACAACATAAACTTTTAAAATCATATTTTCCATTCTGTCCAAAAATTAGCATGCGGTGACCTGTTTCACATTCCTAGAATTTCCTCATTAACTTTACTAATTAACTTTGCTGACACTTCACTACTCCAGGAAGGCTCAGATCCTTTCTTAAGTTTTACCTGGATCAACCTTTCCCTTCAGAATAGCCTGATACAGCATTCTTAGTTTTAGCCCAGGTGAATACAGAACATTCTTCCTAATGTCCTAACAGGCTAAAATATTTCCATTTCAGATTTTTGGAGAGCAAAGGTCTATGCTTCTGAAAACTCAGAGGAGGAAATAGGTGAGTTCACGGGGAGATTTTTACTTCCAGGCAGGAAGTCAGGGGCCAAAAAAAAAAAAAATTGACTATACGTAGAAGAATTTACATACTTTTTATGTGTAGAAAATCATCATCTGGTTGTGTGCTTGTACTTTGCCTAGCACAGCAGAGTTCTGCCATGTGACTGGGGCCTTAAAATGAATTTTAAGCAAATGGAATGAGCACAGGGAGGACAGAGCCAGGAGTACCACAGATCCTGCACGTGGGCAACCCTCCAGCCTGACAGATGAAGGTGGACCCTTCTGTACACACAGCGATGCAAAATCACAATATGCTTCATAGTTCACACTTAAAAATTCTCCTGCTTCTTCCCAGCAAAGACTTACAAGCAGAAAGCTGGGGTAGGGAGGAGGAAATGAAGCTGTCCACGTGTAGGTAGGTGAAGCAGGAATAGGAGTCTGGTGGGGTACAGAGTAGAGAGGGAGTGGGGATAGTGGAACCCACTTTGTGGGAAAAGTTAGAGTTCTAGCAGTAAAACTCAGCTGAGACCTGCACACACCAAAACTTGTTCGTTATCATAAAACTGCATTGAGCCCCTTAGCCACAGGTTCACATGGCTTTATGCTGTGCAGGGGTAGTCTGGATGTGAATATTCTCAGCTATCTGGTCTGGCTCAGCATTATCAGCCCCTTCTGGAGAATAGATATGACTTTAAAAAAAAAAAAAAAAGCATTTTAACTTTGGCAATTTTGTGTAACCACATCTGAAACACAAACAGCTGTATTTATTATGCATTGGTGTATATTCACTGGTTTGTTTTCAATTTTTGCAGATTTCACATACCTTATTATAGGAGTTACTCTGGGAGCCTTTCTAGCAATCAGCTTTATAGCAGTAATAATTTGCATGATCAAAAAACAAATGCTTGACAATGTCTTTGGAGGTAAGAGAAAATACTCCTGGTTTCTTATCTAGATCTAGATCTCCTTGTGTCCGCATACAGCAGATCTGAGCTTCGCTGTTAGGAATTGTGTACGTGTTATAACTTTGTTTNATGATCAAAAAACAAATGCTTGACAATGTCTTTGGAGGTAAGAGAAAATACTCCTGGTTTCTTATCTAGATCTAGATCTCCTTGTGTCCGCATACAGCAGATCTGAGCTTCGCTGTTAGGAATTGTGTACGTGTTACAACTTTGTTTTTCCTTTGGAGAACTGTTTTTAAAGTGTCTGAACTGCTGGAGTCCCTAGAAGTACAGATTCACTTTATAATGTAATCAGCTCAGCTATTCAACCTTACAAGAGAAATAGAATACACTTCAGCTTACTACCTGGGTATCTTTTTGAGTAATTAATGTTTAAAACAAAACTCTATCTATTCAACATAAGTTAAAGATCCTATTAAATTTGCAGGATGGTCAGGGGTGAATTTCAAATTTGTAGCTCTGGTTGCATGCAAAGCACCAGCTCTGTGCAGTCCACTTTTAAAAACACATGAATTCCCATAAGTGTAGCTAGTTTCCACCACAAAAAAAAAAAAAACAAAAAAACAAAAAAAAACAAAAACACAAACAAACAACAACAACAACAATCAGAGAAATGCAGTGAGAGAACTCAGTGCAGCCAGGCTGCTACAACACAGGGCTGGGAACAGCCCACCCATACACCATATCCACAAACACTTGCTTCTGTGGCTAGATCTTTGCATTGGCCTTGACATGACAAACAAAAAGTGATGTCCCAGCATCCACAACCATCTAACTCTACTAAGTCAGCAGTGCACCACAACACAGCGTTTCAACAGTGGTCACAGACCCTTGCTTGGTAAAAAGGAAAGCAGAGTGGTCTTAACTATCAAGCTTGGAGTGAGGTAGACTGAGCTCACTGGGCCCAGTACTGCTACAGTTGGCTCAGCCTACCGGTCTCCACTAGATTCCATGCTATTTACAGTAAATGCTAGTCTCTTAAAGGACAATTTTGCAAACAAACTCCCAGGTACCCCATGAGGATACAAATGATGGTGTAATGCCACTTCCTGAAAGACAAACAGCTGATGTTTTCTTTATTGGCACTAACAGCAGTCCTAAGTGGAAACTGCTTCCTCCTAACTCTCATCAGGCATCTGCCCTCAAAGTTGTTTCTCATTACACTCTGGGTATGTACTACAAACAAACTCAAAATAGCCAAAATATTGACAAAACTAGTTTTTAGAAAATTGTCATGAGATATTCCAGCTGGAAGAATTAAGAAGGGCTTTAGGAAGGTTGCATGGCACTACTAATATCAAAGAGTTTTGCCTCAGAAAGGATAGCTAAATCTTTACCTACTCCACCAGCTGCACCTATGTTCTCCTGGTTGCATCCTCACAGCTTCTGAATAGCCTGTCACCATTCTTTTCCTGGTTTCTTAACTAACAACATTTTCCTTTTCTCTCTTTAGAGTCAGATGGCAAAATGGATAGAAGGTAAGAATCATCGCTCCCAGGGTTTTCTGAGGGGCAGTGTGATATGCAAACTGTAATGATTAACTCCTCTCTCTCTTTATGCATGATGCTTCCCCACAATTGCGATTTGAATGATAACACATAACATACATGCAGGTGTTTAGAGGACCGTGATACACATTACCTGTAGTGGAGCTGCAAGGAAAAGGGAAATTCCATATAACAAGGGTCTGAGATTTAAGAACTAGGAAAGAAATCCTAGAAGACAGATTCCTTCTAAAAAGAAAATTCTTCAAAAGCTTTTGATTCTGCCCATTTATTTTGTACTATATAACAGCAAGCTCAAAAAAAATTAAAAAAGCATTAAAATTGGTGAAAGCCAAAGGCCCTGTTTCAAAGGTGCTGAAATTTGATTCTCTTTGACATTGCTAGATTTTTCCGTGTTTCTCTGAAACAGAGTTTTTACTACACTGATATATTCACAAGCCCTTTACATTTCCTAAAAGAAAAAAAAAAAAAGATGAAAGATATAAACGAGGGCAAATGGCTTCATCAAAAATTTCCCAGTCACTGCGACTAGACCTCTGTTCCAAGAACTCCTTTCACCGCAAGCTCTTACAAAGCAGGGTCATGTGGTGATCATTCCCACTGGAAAGGATGTATTTTACCCTTCACCTTCTTTCTGCCTACCCAGAACCAGTAAGACCATTTTAGGTTTTGAGCACCTGATGAGCTCACAGGCACAAGAGGCAGCACCAGACTGCTTTGGAGATAGCTGCTCCTCACCTGAGGTCATTCAATAGGGTGGAGATGTAGAGTGGGGGTAGACAATGTTTTGTATCTCTCTGAGACATATTATAAGTGAGTTAAAAAGAGATTACAAGAGTTAATCAGCATTCTCATGAACTGAAAGCAACAGCTGCTCTCAATGACCTAAGAAAAGCCTTTTAGCCTCTCAGAGAGGTGGACAGAAGTGCTAATAGGCATGTCCCCATCACAGTCATTCCTCACAGAGGCAACACAACATATGCAAACACTCAGTTGAAGATCAAGGCAAGGACACTCCTTGTGGAAAGTATTTCAGTGTTTTGCCTAACAGATAAAGGCCCCAGCCACGAAGCATCTGTTGTTTTCCCAAGGAGACGCTTCCACAGCCTAACACAGCTAACTGTCACAAAACCTGTTTCCTTTCTCATCACACACTGTGTTCAGTCTATTCTCTTACAAGACACGATTTCTGTGTATCAGCCTAGAATAAATTAGGATTATTGTATACCCAAAAGATAGAACATAGAGCACCCAGTAAGCTGTTTCTGGAGTGTTAAGGACAGTATAGGCACAGCAACAAACGGGGTGGAAGAAAGAGCTAAACCAAAACAGAAACCTCAGGGACCAGAGTCAAGAGAAAAGGAGGAAGGGGACAAAGACAAAGAGAGAAGTGAAAGGCGGTGGATTTACTGGATGAAATACAGATGGCATGATCTGTAAACTCTTCCACATTGGACTTTTTCTACCTCCTTGCTGTTTATTTTATGTGATATTTACCTTCAGAGACAGTCTGAGCATCTATGATACCTTCCTCTGATCTTTCTAGGGGAAGCGACTGACTTTGTCATGGCAGCAAAATTTAGCATCCCTAATGGTGACCTTACATTGACCCCTCTGATGATTCCTTATCCCAGTCTGCAGGCATTTGCTAAAAGGTAGAGTGAAATTCCCAGCTGTGTGTTAAAATTCTGATCTTAACGCTGGAAACATGATGCAATACACACAAACTCTGCCTTAGAACCACTGACCAGTGAGAGAAGCTGTAATTCCACAATATTTGGGGACAAAAATATGTAGGCTAATGATGACTTTTTTCTTTTAAGTGGAAAAAAACTAGAAATTCATCATCTCTTCTTAGTCCATTGTACTTCTTAATTCTACTGTGGCATTGAGTAATTTACTAACAAATCTTTGTTCTTGTTCACTTCAAGGCACCTATGTACTACTACTCAGTGGATTTTTAAGGAATTCTATAACACGGATGCTAATCCGAGGAAACAATATAGCCTCTTACTGGTCTTGAGGAAACCATTGGTCTGTAGTGTAAAAGAGTCAATACATAATGTGATCCTCAGTAACTAACAAAGATTTAATTCATTCTTGTTTACCTACTGTAAGGATGGAGTAGCATGACTGATAAAACAATGCTGCAGATGATGCATACGTAAATTAGGCTCTAAAGAACTTACAAGAAGGGTACAAATGAGAAAGGTAACAGTAATATTATCTGTGAAATGCAAATATCCCTGAGATAGCATCAATTTTTAGCAAGGAAGTATATATGGTAGTTTGTTTTATAAACAAATCTATGCTATTCCACATCTCAGCTGGTGCAAAACAAACTTATATGTTTTTGCACCATCATTCTGCAATCCAAGCAATCTACTTGCAGAAAATCAAAGGGAAACACAGCATACAAGATCCAATGTCCTGTTTCATCTTTCCTCCTAACCTTTAGAGGAGGGCCTTTCCATAGGACTCTCATCTGTGTTGGCATCTCTTCTTCGTAGGACTGAACTTGAACAAAAGAATGGTGGTATACACCATGTTTTGGATTCCAACAGTCATCATCTAAGTGGTTCGGGTTACTTGTATACTACTGAAAGGAGATGTATGGGAGGTAGCTGTTCTTAACAATGTAAAAACAAACAAACAAAAACCCAACAACAACAAAAAAAGCAAAACAAACAAAGAAACAACAAAAAAAGCAAAACAAACAAAGAAACAACAACAAAAAAAAGAAAACCACAAAAAAACACAACCCCTCTGACCTGAAAATATCGATTTCCTGAAAACAGCATTGAAATATTACTCACACTGAGTATTACATTGTAAGTGCTACAGCATTATAAATACTCAGGAGTTTCCTCAAGAATATCCAAGGTATATGTTCATGTTTATCAGATTTATTTTTCCCCACAGGTCAAAGGAATAGTTTCCTATTTATTCAGGTCTGCAGAGAGACATGATAATTAGATCTAACCTAATTTTAACTACTTGCTTCAATACCCTGGGAATTCTAATTCACAGCATTTTTAGGCCAGTGGCTCGTCCTGGAAACCCTTTCGATAAAGCAAAGTCTTCTATCAGAAATTACTTAGTCCTAGATTTATTCCAATCAATCATGCAGCCATCCTGAATCCTTCGGCTATACAGGCAACATGAATCCTTCAATGATGATCAGGATATCACCCCTTTAGGACTGGAGAGGAGAACTGGCATATCATCTGCAGACAATTTCATTTTCTAATAATCATCAGTGGTGAAGCAGTGTTTGTCCAGGGAGAAACAAAACAAAAAAAACCTACCACCTTATTCCAACTGATAGAGCAATTGCTGAATTCATGGTCAGCCAAATTTTGTTTTAAATTTCACATTATTATTCCCACAAGTGCCTCAAGCCACTCAGTTTCTCCCCCTAACTTGGATATACTCTGAGTAGGTGTCACTGAGCGCAGTGCCATCATAGCCGAAGGAGTCTCACAGCCTCATACCAGTTGAAGGCCTCCACACAGAGAATCTCCGTTTATGCTAGAGCGCTGATTAGCTGGAACTGAACCTAACTGACACATTGCGAGATCATGTTTTCACCAAAATCAGGAAACATTCTTACGTGTCCCCTTTGATGCTTTCCCAAACCCTTAAAACAGAAGTGTTTCTAGGCCCAAAGGATACTGGCAGCTCACTATGAAATAATTAACAATATTTACCACTTTATTTAGCCAGGTATATAACACTGTGATTTAAACAATCAATTCATAATGGGATGCCCTTAAACTCAATGGGATATTTACCAACACTTGAGAAGAGAAAGAGGCTCAAAGCAAGCTGCTGTCAGCTAACAAAACAGTAATTTAGATGTCAACTGACAATTATTTAATGTCCCTTTTTTTTTTTTAATTAATAGCTCATGTCAGTTTCAAATGCCATCTTGGTGTAAGCTTGGTAAATTATAATGCCTAAAATTTCATGCAAGTTTAATGTATTAATAAAAATGTCTGGGCACATTTAATGCTAGCAATATTTTGAGTTAACTACAGTGTATGGCAGCCAGATTTATTTTGACAGAAGGAGACAAAGAAAGAGGCATACAGAGACAAGGAGAAGGATGGAGAGACAGAATGTGTACTAAAAATGAAAAGCACATATTTTAAGCCTGCTGTAATAGCAAAAACTAATCTATTGCCTCAACATATCCTGGGCAACAACATACACCAAAACTCCTCAGGCAGTTCTCTGGGTTCTACTGGCCCCCATGTAAATCACTCAGCATAAGATCAGGTTTTAAACACAATGCCATACTGATATGTGAGGGGGGACAGAAGGAGCCTGGGAGCTGCACAGACCAAGCACCAAGTATATTGGTGATTTTCTTTTGCTACCCAAAGCAGCACCTAGATATTCTCTTGAGTTTTACCACTTGATTGCTTCCAAGTGACTGACTTTTCTTTCCTTTGCTGAACTTTTCTTGTGAAGCACAAGGTACTCTTGTGAGTCAGAGCATTCTTTAGACAAATGGTAGAGAGTTTGGAACTAAACTAAGTACATTTTTTAGGCTCTTTTTTTGAATGGAAACACAACTCAGCTGAGTGTTATAGTCCTTGCATTATTCTCAGCTAATGGCGCTCTTCCAGTGGGTTGTAGCAGGCCATATCTATTGACAGGAAAAGTCCTCTTTCCTCATTCTGACCATGGAATATCTGTGGACTCCAGGCATGAGCAATGCACCTTTCTGGTCAGGTCAGATTTTCATAACCAAGAGTAATGCCAATGAGCAATTTCTGGGCAGCAACATACTTAAAGACTTATAATAAAGCAGCTCCATGAAAGGCAATTCTCCTTTCTTCCTATAGCATCATGAAACAGGCATGAGATGTCCTTCACCAGCAACAAACTACATAATGGCACATGATGACATTGTGTATTCCCCACGTGTATGAGGGTTCACCACAGCTACCATTGAAATGCAGGATGCTGGTGTGCAGCCCACAACCACCTGCACCTCCAGCCCAAAGGTGTTTCTCTAGGAGACAAGGTCCAGAACACCATATTTAATTTTAGCCAATTCACTTTCACTTCAACGAATACAGCCTGTAGTGATGAGCTTGCCATCCTCTTACACTGAACATCCCTGTTTAACAAAAGAGAATGACGACTGCAGAGTGCAACAAGTGTTTCATACAAATTGCGTGCAACTCTCCAGGCTGCCGACAATCTGCAAAGGGTCTTCAGCTGAGGTAACTCTTGAAGCCCCTTTGAAATGATAACCTTTGAGGCTGAGAGAGAGTTCAAACTCATGTCTCATTGGCACCAGCTAACCTCCCTCTCTGAAACCAAGGAGAAACAGTCATCGCATCTTGAAAGCCTCTGGTCTCCACATTGTCTAACTCTAAAAATATCACTATGGATTAAATAGGAGGTGAAATCATCCACTTGGAAAATACAAATATCAGAGATGGATGGCATGGCAAAGACTAGGTTTGGACAATTAAGTGCAAGTTTGAATGTTGAGCTTCAGTTTCTTCCAGAAACCATATAGGCTGCAGAACCATCTCAGCCTATACATTTGAGCCAAGAAATTTTATCATATTTGGGCCTATACCCAGCTGCACAGAGAGGCAGAGATAGTGAACATAACAAGCTGATCTAACAGTTTCAGAGCTTTCAATCAGATTTAGAGTTGGATAGAAAGAAAAACCTCCAGTTTTGGAGTGGAGAGCAGTTCCTAGTTTTCTTTTGAAGAATTGGTCTATAATACTGCAAACTGCAGAACGCATCATTTGCCAGACAGGAAGCCAATCAAGTAGACATGAGTCATACCATTGATACTATTAGCTGCAAATGAAAGGTACACTAATCACTGGAGTCTGAGCTCACAAACTTAACTAGAGACCTTGTTCTGCTAGGGTACCTGAGAAAGCTATGAGGAGGAGACCCTTGGAAAATGGGGCCAAAATTCACAAATCAAAATCATTAAGTAAATATACTTCTAAGATAAGAGACCTTGCCCTTGTCTGAATGTGTCACAGAAAGAGCGGTGCACAAGGAAAAAGGATTAAGACCTAGAACGCAGGCTGCACAAGATGCTGGGTGTTGAAATGCATCACAGCAACTCAGATACTGCATCAGCTATTCATGTGTAACACTATACATTCAGTCTGCAGGCAGGGAGGGATACTGTCTCAGCTGCTCTACTATCCATTGAAATCGTATCTGCTTAAGATGCAAACACATACTGCTGCTGTAGTATACACAAGTTCACAGGAAAAAGTACATGAAATAGTGAAATGCAAAAAATACATCTGCAAAGAAATTCTCTTTTATATAGTTACTAATCACAGTAACTAAGATGTCTTCTCCACAGAAGATTTCTATACGAAGAGAGGAGGAAACAGGGACTGGTATTGGTTGTTTTAAGCCATGCTACAGCAACTTTTGTGAATTTTAATTACTTTTCAGAGAAGTAATTTCCTCCTGTGGAAATATGTCAGCCTTGGAGGTGGACATTTTCTTTGCACTGACCTGACATTAAGAGGACATGTTTCCCAGTAGTAAGGTATTTCACTTACCAGCCTGGAGATACCTGGTATGAGGCTAGTTCATTCTCAACATTTCATTCAAGCGATGGCCTTCCTTCTAAGGCTCCCATTGAGAAGTTATCAGAGGATTCGTTCGGGCATCTTTGTAGATGCTACCTTTCAGTGCTACAGTTCTTCCCTAAAGGAGCTGTGACCACTTCAAAGTAGCTTTCTTGTGCACTTTCACAAATGTCTTGTAACAACAGAAGTGAGGCATCAGAGGGAAAAGAATTAGCTGTAACCTACATCCACCCCTGTTCTCTCTAAATTCCCAGTAGTCCAGGCAAGCCTAACTTCCCTAGAGTCACTGAAGTGTCTGCATCTGTCTGTTTGCCTAACATAAGCCTCTTTTCCTCTCCCAGGAATATTCCCTTTAAACTATGATGGTCAGTTTCTTTTTCTTGGGTCTGGAGAAAATCAGTCATTCAATAGAATCTTTGACACCTCTGGGGTCAAAGATTTGAATGTTTTCTCTTAACATCCCTCAGCTATACATACCCTGAACTGTTCTTTCACTTACCACTCATTTGTTCTCCAGCAGCCTTTCACAAGGTCTTTCATTCTCCCAACTAAAACATTCTCCAAACAACCCAATCATCAGGTCAACATACAGTTTTTGTAAATCATTAGAAGTTTACAAACAAGGAAAAACAAAGCCAGCAAAGACACTTAGCCTCCACAACCCAAACAAGCTTTACAAAAAAGGCATCTGCTTTGCCAAATCAATTCCTGTGTGGTCTGCTTTGACGGCAGAGCTTCCCTTTGCATTGTCACCATGACCAAATATCAGCAGTTGATAACAACTATTGGAAGAACACGAGTGGAGGACGACTTGGAGAGCTACAGTCCACTTAGGCAGAAGTGCTTTGGCACTTCTTTAAGGACCAGATACAACCTGCACAAGATGAGTCCAGCTCTGCTGATACACTGGAGCAGGTCTGACTCTTAGCTCAACACTAGGGATTGGTGGTTGGCTGATAGACTGAAGGCTGTATTCACTGCAGCTGTCCTTTGCTAATGTAGTTTCTCTCAGTATGCATCCTGGGAATTGAGGTTAAAGAAAAATCTTTTGAAGCTACTGAAAAGCTATAATAACGCATGCTGTTGCCAGTAAACACATATATGAACAGGCAAAGACGGTCTAAACAACTCCATGTGTAAATGTTAAAAAAAAAAAAAAAAGCAGCAAAAGTGCCTCAACTTCTTGCAAATATATATTTACAGAAACAAACTCTAAGTACCTGTTCTGTGTTAAGGCCACCAATAAATGGAGCAATGAACTGGCTTTTCTACCTGGTTCTGTCACTGTCCTGTCTAGCAGGACTAGTTCTTCTGAACAACCTTGGACAAGTGACTTTGGCTCAGGTTACCCTTTCCATAAAATGAAATTAATCTTTATTAGCACACACTTCAAAACCAAGGACACCGAGCTTTGCACTGTGCTGGGAACACCAGGCTTTAAAAAGCAGCACTAAGACAGTCTGTGGGCACTTTCAGGCCTTCAATTCCTTTCAGCACCATTCCTGAATGGAGGGACTGCTTCATATGCAGACATACACAAGAGGCAGTGTTATATATACACATACGTATAGCCCAGACTGTTAGGGTGCGATTAATTTGCTAAGCCCCTTTCCAGGATACTTCACTGACACCAGCTACCAGTCTGATGGTCAGAGCCACACTTCTGGCTATTTTTCACTCTTTCCTGGCTACTTTCCACATTCTCTGGGAGAGCATCTGCCCCAGGATGCCTGTGCTCTCATCAGATCTGGGGGCTGCATTTTCAGTTGACCTTTTCACAGCTGCCAAAATGGAGAGGAATCCCTATTCCTTCCTCCTTCTCTGCACAACTGTTTGAGACTAGTCTTGAATAGCTCTAAATCATTTCATTGTAAGAGTTGGTCCCAAACCTGCTGAGTCAGGAGAATGCTTTCCTGGTAATATTCAGACACCTGTCAGAGACAATTCCTTCTACAGCCATCATGGTCTCTGCTGTCAAACTTGCTGGTGCCACTGACTCCAGCAATAAATGAGTAACTGCCTTTCCCTGGAGCTGCTGCAGGTCTGGATAAAAATTCAGAAGTGTTTCTGGAAGACTACCCTCTTGGCTGCTGCCAACACGCATCTAGGGTAACTCAAACCCTGGGTGCTGCAGGGCAGAGGGCTTCTGCTCCCAGGGAGCACCCATCCACCACCCAGATGGAGCAGCTTTGTGCTGACTAGGGCCAGGCAGAGAGGTGACAACATGGGATTAGCTAGCAATGAAAGCTGCTGTCATAGCTTAAAGAGACATTTAAAAACAAAACAAAACAAAACAAGGCCTTCTGAAGCAGGAAGCTCAGAGTGCCAGAGGTCTCAATCAGAAAAGAACAGCATCAGTCAGAGCTCCTGCACATTCCAACTCACAGAAGGCGCTCTATCCCATTGAATTTCTGGATAAGTTCATACCAAACATCTGAAAAAGGACTCTCCACTTTCAGACGAACTCCTAGGAGCCTTTTCTCAGTGACTTATCACAAAAGCATATTGTTTAAGTCCTTTCTTAAGATCACGTATATAGTCTGTCAGATTACTTTCTTTCCATTCCCTGATCTCTTAATCTCCAAGAGTTCTACCCTGAAGAACCTGTATCAGGTATCAGCAAAGCTAAGTCTGTCTTTCTTCTGACTGTTGCTTATAACCACCCACCTTCATATTCCATGTGCGCTTTTGTACTGGGTCTGGCTGGGTACTACAACTTTACAGCCTGGTGTCAGAGAGCTGAAACACATGAGCAAGTACCACAAAACGTAATGCTGATTTCTGCCTCGCAGGCTGCAAATACTTGGGTATCCGTGGACTATTTCCGAGGGGTTCATAGAAGTTTAAGGGCCTAAAGTCTTTTCATACAGGTTTAAACTGGGCTTAAATACACTTCATAGAGGTCCACAGCTTCAGTGGAAAAATTTGTATGGATTTGTAAATAGAAAACAGACATGAAAACCAGTGGCTGAAGAGTAACTAGGCTATTTTTGGTGCATTAAAAAACAACACCTGACCGACTCCCAGATTTGATTTACTACACAGGCATTGAAATGCTTGTATTGGCACAGGACAGGTGGAGGAGGGGGGGCTGGGAGCCGGGAACAGCTACTCTTTAGGTGGCAATGCTGCTTTTCAAGTCTTTGTGAACTGGTTCCTTTGAGTGAGCTTCCACTGCTCCCTGGAGGAGAGCAAAGCATGAGCTGTTCCCAAAGGATCATCCCATCTCCAGAGGCAGTTCTGCTCCACTCCCCACTCCCTCCCAGCACAGCTGCATGTTCTGATCAGGCAGCAACACATCTCCACTCAGGGAACCGGCCCTGCCGAAAGCCTGCATGACATAACATAAAGATCATTTTCAGAGAGATCAGGCTGTTCAAGGACATCCAGCACAAGGGAAGTGGTGAAATTTTACAGCCAAGGTGCTGGGGAAGGCTGGACCACCCTTTGTGCAGCAGCTGGCATTGTCGATTGCGGGAAGGCAGCCTGACAGCATCAGCAAGAAAGCCATTCTCTTTAAGTGACTTACCAATTATACCAGTCTACATGGAGAAGAGCATCAGCCTCCCCAGCAGCCTGTTCTCTGCTCCTTTTGTATGCAGAGAATTGGTTGTTTAGGGTGAGGCAGGCAACCTCTTAGGAATGGCACTGGAAGACAATGCCTGTCCGAGCAGCTTCCCACCTTCTCCCCCCAAACATGGGCAGGGATGGGATCAGGTGAGCAACCCTGAACCTAATCCATTGCTGATTCACTTCAGCTAGCTCAGATCACTTTGCACTGGCCTCATTCTGCATTAATCTGTTATTAATCCGTTGTCATAGTCTGAACCAGAGGGAGAAGTCATGGTTTTTTTTTTTTTTTTAATTTCCAGACAGGTAGAAATTTGTGTAACTTAATTCACATACTTAAATTTGCGGGGGTATTGTGTGTGTGTGTGTGAAGAAATTTTGACAAGTTCATAAGTACTGCACACATTGGGTCCCCTGATTATGTTTTCAAGTCCCTCTTCTCACTGGGAAGAGCTGACACAAACTGTTAGGAATGAGTTGCAAAATACTGCTGCATAGCCACGATGTCCTGGACCCCAACAGAGCCGTGTCACTACATTTAATTACTTTGTCTGTGAAATGCCAGACTGGTGGAGGCAAAAGAGGGCTGAGATAACCAGAAGAAACCTCTGGCATGGCTGGTGGGCTCCCCTCCTTGCGCCCCAACAGACCCCTTCTCTGGATGCCCTGGAAGCTCCCCCAGGGCTGGGTGAAGCAGGGAGCAAAGAGGGAGTTCAGCTGTGAAAGCACCACAGGACAGTGCTGATGCACCCCAGCCCCAAACTGGAGAAAGAAACAAGGGAGGAAAGAGAGCAGAGCAGGAAAAACACAGATTTTCCTCCGATTCCAGTCTGTCTCTGCCTCACCATATGCTCTCCAGCGGACTTCATGTCCAGTTCAAGCTAAAAAGATACAAATCAGCTCTTAACTGTTTCTTATGGACATAAATCGTTAGCAGTGAATTTTATTTTAACTGAAAATTTCAGCACGGCTTTCTAAAAGACATGTGTGACAAAGTTTCTCTCAGAGAAGGAAAAAGACTGAAGCAAATTACAAGAAGCCAGTCCCTGGCTGCCAAATCTCCTGTGAGGTCTTTCTTTAGCAAAGTCTTCAGAAAATCCTTAAGTAGTACTGAAGGAGGGGGACTGAATACTATTTCCCAGCTAAGTCACGAGATCTAAGAATATAAATAGCTGAGGACTGCAAGGCAAGATGACATTTTATTTCCAAGCACTGACACTAGATGGAGTAAAGCTGAGTAACAGATTAAGAGCAGTGAAGGAAAGAGAAAGAAGGAAGAGTTCCTGTATTTCACCAACTCCTAATATGTTGATGCTTTGCATGCTTATTTTGACTAATGCACTGAAAGTCACCATTAATATCTCACTCGCTATACTTTGCAGGTCGAACATGGGATCAAGCCAGAACAGGTATGTTCCTGAGTACACGTGGGTTTGGGGGAGCCCCACTGCTGTGGTTTAACCCGGCAGGCAGCTCAGCACCACACAGCTGTTCGCTCACCCCCTCACCGGGATGGGGGGAGAGAATCGGAAGAAAAAAAAAGTAAAAGCTCATGGGCTGAGATAAAGAGAGATTAATAGAGCAGAAAAGGAAGGGAAAATAATAATAATAGTAATAATAACAAAAGAATATACAAAGCAAGTGATGCACAAAACAATTGCTCACCACCCGCTGACTGATAACCAGCCTGTCCCCGAGCAGTGGCCCCTCCTTTGCCCTGGCCAGCCACCCCGGTTTTATTGTTCAGCATGACGTCATGGGTAGTGGAATATCCCTTTGGTCAATTTGGGTCAGCTGTCTTGGTCGTGTCCCCTCACCAGTTCTTGTGCACCCCCAGCCTCCTCGCTGACAGGGCAGCACAAGAAGCAAAAAGTCCTTGGCTCTGTGTAAATACTGCTCTGCAACAACCAAAATCATCACCACTATTTTCATCAAAATCCAAAACACAGCATTGGGTGAGCCTCTACGAAGAAAATTTAACTCTGTCCCAGCCAAAATCACGAAACCCATCCGCCTGGTTCCTACTGACATCCAGAGAGCCCAGATCTGCCCGCAGGCCTGCCAGACACCCTGCATGGCCTTATGACAAGTCATTTAGCTGCCTCGTCTTCCAGTGTCCCAGTTGTACACCTGGGATACCCTAACACAGGGCCCAGGCATACTGCGAGGCTGCCTGCGTTACAGTGTGACTGTGCTGCAACGCAGCTGCCCCTGCATGAGCGGCTGCTCCAAGCAGTAAGCTCTTGGAGCTGCAGCCACTATCTGGGTCCAGGAGCTGCTCCACACTCACGTGAGAAGGGGTCCCAAGAAGCACAGAATCACAGAACGGCTGAGGTTGGAAGGGACCTCTGGAGATCATCTAGTCTAACCCCTCTGCCAAGCAGGGTCACCTAGAGCATGTTGCACAGGATCGCATCCAAGCAGGTTTTGAATATCTCCAAAGAAGGAGACTCCACAACCTCTCTGGGCAACTTGTTCCAGTGCTCTGTCACCCTAACAGTAAAGAAGTGTTTTCTCTTATTCAGCTGGAACCTCCTGTGTTTCGGTTTGTGCCCGTTGCCTCTTGTCCTGTCACTGGGCACCACTGAAAAGAGTCTGGCCCCATTCTCTTGACACCCTCCCTTTAGATATTTATACACTTTGATGAGATTCCCTCTTAGTCTTCTTTTCTCCAAGCTAAAAAGGCCCAGCTTTTTCAGCCTCTCCTCATATGACAGATGCTCCAAACCCCTAATCATCTTAGTAGCCCTCCACCGGACTCGCTCCAGTAGCTCCATGTCCCTCTTGTACTGGGGTGCCCAGAACTGGACACAGTATTCTAGGTGAGGCCCCACCAGAGCTGAGTAGAGGGGCAGTTGACCTGCTGGCAACACTCTTCCTAATGCACCCCAGGATCCCGTTGGCCTTCTTGGCCACAAGGGCACATTGCTGGCTCATGGTTAACCTGCTGTCCACCAGGATCCCCAGGTCTTTCTCTGCAGAGCTGCTTTCCAGCAGGTCAGCCCCCAACCCGTACTTGTGCATGGGGTTATTCCTCCCCAGGTGCAGGACCCTGCACTTGCCTTTGCTGAACTTCATGAGGTTCCTCTCTGCCCAACTCTTCAGCCTGTCTAGGTCCCTCTGAATAGCAGCACAGCCCTCTGGGGTATCAGCCACTCCTCCCAGTTTTGTGTCATCAGCAAATCAGCAAACTTGCTGAGGTTGCACTCTATTCCATCATCCAGGTCAATAAGCTGAACAGGACTGGACCCAGTACTGACCCCCGGGGGACACCGCTAACTACAGGCCTCCAGCCAGACTGCACCACTGAGCACAGCCCTCTGAGCTCTGCCATTCAGTTAATTCTCAGTCCACCTACTGTCCACTCATCTATCCCACACTTCTTGAGCTTGCCTATGAGGATATTATGGGAGACAGTGTCAAAAGCCTTGCCGAAGCCAAGGCAGACAACATCCACTGCTGCATCATTTGGGCTGAGGCAGTCCAAATGATGATGACCCAGAGCTTGTAACACTCAGAAATTCTCTTAGCAGGATGCTACCATAAAGTGCATTGCTCCCTGCTAGGGGAATCCTACCTGGCAGTGAAGGAGACATCTGGAAGTCACCATCACCGCCAGAATCATACATTCATCATGTTAGTTTACTGTGGAAAAATGGGTACCTCCAAAGATATAAAGAAACATCTAGGAAAGAAAAACCTAAACGAGAGGAACTTCATGAATGTAATTACAACTCTTCCAATAACAATTTTGTAGAAATCCTGTAATTTTTACCTGTGTAGCTCCCAGCTCAGCTTTTACAACAATGCTATGGATCAGTCTAGATAAAACCAATGCCAGGAAATTATTGTTAACCTGTGATGTTTTCTTTTCTTTTCAGAGATGACATTAATATACTAGGAAAACAAAGTACAAATAATCAATAATCCTTTCGCAATTGACAGTTACCTGGTCTGAGGATCAATAGAAGTCTCTTGTGCACGAGCAGGAATCTCACCAGTAACAATTCCTTTCTTTGTTCTTTAATTGAAAGACTGATTGATTGACTGATTACAGGAAGAGCTTATAGTGCATGCTAACTTCCATCACCTGCACCAAAAAGCCTACAGTCCCCAACAGCATACACACATAAAGGAAACATATGAGGAAAATAAAAAAAGATGAACTCTGCTCATTAATAGATCTTGTTTAGTCAGTGATAAGTATATGATTGGTTTCCAAAATCAATTAAATACAGGGTAATCAAAAAGCTAGCAATACATTTCAGCAGCAGAATTCACAGTCATGCTCATATTTCAAGTTAGGTAAATAATGGTTGAAGTAATTCACAGTCATGCTCATATTTCAAGTTAGGTAAATAATGGTTGAAGAAACTTAAAAATCACTCATTTGAGGTTAAGTCAAAAGGCTTCTCAAGTTTTTCAGGAAAAGCATGTTTTATGTTAATATGAAGACATTTCATTGACTGAAGTTAAATTTTTTTAGCTTTAGGATCAATATCTTTTGTTTAACTTTAGGTTCTAATGCTAATTTCAGCCATTTTAAATGAATTGTGGTCATTTATGAACTAATGTTTTTCATGTTTTGTTTTTAGAACATTGAAATGAAAACAATGTTGTATAGCCATAATAAAAAGGTTCTGGACACCTGAAATGAAATATTTCATTTCAGCTTTCTACGAACAAGCTAATCTGCCATTTCCAAAATCCACCCATCCTTATTTTTTTTTTCAGTGTAAAACAATGCACTGAATTCAATCAGAATTTGTGAATAATTTCAGTCTCCCATCCCCTCCATTCTTGTTCTAGCCTTGTATATTCTGTTGAATTTGTATTCATCAAAACTGCTTTGCCTCGTTCCAGTTACAAGCTTCTCACAGAGTGAGTGACAAGAAAAATTAGCGCTTTGTCTCAGAACATTTTAAAGAAAATATATAATTGTAAATGGTTTAAAACCAAATTATTTTGTGAAAATATCCCAAATTTTATAAAAGCCTGTGAGCCTTTGGTCTCAGTTAAGAAAACAATGCTCTAGATTCTATTCTGTTTTAATCCACTTACTGTCATTGCAAGGTGCAAGAAAAGCAGACAGGTATTTGTATCTCAAACCAGGCTTTACTTTCAGCTTGTAAAGACAGGCAGCAAATGCCAGCTGTTGGTGCTCTGGGAACACTTGGCTGGCAGCGACTCTGTGCTGGGCATCCTCTCCTCTCAGGAAACCCAGCAGGAATCAAAGGCTTAGGAGACTCAGGTAGATGGCATGTGTGATATTAATTAATGTCACAGTATTTCACAGGCATAACTCTTATATCATTGGATTACAGGATGACTCCAAACAGGATGATACTCTATTTTATTGCAGTTTACAAATCATTAGCCAGGTCACAATATAAATAAAGTGGATCTTGTAAAACTTTTAGCCCAGGCCTAAGTCTATAGACACACTGATTTGTTAACCTCTCACCTAACATCCATTCCTGAAGCTAACTTTTAAGCCAGTGTCTGCTCGCAGCCATGCCAGTCTCAGATCAGAATAAGTGAAATTCTTTCCAGTTCTTCACTACTGTAATACAGCAGAAGTTATTCAACTTTAAAAAAAAAAAAAAAAAAGGGAAAAAAAAACAACCACAAAGAAGGGCAAATGTTAGACTCGAGTCTGGCCTGGAAAGTCTGTGTCTTATCAAGAGATGTGACTTGAAAAATTCATGGATACCAGGGCCCCCCATCCAGTAATCAGCTTTCACGTTGAGAACAGCTACAATTAGCCCCACACGTTAAAGGTAGAGCTGATGCCCTGAGTCAGAGGCTGAGTCAACACACTGTCAGAGCAGAACTATCAGAATTATGTTTCTATGAAGAATAAGCTACTGTACTAAATATTAACTGTAACTGAAAGGATTTGAATATATTTTTGTTCCAACCTTAGCAAACCAGGTAATTTCCCAAATGTGCAAAGGAAACTCCATTATTTATTTGGATTGTAATTTTTCTGCACATTTTAAACAACAAAATGTAGGTTTATTTCAAAGAAAAGTGGAATAATTTCCCTGGATTCCCTAGGTGTCTGTTACCCAGTTCAGTAACACTGCAGTTCATTAGCAGCTTTTGCTAACAGATAAACTAAAGCAGTAATGTGATACTTGCAAGTAATTGTGTGTGTGTACATATGTAAGTGAATAAACCATCTTGTAAGGTATCTGTTAATTGATTTGCTTCCTTTAGTACCATTTTAATTAAGACTTGGAACAGAAGTGAGCATGTGGTCAGGGAGGGAAGCTATTACCCTCCCTTATTTGTGTGAACAAATGTTTCTTTTGCATCATTCCAGTACACTACAGGAAATAAAGATGAAAATAAAAAAGAGTAAGTTACAAGCAGTAGGGGAGAAAGGCCTGGAGAATTACTATTAATAATCTTGATCAGGCAAAGGCACTCGGCTGGAAATTATGAGTTCCTAAAACCTTTTGGTGTGTGCCTTGGCTCCCTGGATACATCAAAAGGATAGGCAATGCCGAGACAGAAAGCTGGGGCAAGGGGCTCCCAGAGCTGCTGCTTTTGGCAGCTGCCCCTGCTGTGAGGGGCTGCGGTGGCCACAGCAATCAGTGCCCCATAAAGCCTGACTCTCCCACCCCACAACTGCAGCAGCCAGCCTGGCTCTGCACGGGCAGATCACGCTGCCACGACTGTTTTGCCACCCCACGTTGCCACCCCCCTGCTTAGAAATAACCAGTGAAGAAAAAACAGATAAAAGGGGAGCATTTTGGAGGCATCCTGTCAAAAGACAAAAGATGTTGTTAGCTCCGCTAATGCTTGATCAAGGGTACAGCCCAGGCACTGCACAACCAGCATCCACGGGAGCTCTGCTATTGCCTGTTTGCCCATCCAGCACAGGCTCCTCCTACACCTGCTGAGCACCCTGAGCTCTCCCAGAGCTCACTGGCGTCTCCTGGATGGGTAACAGTGGGAAGGTCTTCAGAGGCAATGCTTGGACACATGCCCCGGTTATGTCATGCTGGACATGCAGTCTCCTCACGGCAGATGCACAGCAACATAACGATGCTTCTGAATTGAGTTATTCAGAAGAGGAGACAGTCATAGACACAAGAAGCGAGCTAAGAAGTACATACACTGCAGGCATTTCTAAGGAGATAGCCGTGCAGCATTGGCTTTAATTACAATGCACGTGCCACAACCCACAGCGAGTGGGATCATCAAGGTCAAATCCTGCTGTCAGCTGCATCAGTGCAAATGGGGATGAGCTGCAGGAGTCACACAGCTTGGTGCAGCTCGGTCACACGGTAATAAATTAGGCCAAACTCCACTGAGCTCAGTGGAGCTGCATAAGTAGAAAAGACATGCCTGTGGGAGGAGTCCTGCACATCAGGCTTCACTGATGTAAATCTGTTCTGTGCAATGTAAGAGAAGAGCCTGATTCAGCTTCCCCCAAACAGAATGGGTGGCAAATTTTGTAACAGTAGGAACAGTTGCAACCTAAATTTTGCTTGGTCTCTCTCATGCCCATAAGTGAAAAATCAGATCATTGTAGTCAAGTATTATTTTTTCTGTTTGTTTTAACTACACCTAATCAAATACAAAAGAATAAGCTTGTTAAAAATGCTTTGACTAACCAAACAAAAAAAAAAAAAAAAAAAGGGACAACAGAAGCAAAGGAAAGTACCTACCTAATAAAACTGAATAAAAAAAGGTTTATACTCACCTACAAAGAGGAATAGAAATGGAGTGTGAATTAAAGAAAGGGCAAAGAAGTATAACACTGTATGATGGCATAGACCAGGCCTGAAATACCGAGTGCCTGTTAACGCAGAATAAACAAATAGGACCTACAGAGGCTCCAAACTTTTGAAAATCACAGTCAGTACACACAAGGAATATTAGAACAGCCTACCTAGGTCAGACTGAAAGTTCATCTTCTCCAACAGCCTCTTTGCTACAGTGGTTAGCAGCAAATGTCTGCACGAAGTCTAAGAGCACTGCAGACATGTCCCACTACTTTCCTAGACTAGTGGCCTTCAGCACACTTCTGCTTAGCATCACTACGTTTAATATCTTCTGATGTGGTTTCCTTACATAGTCAGAAGTAGTGGATTCCACAGATATATATTCATATGCTAGAAAAGAAAACACAGAGGCCTTTGCCCTCCCTGTCACTAGATCAGTGAATATGCATGGTCTCTGCTCCCGAAGTATGAAAGTAATTCTCGTACTCCTAAGAAGAAATTACCACGCTTTATAGAGAGGGGAAATGAGACATGGAGCAGCCAAAATGCTGTGCCAAAGTCCAACGCAGCCTCAGCAGAACAGAGAATACAGACAACGTTTTCCAAGTCCAACGTGGGTGACCTAATTATTATTATTATGAGACCATTATTCTTCTTTACTGCTGCCTCCAAAAAAAATGCTGCTTTTGGAATGGTTAGGTGTTAAGTATTTCACCTTATTGATATATATATGGTCTCAGTTCTCATATTTCAGGCTTTAAGCCCTAGAAGATCCCTGTGCTTTCACTCACAACTCTATCAAACACTGACAGCAAAGTAAGTGACATTGCACTGAGGATGAACACTGTATGGAATAAAAACAAGCCTAAATGCTTCACAGGCAAACTGGCACAGTGCACAGGACCTGTCTTTGGCATTCAGTTAAAAAAATAAGTTCCTTCCTAAAACCCACACAATGCTCCCAGGAGGCCAGCGACGTTTCATTTGCATCTCTCACACCAGTGCTGATGACAGTCTGTCTCCGTGTAGGAAATCCTTAAGGCCTTTCACTTTATAGATCGGATTCCACTCATTGCTAACAGAAATCTTTCTGAGTCAATAGGCAATTAAAATAATTACCTTTAATCATATTCTTCAATTACTCCACAGTACTGAGGGAAGACTCACAGGACTTGGACCAGATGCAAAGATATTCTGTTGTGATTAAAACTGGCTGAGATGTACCAATGACTATAAAACACTGACTATTCACCTCTTTTGGGGAAAACCCCTGTACGTTTTAAGCTGCCTCATATTTAAAGTCATTAGAGTGGCACAAGGGAATGAATGGAAACCTGTGGAGAGTGCACAAAGGCTTCTGCAGGGTCCCCTTCAAAAGGGGTGCTACCTTGAAAGGGATATAAAACACAAAACAGCTACATAGAAGAAAACGCTGCTGCATGTTCACAGGATGAGCAGTTCTAACAGCAATGGGCAAAGCAATTGTGAAGGCTGGGCAGGCTGGTTGGTGAGTCCGTCCCCCACACACCAGGTATCTCCAACAGCTCACTGCCTCCAGGACCTTGCTATCCTTACCCAGGTTTCTTTTTGGGAGACTACTGGTGTCTTTTTGTCCTGGGGATAGTGGCAGATTGGCAGAACAGTCAAGGGACTTGGCCTTGGGATGCTGGGGGAATTGCTTTTTCAGATAAGCAAACAGATGTTAGAAAGGAGAAATAAATATAAAACTGGTGGTGGGAAGGGGGAGAATGTGATTGCACAGAAACTGACAGGATATGTGAACTTACAGTCACCCGAAGGCAATGCTTTAACAGATTCAGGAACAATGGAGAAAGCAGAGTGCTGCCAACAGTCATGACTTAACTTGAAGCTTTGTACTAGCTGATGCTTTACTTGAGACACTAGGTCTTCAAAGCACATGGCTCTGGCAACCCCCACTTTAACTTAAAATATACCTTGCTTTTGAGGATGTAGAGAATAGTTGGAAGCTCTGATCTCTGCTACATCATACAGGCTCAGCAACCAGGAGATCAATTGTAATAATTCAAAAAAAAAAAAAAAGTTCTAAAATGTCAGGATTATTTTGGGCCTGTTTATGGGCTTTTGAATTCTCAGGGTTACAAACACAAGCTCAGTAAGTGGCAGGCCCATACCTGCTCGCCATCGGAGAGGCAGTCCCTTCCCAGTGACACATACCAAGCCTAAGAAGTTCCTGTCTTACAAAGGGCAAAAGCCTAGCCTTGCATCTTCTCTCAAAATTACCCCAAGGTGTGGTGCAAGAAAAGCCCAGTGCATATTGCTGGGAACTCACGATTTCTACTAAAGAGCAGCAGAGGTTAGAGGTGTACAGTACATGAAATGGATACATCGGCCTTTAAATGTAAATGTCACTTGTATGTCCTACTACAAGGCAGTGCCAATAGCAGTGAATTTGCCCAGCCCCATTCTCTTTCCCCCCACTCTGTTGAGACCTCTCTTAAACTTACCCAACGAGATCACTGCCTCAGTTCTGCATTCCTCGCATAGAAATGATTCCCACAGTTGGTTTCCCTGAGTACAATCAGCCATATACCAAAGCAGCATATTAATAAATAATTTACATGTAATTTGTAATTTATAACATTTTCCAAATAATGTTAATGAGACAATAAGTCAAATCTAGTTCCTGTTAAATAGCATGATCTACACATACAAGAGGGTGCAAATGGAAGCACGCTTGATATAACACTGACAAAAACAATAAACTCTTAATTCAGTTCTACCGCCTACCAGGTTTTTCAAGCAAGATGATGAAAGCAGACAACATCGTACATAGAGTTCAAGCATTAAGATCAAAATTTGACACCCTTGCTCTACGCTGTTCATGAATTAGACTGAAAGACTGTCAGATCAGACACTCATTAACTTTGGAGGAAGGCTTTAAATCCAGGTCTAAATGAGGAATATAACTTTTTGTGCTAAAAAAAACAAACACTTCTGCTTATACAATCCTAAGTAAACACGTGTCCCATCTGGGATGAGCAGCTCTTTGTTCCTAATGCAAAAACGCTTGTGAAAACTGACTTCTTCACTTCAGTATCCAAAATGTCTGTGCCCGGATGGACCAGCCCAGGCCAGGCTGAGAGCATGCAGCCCAGTGCACCCATGCACGTCCTACCTTGGCTCTTCTCTGCTCAGTGCTGGAGCTTGAGCCACAGCAGTGCCATGGTCCAGCAACACGCCTGAAAGCCGAGCAGTCTCAGAGCAGATGCTGAAGCCTTCTCCTAAAGGAGTGTGGATTCATACAGTGTAGTCGCTGGCAGTCCCTTAGGTACATTTGGTTGAAGGGTTTAGCCATGCTTCACATTCAGATCTTGTCACGGCTCCAACTAGTTCTAACTTTTCTATTGAGTTTAACAGGAACAAGATGAAGCCATGACTGGACCTTCTGTAAGAGCCATAAATGACTTCCCACCATGACTAAGGAAAAATAAAAAACTCATCTCGTGGCCTTGTTTATTCATGAAGTAAAACCAGTCATTGCCCTGGAGGCACGTGGCTTTTCAGGCATCTTTCTTGGGGAGGTGATGCTACTGATCTGAGACGGAACGGAACAAAGGGCAGCTGCTGCTGCTGCTGCGTGGCTTGTCCTCAGTGGGACCAAGGAAACCACCCATGGGTCAGGGTGAATCCAGAAGTGGTACCAGGCTCAGACCAAACAACAGCTGCTCGTTCTCTGCTCCCAAGCCTTCCTACTGACTTATTTATTATCTCCTCCTGCATAATTTGTCATAATCTCTGGCTCGTCAGGCCAATTAATCATGCTTCAGAAAAAATGAGATTTCTCACAAGGAGATTATCTGTCTCTGACAAACAAGGGATAATTCAATTAGCTTCCTTTTCTAAACATTTATTAACTGGTTTTGGTAAATTAGTCCTTTTTGTAATTTAGCTATAATTTAGGAAGATTTAATATGTCATTAGGCACACCAAATTCTGTGTTAATATAACATTATGGCTGAGATTTTAATTGCCCCAGAGTCAGGAACTGTATACATAAATGGCCTGATTCCCACATGGAAGCAGCTGATAGGAAGTACACAGGGCTCTACAGAAATTCTCCTTAAAATCCCTTCTTCCGTGAGTTGAGCACATGCTTAAGGACTCTGGAGAATAGGATGTTTTCTCTGGCTTAGGTAAGAACTCAGAAAGAGAAATATTTGCATATTTGTTTGCAGAACTTCTACATACTACAGAATTTCACAGTATATATAGATTTAACTCCCCTCACAGTTCTCAAAGTATTTCCCATACTGCAGTTCTCTAGGAAAATCCTAGTATCTAACTATAGTAGCTGATGGTGGCCTGTCAGCTGAGAATGTGTTCTCTGTATCATTTTGGAGAAAAACCTAAAAAGGGGTTATGCTTTTTAGTCCTTTTGGACACTGCCAGTTGATACTAACGTCATGGTATTAAAGAATTTGATGCCACTTCACTCGGAAGGTTGAAAGCAGCCTCTTTCATGCTGGGGGAAATCAAGAGCAAATCAAAGCAGTTGAGTCGTGTGGATGTTAAAAAGCATAACAGAAGCAGATCCAGTGTTAAGGCAATGTTAATAACATTATCATAGCAGGGTCATATTGACTTTGTCCAAACTGAAAGTGAAGAGTCAGCTGAGGCTGACTCATCCCCCACACATTGCTGGCTGCAGCCTGACTGTAGTGTGGACTCAGAGCATCCTAACTGGTCACTGGAGCAGCTTAACTCAGGGTGTTTCCTGGTATACCCACTAGTAATCTGCCCATGGCAGATCCTTCCAGATTTCATGTTTGAAAGCAGGGACTCACTATGAAGCGCTGGGATTTCTGGAATCTTTTCTTTTAGAGAATTTTGGAGGTCTGGCCCAGACAGCCTCCTCCCACCAACTTTTGAGTAGGTCTGCCAGTTTCTATCAGAACTTGACAGAAGGACAGAAGCCTCCAAGACAGTTACATTCCATGAAGTCAAGCAGCAAGAAAAAGCCCTTATTAGTCCTCTCTGCAGAGTGGATCCTAGTGTCTAAGAAGACACACAACCCTGTTTGAAGCTTTTTCCAAGGCTGGGGTGTTCTCTAGATCACTCTTTACAGACTACTCGACACCTAACAATAGCCATAGCCTTATTTAGCTAACACATCAATGAAGCACGCAACACAAATCTGTTGGGAAGCAGACTTCAGTAGTTCTGCTCACAAGACATACCTGCTTACACTTGAAATACACATCTCCCAGCATACACAGTATGAAAATGGCCACAGTTTAAGATGAGCCAGTTCAGCCTATCAGACTGGCATAGCCAATGCATGCCAATTCTGTGGTAAACCACATTTAAGAAAACAGAGGTTTTTTTTTTTTATCACAGGCAGCTGCCTTTCAGACTCCCCAGCTGGAATGACTGGTACCCACTTACAACTGAGGTGACCAAGAGAAGGCTCAAAGCAACATGATCAGATTCTCTGTCTGGAAAACACTCATTGCTAGCACAACAAGGGAACTTACACCTCTGGCAAAAAGCCAGATGTTGTAACCACTCTGCCATCACACCCTCATTTAGGGAAAATAAAAACTTCCCTTAATTTTATTTTATGGTTAAGATACTCCAGGAGTCATTAGATGGCATGCTGTTCACTAGTTTAAAGCCATAAATTTGTATTTGAAATAAAGTGTACAAAACTGAAGCTTTTTCATGAGTTATTTCAAGTGGTAATAGGAGGCACGATTCTGTACTCAGCTATACCAGCAAAAACTGGGAGTAACCTGGTGGAATTACTGCAGAAAAGAGCAGTGCAGACAGAAGGAGAGTATAGCCCATGTATTTCTTAATTTAAAGTATTCCTATATTTAACTACAACCCCAAACTCAATAATTATTACCACTAAGGGATCTGTTAGGCAAGGATTGCTCTGGAGAAAGCTCAGCTGACCTCAGTGGGAATTTTGCCTGAGTAAACTTCCCATTGGAGCATGCAATACTACTCATATTCTCACACTCATGAGCATTAGCAGAACTCAGAGCTGTATCTGAAAAGTATTTCATTAACTCTCATAGGTGCCATTAGCAGCAGGGGTGAAGCTTTAAAAACTATTGGGACTGATTCCCTCTGTCTCTTTTTTTTGCCTGTGCAGTATCCATTAACACTCTGCAAGCAGCTGGAGGAACACACAGCCCTGGCCTGCAGGGTGCATTAAGCTCTCTTAATTTTTCTCCTCATCAATGCCACTGCAGGGCATAGAAAACAGGGGTGTAAAAGTAAATGCCCTGGTGAAAAAGGAGTGTTCACAGCACATGGGGAGCTGTGCTGGTGTGAGATGCACAGAAGGAAATGTTCAGCTTGACAGAGGTTCATGCAGAACAATGCTGACAACTTTGGACATCACATTTACAGTCTGTCAGACTGCCAGACTTGGCGTTATCTCAGGACAAAGTACACTGTCAGGGAAGAATCAAACCAGAAAACTATTCTGCAGGAATGCAGAAAGGAGCAAGTAAACTCTCTTCCAGTGAAAAAACCCTTGGAGGATACCTGTGCAGTCTCTACAGCTACAAACAATGCATGCTATCAGAACGATACTAGGAAGAACATCAATTTATTTCTGATAAAGTTTGGATCTGAACTTGAGGTTTTTAATAGTTTAGACGCTCACAATGGAAATGGATTGCAGAAACGTACGGAGTACTGCAGTATGTGGAACATACAAACAAGATGTTTTTCATGCAGGAGAACAAAATGGATAAAATGCAAAAATGTCTGCAACTGGTCTAAGACTTAAAAGTTGGACATTTTTTCTGGAGGGAGGAGAAAGAAAGTTGACTAACCAGGTCCCTGATAAGAGAACAGTTCTCCGTCAGCATATAAGACACACACACATAGCCAGACAGACTAAAGAAAGACCCAGAAATAAACTCTGGCAAGACATCTGGAATCTACCAAGCAAAGGAAGTCACCCAGACTTGACTGAAGCTTGCAGAGTGCAGTCTGCTCTGATACAGTGACCATGAGAGTATATAAAAAACACTGTAAGTAAAGAAATCAAGACAGGGCCCGCCCGTGGAGCTCCGAGTCCAAAACATCAGTACGTGACTCGGCACACAAGCCACAACCATGACCAAAGCTTAAACAATGTGAGAGCCGTAATTCTTGATGAGTTTGCAAGCAAGGCCTGGCAAGTTCAATAATGGCAACGCCAACACTGCTACTTCTGCAGAAGTCTGGACAGCATGGCTACAAACTGTGACTTGGCTGCCGGCTGCGGGATGCTTACTGATGTTGTCGCTGATGCACAAGTCAATGTATTGACACAATTGCTTCAGGCACAGGTCCCCAGGAAAGCTACTTCCCACTTCTCTGGGAAGAGAGGGAAGAAGAACCAGCCCAGTTGTTGAACATCTGTCCGGTCGCTGCAGAGGGGAAAACACACGGAACTCCTGGAAAGCCAGAAATTCTGTCCCTGACAACACATGCTGGTACAACAGAAATCATAGTATAGTTCAGGGTATCATCATTTTTTAATTGAAATTTTAAATGTGCTTTTGCACATTTTATTAATCCACAGAATGTGCAGCGTTTAAAAATGGAAATATCACAGCTAGAAAGAACTACAGATGTTAGTAATTCGTGGCACATTACTCATATTTCATTGTAAAACAGATATGTGTATTATTTTAATTATAATGACTAATATAACATATGCATTTTATATATAATGTTTTCTGAGAGTCAGTGCTTTAAGTATGGTTTTAATTTCATTTACTTTCCTAAGTTCAATGTTGGAGAAGGAAAGTATGGTTGTTACATGCTAACTGATCAAAAAAAAAAACAGAGAAAGTCTCTGTGTATTATCGGAAACCTGTGTTTTGATGGTACGCATTTGCAACTGGTAAGTGGAATGTTATGATCTCCAGCTTCACTCAAATTACTTCTTCTTAATGATAATATTTCCTTACCCTAGGGCTATACCACATACAATTATGGAGTATTTTGGAGCCTGCATTGTGTGCTGTGACTTTTAAAAGATAGTATCCCACTTCCCTTTTTTTCCCTACAATCTTTTTCTTTAGAGCAATGTTCAAATATACTCCTTTTGGAAAATTACTTGCATATGCCATGACCTGTATTATGGTTATTTAGTGGTGGTGATTACAGTGTGGCTAGCTTTTCTTTGTAGTCAGACTGTTGACTGCCTTTGCACGGACAGTCAGAGAGGAGCCTATATAAAAAAAATAAAATTGGACTTCAAGAGCAGAATCACTGGCAGATGTTCAACAAGCTACTAATATACCTCATGTGCCATCCAGGCAGAATTTAGGTGCTTTCACCCACCCTTCCTCTTTAATATTAGAGGTTCCCTAGGTTCAGCTACTGACTTCCATAAAAGATTGGCATCATGTCTGTTGTGAATCCCAGTGAAGGAGCCGAATCCTGCCCCTTTCCATTTGTGTCTGCATGGCCACGCAGTCACACACACCCACCCACACACAGGTTTGAGCCCCTCCATTAGCTTGGTGAAGTCAACCCTAAGCATGGGACATCCAGCTTACCCCCTCCAGCAATAACCCTCCCAACTGGAAGGCCTTTGTTCAATGTCTGTTGCAAAAAAACATACATTTTGATAAAATCGCTGCTTTAAGTAAAAGCACTGTTTTTTGAAATATAATCCCACAGACCCACAGAATGCCACAGAGGGGTATTGACTGTGCTTACGAAGAAATCCTTCCCCTGACCAAGGGAATATTAATTTGGAGAGCCTGAAGTGCTTCATCTAAAAATGATGCATTGAACTTGGTATTACGAGTTTCACCCTCTGACACCCTTCCCCCTCAATTGTCTCCTGCCAGATCCCAAAAATAAAAAGTGGATTAATTATTGTCACGGACCATCTTCTCAAGGATTTAGTAAAGCACTGTGGTGGCAAATCAGTAAATGGCATCCTTCTGTCCCAGCTGCTGTCCCCAAACTCCCAAAGTGCCAAGAAAAGCCCTGATCCTACTGCAACCACTAACAGTCAGCAGAGACGTGAAGCCGTGGACAATTGGCCTATCAGCAAAAGCTGGCTTGTGTCAGCAATGCTGCTGCTCTCAGCACTGCTGATGTAACCTTTGCTGACAATTTCCCAAAGTTTTTCATATCTTACCTTTTTATATTTTCACATTTTACAGTTCACATTGCCATTCTGCCTCTGTCATTGCACCCAGCCATTGCTTATGGTACTTTCCATCAGCAATCTCCATCATAACCCTCCACTCCTATTATTAACAGCTTTTGATAGACTTTAACCATCAGAGCAAAAATGTTCTATGTGTGGGCTCTCCACCAGGAGTAAATATTAGTCATCTGTTTGAAAAACAGGGAGCTTTGCCAACATCTGACTTAAAATCAACACAACTAATCACAACTAATCAAACTTCTAATCTCTTCACAGGTGGAGAAAAAATCATTTGTCACGTTTCCAGGGAACAATCTTGAGTTCAGAGCTTTCTTAACCAAGCTGTAGAGAATCATTCATACAGGTTTTCTGTCATTTAGAAAGTGCAGAGGAAAGCCCCTTTTTGTACTTGCACAGAGGAATTTCGCGGATACTCGTTGTAATTCTGCCCACGTTCCTGCTGCCCTGCACAGACTATTGTTCCACGTAGCCATGGAGCCAGCAAGCCAGACAGGACACAGCCAAAAGGGAGCAGGCTGCTGCTTCACCACATCAAAATCACTACACTGAATGGGTCAGGATCTCCCCTCTTCCACCCAGCAGTGCAGGTACCTTTCTAAGGCACACTGCTGAGGTAGTTGTTCTCTCTCTGGTTCAGGAGATATGCAAGGAACTTTTGCCTATTGCTTTGTCATATGAGGAGAGGAATGCAGGAAAAAAAGGATCAGGTTCTTTTTTTTTTTTTTAAATAAGTGCAAATTTGAGAGTTTGTACAAGGTTGCTTTTGAGACAGAAGGAATACAAGCTAGCTTAGTGATATGGCAACCCTACATCTTGTCCATGTGGCCACAACACTGCTAACAAAAATGCCTATGTTTGGTTAAGGGATGTATCCAAGCATACGGTATGTACGGTATGCAAGATGTGGCTTCTCTCATATTCTCTGCAAAGAATCATTTAACAAATAGCACCTGAACTTCTGGACTTTGAAAAAGGACATATAAAACAATTTTTTGTTCCTTATTTTTACTTTTAAGGGAAAGAGGGTGAAGAATACAGTTTTCAGCAACTGACTACTAAATGAAGGAGATGCTTTTAACTTGCTACAGTATCAGTTTATTTTTCTCTTAAAGGCAGTTAGTATACATCCCTGTCTATAACATGCAAGAGACTGTATCTTAAAATGTTCAATATTTGAAGGACAGGAAAGTCCATTATTTTGTTTATTCAAAGCTGTGCCAAAAATTCTTCAGAGAGATCATCCTAGAAACACAAGTGAGGTAACTATTTAAGCAGTTCATGGACCTGCTGGATATTTGGACGGATTTGTTCATTATTTCTCTACTCAGTGGGAAACATAACCACTTGTCTCATCCGTAATTCCTCCTGAACCTCAGGGGTCCAAGTTTGACCACTTCTCAACCCTAGATAGCATGCAAAATCTGACTGGAGCTTACGGCTTGAACTATCTCTGGTAGAGATCTTTACTGAGAGATTTCTTTAAGAACCAGTAGGTTTTTACTTCTGTTTTAAAGTTTAGAGAATCTGTTTTGAAGTTAGCAGCTGCCAAAGTGTAGCAACACCATTCCTGACAATAGAGCAAAAGGCGAGCACATCTTCCAGGGACATTCCTGAGGTTAGGGAAGGATTCCCTGCTTTTCTGACAACAAACTCTGTGCTGTGGGTACTTGTGTGGGTACTTTGTTTCCAGCCTGGAATGTTTTAAAAAATGCAAAACACGGAGATGCAGGATTTATTATCCAAACTTAATAAAAGTAGAAACACAAGAAAGTCTTGGGGAATGTGGTAGAAAATGGAGATAAGAGAGCAAGATGCTATCTATGTCTGAATAGGGCAAAGTAGGTCAAAGATGTTATTCCTTGGGATGTAAAGAGCTTAAATGCCTTTTCTATGGCATGTTCAAGGATTTAGTACTCTATTAAGGGAGAAAACATTCAGAGAGCATAAAACAGTATCAAAAAAGAAAAGGCTAGGAGAGCTCTTCAGATCTCATTTAGTCCAACATCCTTCTGAAAAGCTGGTTGGCTATTCTTAAATCATTTCTGACAGACATTTGTGTAATCTATACCTAAAACTTCCCATAAGGAGAGCCCCTAAGATCCCTATTCCAGCCCTTGACTGACCTTGTGATTAGAAAGCATTTTCTGCTATCTAATCTTGCTTCCTGCAATTTAGATCTGTAGTTTCTCATTCTACTGTTAGTGGACATGGATGGTTGTTTATTCCCTCTTTTTGCAAGAGCCCCAAAATACTTGAAGATTTATTGCATCTCCCAATCCTCAGCTATCCCAGCTTTGCAGCATTTCCTCATAGGTCTTATTTGCTAGAGCTGTGACCTTCCTTGCAGGGCTATCCAGTTGGTGCATATATTCTTTTCCAGTTTGTAGTTACTTTCCAGCTGTTACCTGTAGGTCTTTCCAAGGGTGAGTTAGCAATTTCTAAAGTGCCAATAGTAGTTTGGTACCGCTTGCCAGATAACTGAGTTAGTAAAAGCTTCACAGCCAATTTTCCAGACTTCTTGGAAAAGGCAGATTCTGAATGTATCATAGCTCTGTAGGTAGGGGGAATAATAACTAATTCATAGGGGAAAAAAAAAAAAAAAAGTAATATCAGTTAGAAGCAATACTTGAGCAGTTTTGGTTCATATCTCATCTACCTCTTCACCTTAATTCACCTTCATCCAAAATCTGCATTCCCCGACCATTCATTTCCCTGCTGGACACTATCTCCATCTTCCTCCTCAATGTGTGGTGAGGTATGGCCAGATCAGAAACACCAGGCACAGGCAAGGGGAGCATTTCTTGTGATATCTGCGGCCTGAGCAGAAGCAGGCAGGCTAAGGAATTCGTGTAGAGGCCTTTATTCTTAATACCCATCCAGGCTAAATTTGCTAATTTGGGAAATTTGTTGCAGAAAAGTTTGAAAGTTTAAGACAATACATCCAAACATAACCAGACAACGCTAGACATGTACATTGTACCTTCTGATACGAGTTCACTGTTTTGGTCAGCGTGACTTTTCATACGAGCCACTTAGCACCAGTCAACAGCAGCGGCTGTTTGAGAGTCCGCGTGTGGGTTCAGTGACTCTTTCGTGATCCGCTTCACCTCAGAAAGCTTCTCCTCTGCAAGCACCACGCTTTATTCCTACCAGGGCCACACCCAGCATCACCCTGAGCCACCTGATCAGGGAGGAGTGGTACGCTGGCAAACTTCATCTTGCTTGGTGTTAACGCAACATCTTGCCAAGAAAGCAATTGCTGCGAATCATATGAAGCTGGAAAAGTCCCCTGGGAACACAGCATTGTGTGCTTGCCCTGCTCACACTACTCTTCTCTAAGCATTTGCTAACAGCCACAGTCAGAAAGAGGGCACTGAGCTGGATGGATCACTGCTCTGTCCCAGGTGACAAAGAGGTCACAGGACATCTCTTAGAGTGAAGATTCAGAGACAAGTTATGGACACAAAGCTTTAAATATGCTGCCAGCACAGGGCGTGCAGAAAGCACAGACCAGACCCCATGAGGCAGGAGACCTCACAGATAAGCCATGTCGCTGCAGCCTTCAGGAGTGGTTTATGCTGCCCCAGACTTGGGCACAACACTTACTGGGGAGGCAGATAAGCCAAAACAGGGGCCAGTGCAGTGCTATGCCTGGGCAGCTCTCACTGACCATGTGGTTCTGGAGTCTGTTCCCTCCTGAAGCCGGGCGGACTGGAATGAACAGGCTCCCAGCTGGCAGCTCAGAGCAAAGCAGTCAGGAATGTTCTAGCTGGGACATGAGCCTAATGAGAACGCACAGCCAGAATGTATTAATGCACTGAAAAGGCTTTGAAATCCATCTTAACCTGACATTTGCTCACCTACTGCCAGAAATAAGGACAGCTAAAAGCTACATTTTAATATATTTGGAGAACAGAGCTGGAACTGTAATAGACTTTTTAATGAGCCTTAAATGACATGCTATCTACCATTATATGAAGCTGAGATTAAGCCTTTGTGCATGATGATGCACAGTGACATGGTAAGACTTAATCAGATTTCAACATCTTGCACACATCCAAGGAAGCAGAAAATACAGAGGACGTCTCATGACAGAGGCTCTAAACACTTGCGAAACATCCAAAAATCTCATTTTTTCAGGATTAGCAGTACCCTGCAAATTGAAATGACCAAACTTGAAGCAAGAGCTAAGAAAAACATAATAAATCCCCTCTCATCTTACGCAATCCCAACCATAATCATAGAAGTAGTAACAAAAGGAAGTTTCCTGGACTAAATAATGTGCTTTCATTTGAAGAAAGAGAAAATGGAAAAATACTTGTTGCAGCATCAGTTTTAAGGATAGGATTTCACCTATCCAGGAAACATCCCACCAAAATCAGATCCTACCCAGGTATATCAGTATCATTCATAACTCTGAAAGTAAACGGAAAAGAGAAAGGAGCTCTTATGTAGTGTCTGTCCTGTCGATACTGAGCTGGAGCCACAAAACAGTATTTCCCATATGTCAGTCCACAAAGTAGCCAGGGAAAAATACCAAGGTAGAATTTTTAATCCCAAACCATGTTATTCAGCAGCTCTGGACTGTTACAATTCAAACTTAATTTTGCCCGTTAAAGGGATGGGAAAGTCTGGATACAGACCCAAACTCCCTCCATGCTTGGAAACACTGAATCAGTCTGGATTTTATCTATCTCTAATCACTGAACATTCATTTATAATTAAGATTCTCTGGGCCATAGGAGCTACCTGCTGCTGGATTCTTAAGACCACCTGGCTATAACTGCCTCCACTGTAAGGTTCAGGCAGGCTGGCAGGCAGCATCCTTGCATGAGGTGTGGGAGGGTGAGAAGCTGCAGCCGACCTGATCAGTCCAGGTAAAGAGGAGAAGTTCAGAGAGGCAGAGTTTATTGCTAGCAAACTCCCATAGATCACTCAGCAGAGGTACAACTCTCCTTAGCAATGTATCACATATGAAAGTGGGCAGACAGCCCACCCCAGTCCACATGCACAGACATTTCTCCCAGTGCTACAGCACAGCCGAAACAACCCCGGGTTTCAGTGGATGCTACTACGTCCCTCCGCTGCACTGCAATATTGCTCTCAGGGCAAGCCACAGTCCCACTCACAGGAATCCTGCAGGAGTTTCTGGAGACACATTTGGGGATGTTAGCAAAACCTTTCGATAGCAGAGGGTAGGGTAAGAAGAGCAGCCAGGGAGGGAGGATGGGACAGCCAAAGCCAAGAGGCTGTGGTTACCCCTCCTGACAGAGGTGACCGTGCAAGGAGGCGGAGGGGACTCGCACAGCTGGTCTCGCCCCCCGCGGCGTGTGATTCCACTGACAGTGACCCAGGGAGAGGGGGCTCCAGGCTCTGCGGGAAAAGGCAGCCTGAGCTGTGTCAGCTGCAACAGAGTGCTGAGCAGGCACTTTCCACCTCCGAGCAGACCCGTTCTGACAGGAAATCAGGACACGTAGGCGCTGCCAAAGCTGAGGAAGCCATATCCTGCGGGGCAGAGGCTCAGCTCGCCTGCGTCAGCACATGTCCAGCGAAGCTAGGGGAGGTGCACGGGCTGACACGGCCCTGCGGGTGAGAGAGAGAAAGGGAATCGTACCGCACGCTCATGTGGCCTCTGGGGTTTCTGGTGCATGTACTAACTGTGACCCTATCAGGTTAAGAGACATGGACAAGCTGGAATAAACATTTTACAAAAGCAGAAGCATCTCAGCTGTTACAAATGGGTTGAAGGGGTGGAAGATTTTAACAGCGAAATAATGCAAACGATATAATTGCAACCCTTCATCCAGGTTGCCAAAGTATTTCCAGTCCCATCAGCAGCCCTTTCTAATCCAGGCAAAAGAGGTTTACGGATCACCCAGCTGCAGCCCAGGAGTTGTGACCAATTTGCATAAAATCATCCAAGAAGTCAGTAGTAAATCTGAGAAGGTGGGGGGACAATGGTCTGTGTTTCTCCACCGTTCACCAGCCTGACTAGTGCTGTCTGGCCCATGAATATACATCCCAAACCACTGGTAAATGTAGGTTTATTTAGGTATGTTAAGCGCAGCACTGCCTAGCAAATGCAGCTGCAGGTACAGTTTAGCAGCAAGAGAGAGGCCCGTGCACAGGAGCTCATGGGTCCTGCTCCTAGCTGTGCAACGGAGAGCTCTCCCTTGGTAAAAAAACATGCACGGTCATTATCACCTGAGCTTATTTATATCATAACAAGGACAAAAGAATTTCAGCCTAAACCACTTCTAAAAGTACTTTCTGAAATTTAATTAGACATTCCTTTAAGAATAAGGAGCACTTCTCATGCTCTTATGTTAACAAAGGTGTTTCACTGGGGGAGAAACCAAGTAAATGATTCTATGCAAAAGAGAGAACCCACAACACAGGGAACTGTCAAAGGTACAGAGATCAGAAGAGGCAAAACAGAAAGAACACGTTTCAGTAAGCTGGCAGGCACATAAGGTTGGGGAAGCTCAGGTGGGCCTCTGACTTCTTCTATCTATGTTCTGTCACAGGCAAACACATCCTAGTAGGCCTTCTCACCAACTGACTGACCCAGCTCTGTCCCAAAGCTCATTAGGGTTCTTGACGCAATTAAAGGAACTGTTACCGCCACCAGTACCTGGGGTGGTTGCAAAGACACAAATATTGATACTGTTTCTCACAGTGCATCTTCAAGCTCTCTAGGGCCCAGGCACTCACATGAGAGCAGTCCTCATTGATATCTTTACATCAGTATTTTGTATGTACGCTTAAAAGATTAGTAGAGTGAAGGAATTTATGAGAGACGTGGGGTGAGGCATGACTAAGCCTAGCAGAATCGTGTAAGAAGGGCTAGAAAGTCCATCCAGGCCAATACCCTTTCTCCAACAATGGCATGCAGCAAATGCTCTGGAAAAGAGCAAGCAAAATCAGTCAGCCCTGGTTTACTTTTCAATCAGCAGTCCCAGGATTTCCTGAGCTACAGCTTCATCCAGGACCATCAAATTAAATAATTGCTGGCATGCTTTTTTTTGTGTGTGAATGTCTGCTTCTTTTTGAATTAGCTTCTCTGATAGGATTTTCCTTTGCTGAGTTAAAGGAGTAGATTTGAATCTACAGATCTTAATTAGCTCCCCAGGCAGTACATCTTTTAACAACTATATCTGTTTCCTCAGGTCTGCTGATCCGTGCATAATACAGACCTGGCATTCTCTTGTAAGGAGTGTTTGCTGTACAAACATAAAAGTCTGTCCCTGAAGTAAAAGAATTGACCAATGGTCCAAACAAGCCAAGCAGCCATCAAGTCATGTTTCTGCACCTTCTGCTTCCTTCCATGTCTATTAAAGGCAGGGTTCAGCCTTATAGGGATCAGATGAAGCACATGCTATTTTTTCTGTGCTGCATAAAAGCAGACATGTATTATCCTGCCTCAGGGATTACTAGGAGAGGGGTGGAGTAGCTAAATTGGTACTAATTGCCCTATCCATGCAAGCAGGAATGCCAATGTGTTGATATCATTCACACTTCACACAAGATGAATACTAAAATCAGGCATAACCCATCATACCTGCTGGTAGAAGGATTAAGTCCTTGTCCCTGGAGATTTTTGGGCTTTTAAATGATAAACATCATCAAAGGGAGCAAAGAGGAAGGGCAGGGGTAGACTGCCAGGTACCAGCTTCCCCAAAAGAGTTGCACACCTTATGCTGTGGAGATATTGAATGCAGAAGCCATCACACGATGAAAGCACTGGATTAAGATAATAAATTATTATGGTCCACCTTCAGCCACAGCACAGTAATTTAGCAGTTCAGCTGCCCCCCCACACCCCCCAATGCCTTTCCAGTAGCAGGCTGCACCTGGAGCACTCTGCTTTATCCATCTGCACTTCTTACAGTCCCCATTAAGAGAGCTGGGGCTCTTCAGTTTCCAGCCCCCCAGTACAACTCAAGCCTTCCTTACCCATGTGAGAAAGAACCTGGAAAACAGTGTAAAACTAGCTCCTCCAAGGGATGCAGCACTGCAGCACCTCATCTGCTGCCTTCTCAGGGCGGCAGACTCTGGACAGACCTTCACAGCAAAACCAGTTAACTCCTGCCCTCTGATACCAGCCAAGGTGGTGACCAGCAACCTTTAGCAAACACTGTTCTCACTGTTTTCAGATTTTTACTAGCCCAAGGTATCCCCAAAGCCTCATCCACTATGACTGCCATCCTCGCTGAAGTTCAGGCTGGGTTATCAGACGGCATGCATAAGCGGTTGAGGCAAGGGCACGTCACTTTCCACCACCACTATTGCTATATTGCTTGGCACAGAGACACCAAGCAACTGGAGGGGATGATGGCAGTAGCAGTGTAAAGGAGCCCAGCAG
The DNA here is from genome assembly GCA_013399475.1 of Chauna torquata. Lineage (NCBI taxonomy): Eukaryota > Metazoa > Chordata > Aves > Anseriformes > Anhimidae > Chauna > Chauna torquata. The sequence continues at coordinate 124,541 of VXAL01012013.1, forward strand.
TGCATTTGGTCAGTGCCCTTGGAATATCTTCACAAATGGGTTAGACTGAACAGCCCTTTCTGGCCTACAATGTCTCATCATTTGGCAAAATAAGCATGGTATCCTTGGAGAGATGCACCTCAAACTGCTCTACCTAATAATTTAGGACTTTTTAAGGCAGAGGGTGAATGTCCGTGGTCAGTATTTGTGCTGCTACAGCAGAGGGGAAAACCTTCTCACCACCAGAGCACCATGTAATGTCCCAGCACAGGTGTCCAAACAGTGTAAGGCATCCATCCCCGTGCCTGCTGAAGGGCTGCTCCTGTCTGCCAGAGCTCCTCGTCCCCAGGCTGCCGCCAGCGGAGCCCACAGAAAGGGAGACGGCTGTTAACTGGAATTGCCTGGAAACAGTGCTCCTGCTCCAGCTGAAGAGTGGGCAGTGAGCAATGGGCATAAGGGCCTGCAAAATTTCAAACATTTCCAGGAAAGCAGAGAGGATGCATAGCACAGCCTTCCTGGTCCCATCACCCCACCCAGCCTCCCCGAGCCACAGGGCTCTCTTGCTGGCTCACAAAAAGGCTTTCCGTGCTTGGAGAGGGGAGCCTCCCGCTTACCCTCTGCTCAGATCCATGTCCTTTGGGCAGGGTGTGTGTGCACAGCGGGGTTACGGCGACCGCAGTTGGAGCAGCCCCCAGCCCTAGCTAGCCCTAGTGCCACCGCATCGGCCTGAGCCCGGCGGGGAGAAAAGAACGGGGAACAAGGCGAGAAAAAGAGGAGGGGAGTCGAAGAGGGGGCAGGACGGTGGGAAGATCAGAGAAGCAGGGAGGGAAGGGAGAAAGCGGAAAAAAAGGAGGAGAAAGGGGAGGAGATGAAAGGCAAGGGGAGAAGGGAGGACCGGGCGGGGAGGAGGCGAGAGGCCGGGGAGGAGAGCAGGGAGTCCGCTCGGCGGAGAGGGAAGGGACGGCGCCGGCGCCCCGCGGGCCATGCGCCTCCTGGCCGCGGCGCTGGCCGCCCTGCTGGCCTCGGCCCCGGCCCCAGGTAAGCGGCACCGCNGGGCACGGCACCGCCGGCGGGGACCGGCCCCCGGCAGCCCGCGCCCTGCCGCCCCCGGCCCGGTGGTCCCCCGGCCGCTGCGCTTCTGCGAGAGCGTCCCGACCCGCGGCTTCGGAAGGAAAGCCCCCTTCCCACGCAGGAGGCGATGGAAACGTTTCCGCCGCCGCCTTCTTTGCCGGGCGGGACGACGTTTAGCTGCCCCGTGCAACTGCAGGCGAAGTCGAGGCAAAGGGAGTCTTAGCATTGTTATTTCCACAGGTGCCTGGATCCCGTAGGCAACCGGTGGAAATGGAGCCCCCAGGTCGCTTGTTATTAAAAACAGCCCTCCGTTCACAACTGTTGTGCTTCCAAAATCAAAGGTGCATTGCCCAGTGCTGTGTCCTAAAGCTAAAAAAAATGGACAAGAGTCTGGATCTAACCAAGGTGCAGTGAGGGTTTGGAGGGTGGGGAAGCCCTGCTCATTCGAGGGTAGTACAAGCTGGTTTTGCATCCCTGCCTCAGAAGGGCAGGACATGACAGAGGCAGAGGTTTGGTTCAAGTTCATCTTCAGTCACTGCAGAAGCTTCCCAAGAGAAGGAGCCTCTGACTTGTGAAATTTGCAGACGCATCTGTTCAACTGAAAGCAGCTGGTTGCTTTTGGTGATCTTTCTAGCCAGCTCCTAATTATTTTCAGTTAAAGAGCCTTGCTTCTTCCTGGCTCATCTGCTGTTCTTACTTTTTAATTGAAGAGAAGTCAAAATAAAGCAGGCTTTGACAGTAACATCGTTTCACAGAACAAACTACAACACGGATAGAAGCCACCCATCTGCTTCCAGTCACACTATCCAAGATGAGAAGGCAGCTACCCTGATGGCATGCCTCTTTAGTCCCTTAGCTATCAGCAGGGGCTGGGGAAAAAAGTCCTCTCTGCCCTGAAAGGTAGGTTGTAGACTGCCTGTCAGTCTCCATGGAGGAAGGAAGAGGGACCTGTAAATAATGCTAAACACAGATTGTGAGCAGTAATGTGCAGGAACAACCCTACTCACGTGAGTATCTCCATCGAAGCAGCTGGGGTTCTTCCACAAGAACACAACCACGCTGAAACTGCCCACCACACATCAGGACCCAGCAGTAACTATAGGTCTTTTGCTGCTGTTCCAGCACAGGCAGCCCTGGCATGGACAGGTTTCTGGCTGCTAAAATTGTTGCTCCTTATTCCTGACAGTGCCATGAAAGTGTTTTGCTATGTAATATGGCAGACAACAAGGTCCAAACCTAGCTAATACTTGGAATTGAACTTGTGTATGTAGGCAGAAGTGGACTATTTTCAGAATAGGATTTTTCAAAACAGGGTTTAGTTTTAGCGCTACCCTTCCGTGACTCCCAATAGGCGAGACATGCAGGTGGAAAGTACCAAAGAAACAAACAGCTAAAACACTGGGACGGGGCAACTAAATGAGCTGGTTGCAGATGGGAGAGAGAGACGTGTTTGATTATTAAGCACACTGCAAAGGAATCCTCAAGCCTTTGACTCACTCTCCTCCCCTTTTCTATAAATAGTTTCCCTTTTCAAGCAGAAGCAAGACTAAACTCTTGTGGTGAGCTCCACCTGAGCGGCAACATCATGCTATACTGGGAATGCAGGAAAAGAAAAATAGTGAGTGATTCCTCACTTGAAGCAGCAATCTAAAGCCTAGAAACTCAGTGCTTTGTTGGCACATAAGCCTGATCTCAAGCTGTGGAGGAGTCTCCTGTCTTGGCACGGAGCCCACTACAAGGATAAACCTCATGTTGGGGCTGATCCAGCGGCAGCTAAAGACAAGAGAAACATTTCCAGTAGCATGTGGGAGCCCTGAATGAGGCTCTTCCTTCCCGCGTAAGAGGCAGATGACCTCTTTCCTCCAACCATCCACCACTGTTCCTGCTCCCATGGCAGTGGGAGGATAGAGTCAAATGGACACTGTTTTCCTGTTTTATATGAAGCATCACCTGACCCTGCTCAGCATAAGATGAGATGAGGTCACAGTGAAAGCACCAGAAAATTTCCAAAGCTCTACCCTCTGCTGCACTTGTACAGCCGCACTGACAGGAGCTGCAGAAGAAAGATATGTTTCCATTGATTGGACAAACCTTCAAGCAACTGGCCCTCTGAAGAAAATGAGCTTTCCTACACAAAGGATGCAAAAATTGGTATTTCCTTGCAAAAAGGCACATCCCTTGAGGAAAAGTAGAAGCCCTAGGTATAAAATACCAATGTTTGTATGAGTGTAAACAGCTAGAAAGGGATCAGAGACTCCACATACAGTGCTTCTTTATCTTTTCACAGAGGCATCCATCATCAGCATATCTGAATTCCTCGGTATTTTCTCTTAGGTACTTTTTGGCAATGTGTTCTGCCTAGTTTCAAATTAAGCAATGATTCTTTTGCTTTTTATTTTGGGATAGTATTCCACAATTAATCCTAGCCAGCTTTTTCAAAAAAGAAATCCACATATCAGGAAAATGACATAATTGTTTTTCTTTACAGTTTTTCATGACATGTTCATAATTTCAGTAGAAAAAGCCTATGTTTTTCATTTACCCAAACCACATTTTTATAATTGATTTCTTAAACTTTTATAGCATAAATAATTATGAGAACCCCCAAAAGTGCTGAAATTCCTAAACTTATTTCGTATTTTCTGAGCAACACAACCTTCAAAAATTTTATCTTTTGATGGCAGACGCAGCCTGCCTGTAAAGCACTGAGGCCCTGTAACTCCAGCATGTAATAAATGATGTTTCATGCCTGGAAATCTTTGATGGTATTCAGTCTTAGTTTTAAATTTTGACATCCTGTTCTACTTGTGTGCTTTCTATAATCCAAAATAATCTCTTGCTTCGGCACTCACATAAAGTGCACACACAAACATAATGCACAAATAATTATATCAATAATCTAGACCATGCTTAGCCGTGTTTTCTTAAATAAGTCCTTTCATCATACAACGCTTTTTCCTTCATAAAGTGTCTACTTGTACAAAATGTCTACTTCATAGTGTCTACTTGGAAAAAATACACCAATTGGTAAAGCTTTCTATTAAAATAACAGAATAATTGCACTATTAATTTTCAGAGGGTTCTTCTCTCAAACAGCTGCAATGTAACTTTTTTTAATTCAGTAGATGTACTTTAAGTAAGGTGATACATTTCATCACTCCATTTCACAGCTTCACTGAGGCCACAGAATCAGTATCTCTGCCTCCAGTACTCCTTCAGAAATAGATGGAAATACTTTACTTGCTTATTTTGAAGATAAATATATGTTTGTGTTTCAGGAGCTGATGTCAGACAAGAGTCTGCCAAAATGCTCATCCCCTTTGTTAAAATGTTCCCAGCTGATGTGCTAGAAAAGCGTCCAGAAATGAAAAAAAATCCTTCTCCCAGAGTTGTAATTCTCATTAGTATTTGAGTACAGCATATTCATACAGCAGGAAGCTCAATATTCACATTTTAGAGGACATTTCATGCTTTGCACAGTGTTTTGCAGGGAGTGCTTGCTCACTGTTAAAATATGGTTTTTCTCTCTAGTAGATGCCATCACACCGGTAGTTTACACATTACAAGCAATTTAGGGAATACATTGCCACAATACACCATTGGTCAAAAATAGATCAGTCTGTTATATAACTAATAAGGATATTCTGAATATATATTGGGAAGGAAATAAAATGAGTGTTGATTCCCGTGCCTCAGAAAATCAGTTAAGCATAAATCAGCAAGGTCAGGAAAGAAAAATCTTCCGCTAATGAACAGCTATGGACTTCTTTCAACCTTCACCTATACTGTTAGAAATAAAGCAGAGACAAACAACTGGTCTAAGCTAGGTTCACGATGAAGAACGGAAAAATAAGAGTCAGAAATGAATGTAAAAATGGAATAACCGTTTGTCCCAATATAACCTCATGTCACATTTTGTTGTGCAAGTAATGTCATATTAAATTGAATTTGTAGTCAGAGGGACTGATCTGACAGATTTAATCCAGACGATCATTTGATTATGACAAGGAGAATATTACTTAAAACAGAGGACACAGGGAACTGTAAAGTGAGCAGTTAAGGGCATGTAGGGAGATTAGTAGTCCTTCAGTGACCCATCTAGGGAACAGTATCATGTAAGGTTTGCACAAATGATGTCCAAAGGAAAGAAACAGAAGCACACACATTGAAATTATGTGACCTTATCAAGTCAGCATAAGATCAGGGTAGCATGTAGGAAAAACTGAGGACCAAGTAACAAAAGTGGAGCAGAACTTAGTAAAGCTGTCATGCACTTGGGGATTAGTAAGAATTTCTGTGATAAACTAGGAACTGAACCGCAAATGACAAAGGAGGGAAAACACCCAAGTGTATCTAAATATAAACTGACATATAACCCATATGAAAATATCATGAAAAAGGACAACGTAGTTCTGGGATACACATGCAAGGTATTTCTAATCAAACTTGAGATGTACAGTGACTATTTCACAGGACATTGGAGAGCTTCTTTTCAGACCCTGTCTATAATTCCAGGCACCCATGCTAAAAATAATAATCATAATATTACAATAAAAACCAAAATTTAAACTGGAACCAACACACAGAAGGGTTACTAAGGTGAATAGGGAAGTGGAAACACTGCTTTACTTGAGGAGACTAACAAAGCTTGGCTTCTTAAGCTCAACAAAGTGCTGATCTGAGAGACCAGATAATTGCTTTCTATATGGAGTCAGGAAGTAACACCATTTAAACTTAAAGGATAAAGTTGGCACAGGAGCAAATGGGCATAAACTGGCTATTGAAAACATTTAGCTTGGAAATTCTAACAAGGATGCAAGTCACTGGAAGAGCTAGTTGTAAACAGCTTTCCAAAAGATATTCTGGGCTGCTACTCCAAGCTAGCTTTAGACAAGGCTCGTTCAGGCTGATGAAAGATTATGTGATGTTGGGCCTGTGACAGCAGCAAAGTGTCCACTTCAGCCCTATCTTATTTATTAGGGAACACAAGAATTCTTGAGCAGATTAACTGAAGGTGGCCTTACGCCACCTCTAACTGTCACAGAGACAGAAGATGTCAGGCTCTAAAAGCTCACGTAGTTGCTGCACACTGAACTCATGCTGTCAGTTTACCTGCTGTGGATTTATATGCTGGGACAGATTATGGTGCCGTTGCAACGGCATGGAGGATTCTCAACATCTTTTCTTTCCTTTGCAGATGTTTGTGAGGCTTTAAATGTGACTGTCTCTCCAGGACCAACAGTGCGATACTCCGAGGGAGACAATGCTACCCTTTACTGCCACATTTCTCAAAAGAGAAAGACAGACAATTTGCTGGCTGTGCGGTGGGTCTTCGCTGTATCACCTACCCAGGAGTATCTGATGATCAAAATGACTAAGTTTGGGTCTGTCCAGTATTATGGAAATTATACTCATCATTTCCACAAGCAAAGACTTCGTCTTCTTAAGGAGAAACATGGAACTATGTACAAATTTCTTATTCTAAGCCTCCAGCAAACAGATCAAGGACATTATATATGCAAAGTGCAGGAAATTGGCAAACACAGGAATAAATGGACAGCATGGTCAAATGGCACAGCAGCTACTGAAATAAGAGGTAAGAAATCACTCATTTCAATTCTATCATTTTTCTTGTCCTGTGATCTCTTCTTTCCTGTCTGTCAAGTTCATCCATGAGACATTTGAAGTTAGGTTATTTTTTAGTGTTATCTGTGAATATAAGCAGCAAATCTAATACTCTGCTTCTTTACTTACACATGACAATTTAAACATTATTGAGCCTGTAATAAAATGTAAAGAAGCGAGATTGGTAGATTTGTAGAAGATAGTCTATTTCCTTTGCCTTTCACCAGAATAGCAGCAATTAAAATTCCTTTACATTCAGCTATGGGTCTCTACAAGGTCGCTAGTGGAAATAAACAAATGTCATTATTTTTTAAATACAAAGAGACAGAAACTGAGAGAAATTAACGTATTTTCTAAAGAATATACAGTGGGTCGGCCAGAAATAGAAGAAGGTATTTTAGATCTATGTTTTGCCCCTCTCTTGCTATTATCCTTGCTTTTAGTTCTAGTCTAGAAGCAATTTGCAAGTACCATTTCTAGTATCACTCCTGCACTTCTGTTTATACCATTTGTAGCCAGAAGGCAGACCTAGAAATGCAGCGACCAGCCTGCTTGTATCGAACTTTAGATAAAGAAATGACCAGCAACAAGTGAGGGTTTTGAACCATAGATCTCAACTTGAAAACAGGCCTTCTTTTTTGGGTGGGTCAGCTCAAACATAACACCACCACTCCCGCACTTTCAGAGATGGGTGAAACTGGATTTTAGAGAACAGACTCCTTTGAAGAGATGGCTGAGCTCAGCAGTTGTGCTGCTAGGGCTAGCTGGCAAACAAGCCCTGCTTGTGGTTTTACAGACAGAAAAGCTGAATTCCCACAGAGCCAGCTCTGAAGATAATGCCAAAAATCAAGTGGGACTGCTTGGTCCATAGGTCTGGAAATTCAAGAGGTTCATCCAACAATCACAGAAAAACTTGTAAGAGGAAATTGTACTTCATTAATTTTCTGCCGTTGTTGTTGATGCTAAATTTACTGTGGTGCTTAGACCACAAAGGTTATTCCTGTAGCTGGAAAACCCCAATCCCACTTATCTAACTTACATTTTGGGGAAAATGGCCCTAGCTCTCCTCTGAAACCACTTTTGCACTAAGGGGACTCCAGTGACTACAAGCTTTTTCAAAATAGATTCAAGCACATTTACGTAGACTTAATTCAAAGTACATTCCCTCAATGCCAACTTCATTGGCATCATTCAGGTTTCTGTATCACTTTTGGATTATACACATACCGGGGGGACAAATGCGACAGCAAAAAATGATCTTTGTGAGTGTACGATCTCCTGTGGATAGCTCTCAGGTGTCACTACAACAGCAAAGATGTGAAAAACAATATAACGAGATAAACAGCAACTTCACTTTGACCAGCAATGTTTAAATCTGCCTTGAGAAATCATTGCATTTACATAATGTAATTAGTGATTATTACTAGCAACAATGAAAGGCACTAATGATCTAAAGCTGAAGTTCTGCTTGTTTAAGTAACAAAGACCATGGATCGATTTTAAACAACCAAAAGAAAATCTTGGTCTAAACCATTTGGTCTTACTGGGTATGCAAAACTCTTCCTGTGAAGGAAGGCTCTAAGTGCAGAACAGGTGGCCCTTGTTCTTGATCTACCACGTGCCCAGTGACCTTCCGTGTCACAGTCAGTGACTAGGGCTCCTGGACATGCCACAGGAGAAGGTGGCCAGTACTAAGGTTATTGGGGAGAGGGGACTCATTAGGATACAGGACACAGAATTTGAGCTTTGCAGTTCAAAGAATAGTTTCATGTTTGATTTTTGTTGTTGTTTTCACTCTTTTGTTTTTAAATGGGGAGGAGTAAAAGCACTGGAACCCAACATCTCCTGAACTCAGCCATCTTGCATCTCTGGAGATCATTAAATTTTACAAGCACTGACCCCATATTGGGTGGCTGGAGCCAAGGCACAGTGGTTAGTCTTGCAACCAGACAGGGATCTGTGCTGAAATGAAACTTTATGGTATGCGTGATTTAGCCCTGCAGACTTCAGGCATTAGCTTGCTTCACACTCAGCAGTTATTCTTCCCTGCTGTTCCTGCTCTTGGCTAGGAACTGGGACTCCTCCTCCTTCTCTCCCTCCCTCTTCCTCCTTTACCCCTCCAGATTTGGCTAAAAGCAGAGATTCAGCCTCTGACAAGAAGGAACTGGGAGGAAGGAGGACTGATCACCCCAACTGCCTCAGCCCCTCACCTTTGGGAAGGGGCAAAGCTGGCGACTGGTGTAGGGGAGGGAAGCCAGGGCTAGGGTCTCAACCTACAGAGAAGTGGTGGTTCAAATGCTATGCTGGAGGGAGAAGAGGAGGAGAGGCTGAGTGTAACAACAAGGAGGTGTTAGTTCCTATGGCACATGGAAGGGATGGGAAGGGCTGAAGCTTGCAGGCCTACAAGTAGGGCCGGGAGGCCAGCACGCAATCTCAGAGTCTCCTATAAAACAGACTACACCTTCCTCCCTTCATCCCCATCCCAGGCTGTTCCTCACCTCAGAGAGCACCCTGCTTCAAACACTGACATCCTCTCTCTTCCGTCTTTTTCCAATGCCTTGGGGAAGAAATTCTGAGGATAACTTGAGGGGGGGGAGCTAGAGAGAGCCAGGTCTGATGAAAAGGGACAGAGAGAAACAGTGAAGGAGAAAAGTATTGTTTTGGCTGAGGGAACTGTACTGCCCCATCCCCTAAGATCCTCTGCAGCAGACCAGTAGTTATCCTCAAGAGCGGCACAGTGAAAGACAGAGTGGATAGCAACTAGTGCATTTCTTGCACAAAGGACTTGCAAAATAGACCAACAGATAAACCCAAGAAGTGCAGAACAAGTAGCAGGCTCCAGGAAAAAAAAAAAAAGGAAAAAAGAAAAAAAGGAAATCAGATGCAGGATCATTCTTAGGGTTTTCCTGCGATAGTGTAATTTCATAAGGCAGGTCAGCAGTTTAAAGAGTGTTTTCTCATTCAGTGAATGATAGAATTTCCTAAATGCATGCAGTGAAACACATGGATTTATCTGGAGTGTTTGTTAAGGAAACAACATATTCCAGGTAAACGGCAGCAGAAGAAAAAGCAATATAAAATATTGATGGACCGTCTGTCATAACCCTCTGCACACAATGTCACCCTGCACCCTTCATTGCTGCACGGGCTATTGATAACACAGAAACCTCTTGTTACTCTTCCTAGCCAAAATCAGGGGTTCAGATCAATTCAGTTATTGCAAAGAAGAAAAATGGTAACTTTTCAGTCTGTTCCTTAAATGCTAAATTAGCTCTTATTTTTCTGATTTTTAGTACTATTTATAAATACATAATCATGGTGAGGATTTGCAACTCATGAATTCATCTTTCTCAAACTGTCTGGCCAGCTGTATTGCTTCTCTCTGCTTCCAACGTAACCCAAAGCAGAGCAGGAAACTTGAGATAAGGGCGGAGGGCAGGCCCACCTGCAGACTACATGCACCAACAACACTCCGCGGGGATCTCAGGCAGACACCCCAAAAGGAGTATTTATTCTAATTCTCAATCCAGGTTAAAGATACTAAGAGACACCTGAAAAGTCAAGTATCTTTAAACACCATAGCCACTGTTTTACTGCTAAAAGCCCCTTTACAGGAAACTAACTGCCTTAGCTAGCATTCAGATAACGCACTGCGATTGTACAGGACTTGCAACACATGGGAGGGAAGGCAACGCTTTTCAGAGTGGTGATAAAGCCTTCAGTTTCCCCAATGGTAACACTTGGGCTTTTCAAGGAAATTTTCTTCCAAACACATTTTGCATTTTATATTATGATCAGTTACACTTTTTATTGCAAAGGGATTTAGTTATACTGCAGTTAGATCCAGGATAAACCAAAAGGAGCAATACAAATTGCCTGAATCACTTGGATACTTATATTGTACTGCTTGTGCTTTATCAAGTAAGTTAACAGTGTTCAAACACATCACAGTTGCTGTCTTTTCTAACATTTTGTTCCAGTTAATGGGGCTGCAATTATGCACAAATTCAGAATGGTATCTTTACGTTAAAGCACCAGATAAATTTCTTACAATCTTGCACATCATGTGGATGCAGAAATAGCATTTAGGTCCTTCTTTTTGTTCACACAGGAAGAGGAGGTCACTGTGTAAGACAAAAAATTGCAGGGGGAATGCAGAAGGAAGAGTCATTCTGCATCTTCAAAATCTGACTTGCACTGCAAGCAGAAAAAAAACAGAGGCAGTTCAGTACTTGGCCTTTGTCAGCCACAAAGCGTAGCACTATTCCAAGCAAAAGAACTTGATAGATTAAGCCTGGGTCTGCAGTATCTAACACTATTAACTTACATCCAGATTTTGTTATTTGCTATCAAGTTTGCTGGTGTGAATTTGTGTAGTCCATAACGCAGTTACAAATGCATTTTCTTGCAACACAAATTTTTACAGATAGACATATTGGAGTTCTGAGGAAAAAAAAAAAAGGCGTTACAGGCTATAGTTTCTTAATATTTAATGAGGCAAGTTAAAAGATTAGCTACGTATCTGGCTTCTCCTTTAGCGGCTGAATACATTTTTCAGAAAAGGAGCCTCATCTGATGGGGATGGAGAGTCCTGCATTCCTAAATTCACTTGTCAACTACAGCAACTTTGTAGTCTTTTTAGAAGGCCCAGCTGAAATTTAAAATGCTGCAGTTTGCCCCTTTAGGTGTAGCGAATACAAGACAGCAAACAGAATTTACAGAAAGGTTACTGTTAAATCCTGGTAGTAAATCCATGTCCTCATGTTGTCAAGAAGTGCCTCCTACTCCAGTCAGGCAACATATTCACTTTAAGCTAAGGTGGACCTTTTCCATTTCTCTCATGCTTTCATCAAAGGCATGTGTTCTTTTCCTGGGCTTGTCTGGTCAATATTAGCCTAAAACCAAGTTAATGATCTTCATCATGGTACAGAATACACCAAAAAACAGTTTGAGGCAAAAAAAAAAACCATCATAAGGATGGTACTCCCACTGCCTTCCTATCAGAAAACTCAAAACAGTGAGTAGTCTTCTACGAACAAAATGCAGCACCTCCAAACCATCATTTATAGTTGGGTAATCCCTCAGTCCCAGGTACTGCACACGGTGTAGGAAGAGCAGTGCATGTTCCAAATGGTTTATGATCCAAGAGAAGAGACTATGAGATTTGATGGAAGACATTTTTATAATACCATTTTATAATTGAAGTGTTTCATTGAAAGGTAATTACCCTGCGACTTAAAGTAAGATCTTGATGCAGTGACGCGTAAGGCAGAACTACATTTACTCCAAGAGGTCCCAAGACTTTATGCTGTGTATTTTCAGTTCTTGTTATGTCCTCTTTGTTTTTTTTTCTTTTTTCTTTTTTTTTTTTTCCCTTCAGTGATTTCATCAAAAACTTCTGATGATCCCACTTTCAAGAAAAAACATGAAGCTTGGAAGTTTTTTGAAGGTAAGATGCATCTAACTGCTATTCCTTGCATACAAGATGTTAGTTTGGCCCAGCGCTGCAGTACAACTAAAGTGCCCCCATCAGGCCCAATTTTGCACATTCCTGTACAAACTCGGGCCTTGCCTCAGGAGGCATCCCACAGAGTACAAGGGGTGCTGGCAAAAAGAGAATGGAAGGCTCCAGCTTCAGTTTCTTATATGTTTGTTACGGTCAATGGGAAAATAACTTATGCCTGGCTGATTATGCAATGTAAATGCAAACCCTTATCCAGGAGGGTGCTGAGCATGTCTGAAGAGGTACCAAGCAATGTGCACTGCCACTGGCCTTAGAAACTGCTCACCGACCATGGTCTGCATTGCAAGAGTGGCTTAAAGCTCCCTGGAGTTTCAAGGCAAGCAGTATTTTCTGTGTAGATTAGGGAACACCTGTTCCAAGAGACTGAAATCCAGAACCTGCACTCAGCTGGGATTCCTTCCTCCTTCTCTTCCTCCTCCTCCCGCCCTGACCCAGAGCACCAGTGAAACACCAGCATGGCATTTGCAGCCACTCTGCTGCACTGCCTGCCAGGCGGCACTGCTCGCTCAATTCTGTGGGGAGCCCTGCTGTTTAAACCACAGTTTACAAACTATATTGTTGTAATGTGTATGGGGAGATAGGTTGTAAATGAAGCAGAGAACTGTAGGTCAGGGGTCTAGTTCCAGCAATGCTATTTTCTACAAGAACACTTGACCTCTGAGGCTTGGTTTCCTCTCTGTAAAGCAGGAAAGAAGCCAATATACCTCCCTAAGGAGGTTTCAAGACATTAATGGGTAAAGCATCCTTGAAGTGCTCTATTTAGAGTTCTAGTAAAAGCAGAAATAAGTCATCAAAGACTTCTTCTGAGCAAAATACTCTGTCTTGGTCTGCCATGGTAGAACTCCTGGCCCCTCCACTGGGAATGTGTTATGGAATCTGACTGAAAGCCATAAAGGGAGACTGAGGCTGTAGATTGAAAAATAAAGAAAATATATAGATAAAAATTTCAAGCCAATCCTGCCACCAAAAAAAAAAATAAATAAATAAAATCACATACTTCCTTCCTTCTTCCTCAGCCGCTCAGCACTCCCAGATCTCTCCCTACTGTCACTTTTAAAAATTACTTTTTTTTTTTTTTTTTTTAAACTTTTAAACCAGTACAGCTGTTTGAACTGGGAAATAATCCAACTGAAGTTCTTCTGGTTTTTGGTAGCCCCACCAAAAACACACAAAACAAACAAACAAACCAGAAAAAAACCCCACCACTGCAACAACAACAACAACCAAAAATAAACAAAGAAACCAAACCAGCTGTCTCCCCCCTCCCAAAAGCAAGCCCTCATAAATATACCTATTAGTGCTTATGGAGACTTCACCCAAATTTTAAACTGAGAAGGATACTGTATGAAAATTTCAAGAGAGTTAATTCTGAACTGTTACCTAATTCGTTTGGGCCATACTCTACTTAGGTCTTGTTGACATAGCAGTTTTCTGTCTTGTAACCATGAAGCATACAGTTGCAACACTGAGCATCACTTGTGCTTGCCTTTCAGATCTGTATGTGTACGCAGTGTTTGTGTGCTCAATAGGAATCATCAGTGTCCTCCTTTTTACCCTCGTCATTCTCTGTCAGTCACTTCTGAACAAGAGGAGATCCACAGGTGAGTGAAATGTCATTCTTGCTGGCTGCAAGACCCTTACCAAACAGGGAGAGGTGAAGAAGAAGAACAGAGAAAAAGCAGGAAAGAAAAATATTTCCTTGCTTTGATTTTAAGTAAAAGCAAAAAAAAAAAAAAAGTATTGGTAAGAAAGACCACTTTATTTCTGCCAGAAAAAAAATGGAATTTTCCTCCACAGAATAACTAGAACAAAGGCTTTTGCTCCCTTTGAATAGCTATTTCACTTCAAATTTGCACTGTACTTGTCAAAAGCTTTCAGCTTTTCATAAACATAAATTAGAGGTTGTTAGGACTTCTTTCAAAGAAGACCAAGTGTTGTATCATGAAATTGCATTCTGACCAGATCTAGCTAACATTTTGCAGGAGTGACATTTCTGCAGATACGTTTAGAGGGACTTCAAAGCAGTTTTCTTGTGTTCCATTTTCATATCCCTTCCTGGCTAGCTGTCAATATTCTTGGGAAAACGGGGGGTTGTTATTAGCACTCTCTCATTTGTAGCATGCTCTGAACCTAGAGCATCATTTTGTCATTCAGATGTGCATTTTCACTATAGTCTTTCAAGATCAAGGATTACCATTTCATTCTTCTCTTCCTCACAGAGGGTTTTTCAAAGAGGCTAAACCTGCATAAAAGTAGCCCTGTTGTAATCAAAAGTGCTATTTCAGATCTACAGAGTAACCAGTACAGGCTCTACTTTCTTTTCAGTTTAAGAATGGTATTTTTTGGAGACCTCACACTGTGAGAATTAAAATACCAGCATGCTTAGCAGCCACCATGCTAGAGGAGAGTATAAGGACCATCTCTGAACAGAAACTTTGAGAAAGAGTTTGGTTAGTGATTTGTCCTAGACAAATGACAGGAGAGAATCATAACTTGTTGCCTCTTCAGCACTACACACATACTACAAAGGAATGCGTGACTCAGTTACACAAGAAAGAAGACACGTAAGCCAAAACGTAGATGTATACAGAAGTCCTTGCCTGACCACAACAGTATTTCAGGCTGTGGCTCCCTTTTCCTGGTAGCACAATCAGGAGTGTAACTCCAGTTCTAACTGAACCCAACAACTGAGCTTGCCAAGAGAAATAAATAAGATCAATGTTATTCTTCCTACCCTGTTAAGTCATGACAAAGGTTTTGTGCCAAGGAAGTACCCACACTTAAGTGTGTTGGTCATGGTGAGTCACCCTGAAGCCACAAGCACTAGACACACTGATTTATCTTGTTTTTTCTCTAGCAGACATTGGGCTAGATTTTGCTTCTGTTTATATTTATTTACGCTAGTGTAAGTGAATGAACAGCTTGGAGAAAAGCTCTCTTCACATTAAGCCAACACAAGTTAAATATAAAAATAATATAGAATACCATATAGAATAAGTACATACAACAGAGAAAAAAATAATTTCTTCTGAGCTGCTAAATCCTTTCTTCACTACCCTAATATCCAAACAATTGCAGGCTTAAGCAAATTTTTATTTAGATTTTGAACACTATCCAGTAAATACTGGCAGCATTAAGCTTATGGTTTCAATGGAAATATAACATAATAAAGCTTAGCAGACAGACCCTCAGTATTCAACATATATATAGCCTTTCACCCAGGGCCACACGATCAGAGTATGTTCCTGAGCCACATTAATCAGCTCAGCACTCGGTTAAGCAGCAGGGAATTAAAACAGCAGTGCTCTCTCATGCAAACTGTTAGAATACAGCATCTCTCCTCAAAAATGTTATCTTACCTCCTTTCCATCCTTGGTACTCTGTACCTCCATCCTGGGGTCGAATAGGCAGATCTTAGCATTCACATGAAAAGAGCCTCCAGCAAAATTGTGAAGCCTATCCTTCCTTGAGGAAGGGAGCAAAGACAGGGCACAGCATAGCAATCCTCCCTCACCTTCACCCTGAGCCTTCAGGCCAGCTCCAGGCACAGCCTTCTTCCACCACCAGTGAGGTGATTGCCACGCCATCTTCCTCAGAGGCCCTCCAAGAGAAGCCTGGCTCTGCTGTTCCCCTCAAGACTAGGTCAGGGGCCCAGGACAAACAAAACTATCTCCTTACCTCACCTGCTGGGTAAATTTCTATCAGGGCTTCTCCCTGACTATCTCCAGTCACCCCACCCATCATGGGAACACACCTGAAACAAAGCGTGGAGACACCAACAGCTCCCTCCACCACCCGCTCTCTAGCTTCCTCCTGGTTCCTCAGGCCTAACACCACAAGCAGCTTCACCTGCCCCAATCCCACCCCACGCACAGAGAGGGGAGGCAGACAGCCAAGTAAGTGCAGGGGGAAGAGAGGGGAAAGCTCTGCCCAACCCTCTACAAGGACAGCCCAGCCTGGGACAAAAAGCAACTCGTACCTGGAACTAAAGGTTGGGATTTGCAGTTGATAAAGCTGGAGATGATCCCTCTGGTTAACCAGAGACCAGCTAACGTGAGGGCTATGGTGTGAGAAGGGTAGCACTGAACCCAGTTCCTCACCAAAGGACCGCCTTTGGTGTGAGTGGATCGGCACGGCACCTGGGGCTGGCCCATAGCACCGGGCAGCTATGGGGTGCTGTGGGGAGCAGCCAAGGATTCAGCTTTGCCAGCTGCAGCCCCCTGTGGTTTTGGCAGAAGCCTACACCCATCTTTCTGTTACGGGAACGGCTGTTCTTCACATTCCCTGGTTCAAAGGCTTGGAGTATTTACTCTAGGGCAGAATAAAGTCATATATATCTAGCAATGCTCAGATGTGTTCCAACAGTGTGTATGAGCATCTCCTTACTCCTGAAGGGTCAGGCTTACTGTCCTCCTGTACATCTAGAGAAGACCATCAGCAAGATAGATGGAAACCCTGCCTTTGCCAGCTTAGACATGGAGACCTGGCTCTGGTGTGTTAGCTCCAGTTCCTAGTACTCTCAGCTCCCCTTTCCTTTAGGTCTAAAACATAGCCCATGAGCACCTGTTCAGCTTCCTTAGAATGGGAGAATTTAGGTAAGACCAAATGTGAAAATTTTCCTGTACAGAGGGGCATAATTTTGTAAGTGCACTTTTGTCTGGTTTTCAAAGACTTTTAAGAATGGAGAAAATTAAGAGGTGGAGGGTTGTCTATGTTGCATTACACTTCACATCATGGCCAGGAGGTGCACCCTCTTTTCTTTCCAAGAAATAAGCTGGCTGTAGGTTAACTAGAAGAGCCAGAGCCTCTCCTCCTGCCTGCATTTCTCCACGCTTAGCACGTGGCACAGCTTGGGCAGAGCCAAGCCACAGAAGAGCATCCTAATAACCCTGGCTCCTGAAAGGCTGCAGGAGGGAAGCTGCCCTTGCTGAGGGCTACTGATTCAAAGCAGTGTGAAGCAGAAGGATTTACAGAGCTTACACACACACGCTGTCAAAGATGGCACTGGCCAGACTGGATCTCCGATCTGATCCCAGGAGGCAACCCCTATATTCCTGAGGCTGCAGTCTAGCCTACATTAGGAACATCAGTGGCTCCTGTGGCTGAATGGTTTATTTCAGGCTTCTGGAAATAAATAGAGGCACCACAAGGGAAATAAAAGTCTTCAAAGTAAAATTACTGGCCTGCTGTGCTTTTCCTTAGCAAGCTGTCTCTCGGCTGGGCTGACCACTGGAATGTGAGCTGCCCAGCACTTCCACAGCAGATTTTTGCTGTTGTTTGATACATATCCCTCTCCCAAGCATAGCTATGTCTTTGAGCTAGACTACGTTTTAATTCACAATATATGGTGACAATTAGCAGCTCTCCCAGTGTGACAGCCTGTCATCTCCACAGTCCCAGGAGCACAGGTCTACCTGCAATGTCCATTTGTAACTCATAAACTGTGTCAGTGTGAAGCCACATTTTCTTTCTTTCTTTTCTTTAACAGTGAAGCATTACCTGGTGAAATGTCCCCAGAACAGGTAGGAGATTACAATTCTCTTTACTATAACCCAAGGCACCAGTTCTGTTTTGGTTTTGTTGTGTTTGCTGAAGAAGATGAGTAATGAGTTCCAAAATGCTTGCATGAAGATAAAGAGTCCCAGGTCCATGACTCATGGATATGCTTGAAACCCAACATCTGCTGTGCATGATACGGGAGATCCACCTGCGCTGTGTAGCTGTGGGTCCTGCTTCAGTGACAAGCCTTTCCTTGAGGCTCTGAATTGCTTTCTGGAGAAAACTGCTTTCATCCTGTGTGGCTTTCTAGGGTTTCCGAACACCTCACTGGATAATAATGACCTAAGCCATCTCCTACATAAAGCATACCACAATGTTACCCAATAATTCCTGCACCCAGAACCGGGAGTGGGGCTCAAAAGCAGATTTTCTCAGCTCACAGTCTGTTCCTAGCTGAAGACTCCAAGTGATGGGAAAAACTCTACTTCTGCTGCAGCCATTAATCACTGTCCCTTTAAATACCACTGACTGCCAAAAGTTTTCAATTTCATGGTGGTATAAAACTGATTTCCAACGTATGAGCTTCTTGAGATATAAACTGTGCTGGAACAGCAGTAAAAGAAAGATGACAAAAGTATTTTACAAACAAAAAAGATTAAAGAGGGATGCCTCATAATGCAAAAGAACATCTGTTTCCCAGTTTTCAGTGACATCAAATGTGTTTCTAGCCTTGTAGTTTAAATCCAGTATCGCTTGGTATCACAGATACTATTTCTCATAGTATCTTTTTAGCACCAATTCAATGCCAAGTATAGCATGTCCTAGATCCTCGACTAGTGTAATTTTTGGTGCATTCTCATGGGATAATCACTGTATTCAATCTAACCAAGACTCAGATGTAAGCGAAGTCAAAATAAAGCAACAGAGAGTTCATGAGAGGCCAGTACAAACTGAAACTTTCATGTTATTCTTGAAAGATCTTTGTTCTGTGACCCTGACCAGCCATTGCACCACACCAAAAATTTACAGACAGCTCAGCAGCTTTCATTTTTCCCTGAATGTTTTTTTTTTTCTCCTTCTTTATTAGCTGCTAGGACAAAGTTGGAAAAAAAAAGGGGAGGGGGGGGAAATCAAAGGAAATCAGAGCAGATTGCTAGAAAACAGAAGAAGAGGTGAAAAATGAGACTGATTGAAAAGATGACAGTCAAAACTGGTGAAAAAAATGCAGCATGGCAGTCAGATAAAATGACTTATTATACTATACAGAACCTGCCTGTCTGGGCATACATGATGTAGTAGTGATACCACTGCAAACACTAAACTTTGGAGCTGAATAGCAGGGAGGAAACAAGCTAACATGATTTCTTCACTGTAAAATGGAATCTCAGGAAGTGAAAGAAATGCATGACTCTTTACAGATAAAAAATGTGGCTTAATATATTTTAGTGTGGCAAGATATGCTAATGAAAGCCCTGATCCTACAAATGCATGTCAGAAGTGCACGGACTTCAGGGTTTTAAAATTAAGTACCTATGAATGTGCTACCAATATCATGATTTTTGTTATGTTTCACACTTAGTACCTTTTATTTTCCACCCTCTACTCAAAACACAAACCATTAATTCCTTTGAACTCATTAGGACTATTCCCATACTTCAGCACAATTGATACTAGACACGTTAATGTCCACATCTGATGCAAAACATTTGTTTCTATTCATTCCTAGCCAGGGATGTGCTTCAAGGCATCACAAAACCTGAGTGCCAAGTAAATCTTGTATTCTGGCTCATCCAGATGTGTTACGGTTATAGGTAAACCCACTGAAAGGAAGGAGATGCAGTTGTGTGAGCTGGCATCAGGCACTGGTCACTTCTAGCTGCATGTCAGCAGTGCACCAGCACTGCTATGGTCAGGCAACAACAGAATTTAGAAGCTTGGAGACAGTTTGAAGCATTAGAAGATATGAGAGGTACACGATGCCCTCATCCACCTGCACTGCAAAACCGAAGAAATCCTGTCAGTGTCACCAGATCAAACCAGAATCTAAAAAGCTTGACCAGATCTCATTTGTGCACTTGGCCAAACAAGGGCTGCATTTCAAGCTATCTTCTCTTCACCTGCATTTGTTAGCTTGTCTTGGAACTTAATTCAAAACATGCAGACCCAAAACCCAGTGTCTAAATATCCAATAGGTCAATGATGAATAAATTTGCAAGAGATTCCTGCCAGTCAAAATGACTCAACCTTGCTCAGCTCCAACTCCCTTAGCGATATTTCAAACTGAGAGCAGAATCCAGCTTCAGAATTACATTACTAGTCTGGTATCTAAAAACAGTTAGCACTCCCACTGCAGTAATACCTAAGCATCTTAAAATATTTCATGTCTTGACATAATAATGATGTTTTTACTTAATTGGAAACTGAAGCACAAATTGCTAAGTGATTTGCCTCAGGTCTCACAAAATGGCTTTGGCAGACAAGAAAATTCCAGAGTAGAACAACACGGATGTTTGGGTTTTGGTTTACTACTTGACCAATAACAAATAAAGGGAAAAATGAGTTAACCAAAACCCATTTCTTTCCCACATTTTAAAAATAAAGAACTAAATAAAAAGTACAGTTATTTTGGGTTTTCCAAACCACTTAATTCTATTTTCTGGAGTTTTCTTTTCTTTAAATATCCTCCTTCTTATTATCTGCCTTGATATTGGATCATTTTGTCAGTTTTCAGATCCAGAAACCCCCAGGAGGTGTAGCTTTGAAAATAGGACTTTTTTTCCTGTTTTTTATTTATTTGTTTTGGCCTGAACTCTCCAGTCCTTCAGTTCATTGACTGCTTTTCTGGAGACAAATAATTTGAGGTGAAAAAAGTATTCACCTCACGAAGCTGTCTGTCCCGATGTCTTGGTCCCACGCCGCTGATCTAACGGTGCAGGAGCAAGTTCTGCCAGACTGAACCAGGAACAAGCATCCAGCGCCCCCCCAGCACCATCCCACACAGCTCCCCATTTGGAAAATATCAACGCAGCTCCCAATCCACTTGCCTGAATTTTTTGTCATCCCCCTGCAGACCCTTGATGAGAGGAAATAGCTGACCTAGACAACCACAGGGAAAGTCCCGCATCCTTGATTCTGTAAGGATAGTAATGCCCCAAATTGTAGCAGTTTGCCAGCTCTTGGGACAGAATGCTCCAGAAATACCAGCCACTACCTCCAGGGAAACCGCTGCCCTGGTGCCAGGGCTTTTAGACACCTTCCACAGGCTTTCTTTTCCCCAAACTCCTGTCTTTCTCTCACTCTTTAAAAACTCATTAGATCCTTCAAGAAACTCATAACGTGACACTGCTGAAATAGAAGCCAGGAGGCTGGAGGAGGAGCAGGAGATAAAAAAGTAACTTTCTTCTTCCACACAGAACAAGACGAGCTCACAAAGAGACAGTGTTTCAGAGCCAAGGAGTCTTTTCTGAGCCTCCTTGTTTGGTTTGAGGAGCTCAGTTCTGAGACAGCAAGTGCAGTTATTTTATCTCCCAGAATCAGTTAACCCTGTATAGCCCTGGCACTTAAAAGAAAAATGTAAGCCACAAATACATTATTCTGTAGCTTCACTTCTTCAGTAGCAAAGCAGGAATAACTACTGCAATGAACTGACACTAAGCTTTTTCATATATTGTGCCTAATGTAGCAATACCAGAACAATTGTATCTTTAAGCTACACATCTGTCTTAATGACCAAAAACATTAAAAAAAAAAATCACCTCCCTCCCCTTTTCTCTGTCCTTTGCAGTTTGCTGTGTTTGAGTGATGGAGCTAGGCAGGCCAGTTCCATTTCCTGCTGGTTTTAAACAATATAACATTTTGATTTTAGTATAGAAACAAATGGTTGTTGTGAGATAGGTTCACAATTGTGCAGGCAGACTTTAAAGTTACTTTAATGCAACCCTCAGTTTACATAATTGATGTGACTTATTTATAAACATGAAAATATTTTACCTTTTAAACACTTTTTTTAAAAGTTTGGCAGCAAACCTATGTCTTGGACTGAATACAAGGAACAGAATTCAGCAAAAACAGCAAATCAGAGGGATTTTTATTATTTTACGCAAGTGTAAATCCAGAGTGATTTCACCAAAGATAGTGACGTTCATTTGGATTTACAGCTGTGTAAATGATAATGCCTGTTATTTTGTTATTCTTGTGTGGGCAATAGCTGAGACATCTTAACTTTCATTAAGACTTTGGCCCAGTTTGAATATTTAATTCTATTAATAAAAAGAGAACGTTTCATTATACAAAAGAACCTGGAGAGGAACAGCATCTTGGGACAAATGATTTAAAATTCTGAGAATCCAGTGTTGTCAGTGTTATTACTGTGGAGACCCCGGCTGGGTCCCACTGCGTGGTGTAACTCACCAGCACAGACCGTGAAGATCCCCACAGCCATCCTGCATCCTTCCCAGGGCCAGCCCATGTCAGATGCACCTGACAGCTACTGCTTACCAAGTCCCCTCCATCATTTAACTGACTGCTATACACTCTCCTCCCTCCCCAGCTGTAAGTTTTCTTTCATTACCAGTTAAGCTAACATAATTTTCTTTCACACTAGTTGCAAGCTAGGAGCACTTGCACAGTCAGTTGCCATAGCTGACACATGGTGACAAGATCAAATCGCTGCAACCTGACTGCATAGCCAACCCCCAAATATTCAAAGCAGGTTATACTGCCTCAGACTTTGGGACATGCTAAGGGTAAAAACAAACAAACAAACAAAAATGTTAGAGGATGATGAACTGTAATAGTCCAGACACAGAAGCCCTCTTGGATAGGAGTCAGTTGATAGCATAACTGTTGTACTCTTCCCTCATACCTACCAGTGCTTTTTTCAGCGTGGATGTACTGCAGCATGCAAGTGCCAGAGTTAAGAGACTGGGGCAAAGTTTCTCTATTTTATACACTGAACCTCTTGTAAAAAGCTGCCTTTTTCAAACGTGGCTTTGTGAGCCATCTGAAGGACCATCTAGCTGAAGGCAGGCTGCACACTCCCCTACCCTGCTGACCACTCAGCCAGGCTTAGCCCAGAACCTGCACCGAAGGTTTTGCTTTGCCATACGCTTCCTACATGATCTTACACAAGTCACCTAACGCACCCGCACGCCTGGCCCTAGCCAACAGAAGGGTACAAGCTCAGCCTGGGGGCAGCAGCGAGGTTGTGCATGTTTTTAAGAAATAGCTGCAATGAAATGAGTCGTGTTTAAACCTGGCTATAAGGACATTTTGCTTTTTCTGTGTCAGGAGAGATCAGACTCCTGAGTTTCTCAGCCGGGCTGCATGGTTGAAGAAATGCAAGACTCAGAGCACTTGCAACCCCCTGTAAGAGGCTTTTCAGTATATCCCAAGGTCAAAATCCAAGCTGTTGGGCAGGGACTCTCACAGGTGGAAGGCGGTGTGTTTGCTTGCATGAACTCACTGGGACAAGCCATCTTTCCCTGCATTGCCTTCACTTGTCCCTCACACATTGGCCTCTGCATTGCAGCTCAGGGGAGACCGTTACCAGCGTGACAAGCATGTCCCCTCTACAGCCCAAGAAGGTAAAGAAAAAGAAAGAGAAAGTGGAGCAGCCACCAGCCATACCGGCAAAAGGTATGATACAGAGATGCAGAGGTATTTCAAATCCCAGGCACAACCACGGAGGAAAAGCAGTGTGGGGGATGTCAGGACTTGGCCCTCTGCCACCCACTCTGCCTGTGGGCAACCCACGCTTGCTGCTGTCCGTGGGGGAAGATGTGGCCAGTGCCTGTTGCTGGGACTAGGCCCTCACCTCCCACAGCTTTAGGTATGGAAAGGTAGTCACTGAGTCCAAGCCAAAGGTCTTAGCTACCTCTAATACAGGAGGGGAACCTCTGCCACAACATTCACGCTCAAATTGAAGACTAGAGTTAGGCAGAATGAGATCTCACTTTGGGGATAAAATGGTGAGGGAAGCCAACACATTGCACTCTTAAAAAGCACGGGTGCACTTGAGAGGTCAAGCAAGCTGAGCAGATAAAGACCAACCTCTTGGAGACCTCATTTTCAAAGACGATTTGGGATTGCCTCCAGGATCAGTCACACAAACTCTTGGGCGTAACTTTCTGAGCACTGCCGCTAGTGCTGACCCACTGGCAGAGGGGAAGGAAAGGAGGTGAAAGTTTTCTGTGCATTAGATCACAAGTGACCAGTCTTGGTTAATAAATTGTTAATGCTTATGCTAAAAATGACAATGAGTTTATAATAATATAAAATGACCCCATAATATTTATTTCCACAGCTCCAATAGCCAATAATTTTCCTAAGCCCAAGCTCTTGAAACCTCAGAGAAAATTGATCCTGGTAAGTAATATTCTGTGACATTTTCTCCATATTCTTCTTACTCAATATAATTGCTATAGTGTTGCCAGAACTCCAGGTTCAGCAACTATAAATTGGCTTAAAAATTACACAAGTGTTTGTTGGTTTTGTTTGTTTGTTTGTTTTTTATAAAGTAATACTTTTTAAAGTGATAAATTGTCTTGGCCCTTTTCATTTTGAGCATTAGGTTACACTGGATTATGTTTTCCAGCTTTCTTGCTGTCGTTATGTCTACAAATTTAGCCTGTTCTTAAATGAAACCTGCTATTGATTCTCACAGGCTGCTGGGAGCTGGTGCTTTGGAAAAAACATCCATTACTGGCAGAATCACAAGCACACTGTCATGGCCTTTGAGACTTTTCAAATCAAAAACAGGGGGCCTGATTCTGCCCCACAGTGGTGTAAGTCAGCAATAGCTGAAGCTACAGGAATGAAATGTGTGCATATAGCTCTTATTAAAGAAAAGAAAAACTCAGATGCAGTTTCAGTTGGATATGAGTTTCAGTTAAAAAAAACAAACAAACACCACACGCCTGCAGGTATTTGCCAGACAAATCAGATAGACGGGCAGATGTTTCTCTGCTTTAGTAACAAAGCAGTACCTGGCCAAGACATCTGGGGTAACAGAGACAGTTTCATACCAACTAACCTCAGCTGCCTTATAAAGAAGCTGGCTTG
This sequence comes from Chauna torquata, assembly GCA_013399475.1. NCBI lineage: Eukaryota > Metazoa > Chordata > Aves > Anseriformes > Anhimidae > Chauna > Chauna torquata. The sequence goes on from VXAL01012013.1 coordinate 149,301, forward strand.
CAGGGCTCCCTGTACAGTCAATAGATGTGAGTCAGAGCAGGAGCCTGACCAGATGCCCCACATTGCCTTTTGGGGATCCTTTCTCCCTTCACTGGCAATGGAGGGAGCCCAGGGTGACTAACTCCCTAACTTCGGCACCTGAGTGAAGGCGGGTGCCTAAAGTTAGGCCGTGTGAATAACACAAATGCCTCTGTGATGGCTTCACTTTCAGATGAGGACTGGAACTGGGAACCTTCCCACCAATTGTCAGTAGATGTTCTCTGCCCTTCTAAGCATGGTCAGGGTACAGCCCAGGGTACCTGGGCACAATGCCAGGTGACCCCAGCTCTGCTAAAATCTTGTGCGATGCTGCTGCTTGGGTGCACAGCCCACCTCTCCTCCCTGGTCACGCAGGGGTTGCGCTTTGGCTAGCCTCTGCTTGTACAGGTCAGGCTTCGGTAAAGGAAGAGGTAGAATTTTAAAAGTGCATGAAAAAAAGCTTATATTCATGCAGGTAATTGTGTCAGACCAAAGCTACGTTACGAGGACAAAGACACAGATGGGAGGTGACAGTCTCCCCTTGCTGTGCACACACTGCTTTAGCCACTGTGTCCCAGCATGCAGCTATGCCAGAGATCTGCTAGCCTTCAGCCCTCCTAGGAAAAGTCTTCATCAGTTAAAGCACTCAGGCTCTGCCTGCAGGTCAATAAAGCATATCGACACACGCTGAACTTGAGACAAATCTGTTTCCAGATGCTTTTTCTTTCTGGAATAAATCCAGGGAAGCGGGCCACAGATAGCTATTTGCTCTTCCCTTCCTGCCATGGAACCCCAGACAAAGTTCAAGCTCTTTGGAGGTGAGCAGCAATAACCCCTTCTCAAACCATGCAGCCTGCTTTATTTTCCCTAGCGTGACTGAGCACCTGTGTGCCAGCAGCAGACTCAGTGTTAGTGCCTTGCTGTCAGACACGAGTCTGGCAGCTTCTTCCATACTCTGCTCTTTTCCCTTTCATATGTCACCTCAGAGCATACCCTGAGAGACATCACAGCCTGCAAAAAACACATGATCTATGGACGTGAATTGGCTTTTAGTTGCAAAATAATCCAACAAATATTATCCAAGGGCTTTTCAAGACCCAAACTCACCTAGCAATACTTAAAAAGGCAAAAAATTAAGCCCAAGGCAGTCCATAAGGCATGTTCAGAAGCTGGGCACAACACTCCCCAGAGCTGTTTCCCATTTGTGTTCCTCTTGCCTCCCTCTACAACCCAGTTGTTTAGTATTCTCAGGAAAAAATAAATATTTTTTTTCTATTTTAAAATTATCTTTCAGTAAGAAATCTAAACTAATTGAAGTAAAAGAAGTTTCAACAAAGACATGAAATGGTGACAATTACAGAAAAAGAGATATCAAATTCATCAAAATGAAACATTCTCTTGATTTCAGCAAACATGTCTACCCATTTTTTTAATTCTCATAAATTTCTCAGATTTAAAATTTGCAGTCTGGTTTGGGGTGAAAAGATGTTATCACCATCCTGCCAAATTTCTGCAGAATAAGAGATTTTTTTTACTTTCAAATGTAATTATTTCACAGTTGGTGTCTGCACTAGGTCTTTTTTCACTGATGGCACATAGTTGCTAGGTAATAGCCCTTGGAAAGACAGACTCAAATTACTGAGTTTCTGGACTTCTTCTGCAGCTTCCCTTTGCAACCCAAGGCAGGTACCACACCAGGAGAATATTCTAGAAAATCTAAGCAAACAAGCTTGAATATAAAAGGGAACATTACAAAATAATTCCAGTGTTTAGGGAAAATTTTTGTAATAACCTAAACACCAGCAAAATTATTTCCAGAGGACATGTGCTTCTAGTTTCTTGAAAGACGTTTATAATAAACTAGAGAATTTCTTTTGTTGTTAACATGCTAGAGTGGATTGCAGTATAATTTTACAAGAATACAATAACCTCGATAAAATATGGACATAATCTCAATGAAAATTAAAAAAAAAAAAAGCCTAATATCATGTTCAATTGCACAGCCTTGAGTAAAGCCTTTTAAAAACTCTGCTTATGTCATATTGCTTTTGCTTTAGCCAGAACAACAATTCTATGCTCCCCTTGTTGCAAACATATTCCCCATCAGTGTCATTCTCTATTAGCATCAATGAGAAATGTGTACAGATCAAAGGAAATAGAGATGCTGAAATGCAAAAAGGGATGGTTTTATAGCATGCAAGAAGCACAGAGAGTCATTAGGAAGAAGAAAATTCTAGGGGCCCACAAATTTTGTTCTCTAAGGGCTGTTCCGCTACAGCCTTAAGTACTTAGCCCTTTGAGTTGGTAGAGACAAATCTTTTACTTCCTCAACCAAATTTTCTGGTAAGCCTTTCATTCCTCCTAGAGATTAGTTGTCCTTGTCCAAGAGTTTCAGGTGCAGAACATCTAAACGAAAAGGCTTCACTGTCTTTTCATGAAGGTTTGCATCACCAAACTTAGGAGCTCGTGTGTGAATCATCAGAGCTAATGGAAAGAACTTGATTTCAAGTTAGACCAAATTCTACAATCTTTACTTAAGCAAAATTTTTGTTGACTTCATCATCTTCACGTTAAATTTTAAGGGGAGGACTACCTGCACAGATAAGACAGGATACAAGGAATCTTCCTGATTCTACCACTGACTTCTGTGGCCTCTGCCAAGTCAGATAATTGTCCTGCTTTGAAATCAGGTAAATGTGTCCCATACTACAAGTGATCCTCTTGGGCCTAGTTCTTTGAATGCATTGTAAATGTAAAGCACACCGTACATAGGAGTTGGCTTCTGCTGCTCCTGCATTAACAGACCTCCTTACTGGAGCATATCTGGCATCTCCTGTTACCCACCAGAGAATACGTATTGGTCCTGTGTGACTTCTGAAGCAGAGGGTTTCCAGTGACCACATTTGAGCTATTTATGAGAAGCATCCCGCTACCTGCAGCTCATGCAGCATAGACAGCATTGTTTATCTCAGCATGGATTGGGTCAATGGTGGCCTGGTGCCATGTGATTGCTGAGATTTTCTTTTGATGATGATTGTGTAAAAGCTACTTGAGAAACAGGAAGGGCTTACAGTTACATAAGACTGAGGGAAATTTCTGGAAGTCATTTTGGTGACAGCTCAGAGATCTGGATTCCCAGCTTTTACAGATGTATTAGAAATGGGATGCTCAAATTTATTTATTTTTTTCTTTCCAGCTTTGAAAAATCCCATTCTTATTTACCATTATAGGCTAAGTGCTGACAATGTGCTGGGTGCCAGCCATTGCATGTCAGGACAGTCCCTGCACTGGAAGTGCTTACTCTGCAGTAAAGTGTCTGAAAGCTTGGAATTTGCAAGCATTCATCCAAAGGACAGCTGCCCTGCTTCTGCCGTGTCTGTGAGACAGAAGGGTGTTGTTTTGAGCAGGAACTTGACATGTGTTTGGCACCTGTGGAACTGAGAAAGCCATGATTTGGTCTCATCATCTGCATGTATTCAGCAAAATTAAGCTTATTTCACATTTAGCTCAGTGTTCTACATCAGCATATACTCCTGAATCAAGCAATGAAGAAAGGTGCTCCTAGAGCTGCCCAGAAGCTGAAGTTTCATTCACCTGGAAAATCATTTTGACTTTTAGGACTTTCCAGGACTACATTTCCCATTGTACAATTAACCAACCAGACCCACTATGTATCAGAACCAGTGACTTTGGAGTCTTTTTGGGAAAGGGTCTAGATGTGCAAGAGAATGATCTGCAGTCTCATAACTGCTTCAGAGAGCTGTGAAACAAAGAAGCTGCTTTTGGTTTTTGCTTGTGGAGGAATTTGTGCATTCTAAGCTATGCTCCAGCCTGCTGTCCTGCAACTTCAGCTTCACAGGAAAAGGGAGCAAATTTACCCATTGCAAGATTGTACATGATGAACAGAGTTGATTTTTTTTCCTTTCCTCTTTTTCATCTTACAGTTAAGCACTACGTCATTCAAATCAGTCTTATACCATATTCATCAAGCTAGCTAGGAAAGGTAGCTAGTCAGTTTTTTGCACGACTAGTAGAATTCCTGATTAGTCTTAACATGCAGGTACCTTCGGCGCTTTCCTGAAAAAAAAGAAAAGGGAAGTGAAATACTATTCAGTAACCTCATAGATTCTGGGTCTGAGAACAATCAGGTCTCCCTTTCTCCTGCATGATTTTAAATTAAAAGCTATGCCACCCTCTGTTAGAGGAGTTGTTTCCTCCACAACATGTAACAATCTGTGATTTAAGTTCCCAATTTCTCAAAGCATTATTGATCTCCACAGACTTCAAGTAACATTGTACATATGATATACAAAGAATTGAACATTTTTTTCCTTGACTCTCTGTGATTCTTGAATACTTCCATCTAGTCCACATAATTTCTTTCTCTGACAGATGAATAGTCCTTTTTTAGCAGTCTCTCGTTAGGATGTGACAAGTCCATAGGAACATTTCTTCATGAATATCATTTACACATTCAGGTTAAAACTCAGAACACAACATATTCAAAACTGCTGAGTTATACCTGCTTTCAAATTCAGATCCCACATTGCTATCTTTACCCCCAAGAAGGAAAAGTTTCTGTAAATACAGAAAAGCTCTTGCTGGAATTGTGCCAAGACTTGTGTATTTACAAAAACACATGGCAGATGAATTTTGTGCAGTAACACCTCTGGAGCAATAAATGTGTCTCACCAGAAAACTAAAGTCCTTGAGCCTTTTTGAAGGATAAAAAGAAATCGGTCTGATTTCCAGCACGGTTCAGAATCTAGGAATAACTCCGCAACTGTAAAAGGTATAAAGCATTAGCAAAGGGGAGGACTCTTCTGCAAAAGCTGTTAAAACAGGATGGACAAACTTCTGCCAGGTACATTTAATTCTGTTAATGAAGAAAGATGGACTGACTAATCCCATACGGACGCTACCAGCCCTACACTTATGGGATGCTGTTTCTTTAAAATAAAATGATTCAATGGGACTTAGCGAATCACCTTTGTCATCATAACTTCTGTGGGATTCCAAAGCAAAATTTATTTGCAGTGCTGAAAGAGGCTTCTCAAATTGTTGTAGGCATTGTTTCCAGTGATGAAGCCTCTTCTAGGGATTAAAAACCAGGCATTTTAGTGGAAAGAAACTGTCCTTTTTAACTGATACTGCCACCAAAAAGCATAGTGCCTACTCAAAGATTTTCCAATGTCATATTTCTCAGCCTTGGCACAGAGAGCACAATGGCGCCCTTGATATTTCAGGGCTCTTACTAGCCAGCAGTTGCATTTCTAAGGGATAATTCATCCTGCAGATCTAGCCTCAGTTTTACACAAAAGTCTGCAGAAGTAATTTTCAAAGTCCCTCTCTTTCAGAGCTAGCCCTTGGTCTTTAGGCTGCACACAGTTCCCTCCCATCCGGGCATTCATGCTGAGAGAAGCAACAGTCTGTCCTTGGGCCCAAAGCCCACCCCGTTGGGCTGGAGAGTCCCACCTGGACACGTTCTTATTCTCTGTGCTCAGGCGGTGACACAGGACACTCCTGAGCCGTGCCATCAGGACAGCATCAGCACTTTTCCCGGGGAGCTCTAAACAGCGTGAATACAAAGCACAATGTTTCTCAAATATGAAATGGAAAATACCAAAAATCTGAGTTTGGCCTGTGCAAAAAAAAAAAAAAGGGACAGGAAAAATGGTAGTTCCAGCAAGTGGTTGCTAAGAGAGACCTACATCGTGTCACTGCACGGGGCTGCTTGCTTTGTGCTGTGGAGTAACCTGGAGAAAAGTGCAATTCCTAGAGACCGCATCAAACAAACCTCACCACCTCCTCTTGACTCCATACCCTTCCAGTTTGCATTTCTTGCAGTATCCCCCTGGCACCACAGCGTGCACCCAACAGCAGTGCAACCAGCCCATAGGTGACAATTTCCCATATACTGGCACTCAGACCAGCAAACACATGCATACTGGCAAGGTTTATCCTGGCCAACCCAATCCATTCACCCACAGGCATGGGGCCTGCCAGTGAGGGTAGGATTTCATTTTTAATGTTTCTGCAGGAATTCTGAGTTACTGAAAATATTATGAAGCTCTGACTGGAACTTTCTTGAGTTATGTACCTATTAAACCCAGAAAACTTAGAGGTGACAATTCAATTTGGTCTATAAACATAATTTTCTTACCCTTGTCCATCATTAAAGTCATTCTGCATCATATCCCAAGCAACTCCATCACATGAAATCATGTAGACACTGAATGCCAAGGCAAATATCTGCAGCAGTAGTCAATGAAATATTTAAGGTTGAAGTGAATTGGGAGCGAGCTCTTGTTTGCTTAGTATTGATGGTAAACTAGAATCAGGGAATTATTTTTTTTAATTAGAAACTCACATTCATTTAATCACAATAACTGGTGAGGTCATGGAACAGCGAGACTGCAGCAATCCTTAAGTGAAAGTTGGCAGCAGTTGTTTTTCTAGACAAGTTAAAATTACGAGGTTATTATTTGCTTGTTTTTCTATCCCTACTTACGAAGTTGGATAAAACTGGTCTTAGTTAATACTTAAAAACTTTCAGTCTGACAGTGCTCACAGTTAACATCCATGATGCTGCCAAGAAACAACCCAGCTAAGCTGAGGAAGAGCAAAATTGACATTCCTGGTAATTATAACATAAAAATAAGAGTAATTTTCATTAAAATCCCAACCCTTCCAGGTCTTTTCTAACACTTTTATATACTGGATAAACCCAATAAAAACAAAACACATACATACTTTAGTTTCTTTTAAATATTCACATGATAGACTTTGCAGATTGTTTTTTGAGAAAATGTTCCTGTAACTGAACTCTTTCAAATAGTTGCCCAAGGGAAGCCCTATGACTGGAATAAACTAAAATTAAACTGGAAGAGATCTGGAAGAGGAATCATTTTGCATTTGCCAGAAGATACACTGGAAATGATGACTCTTCTTAATTTATATTTCTGCAAAGTGTATGATCCCAAGACAAGAAGAAAACATGCACAAGATAAAGACTGCATCTAGAAATGTCACTTTGGAACAGAACTCTCTTTGAAGAAATCATTTCAATATCATTTAGAACAATAATGATAATTTTTCAGGAAAGGACGCTGCAGCCATAGAAATCCCAATGACTCCCTAGGTGAAGAGCCTGGATGGAAAGAAAGGGGTGAATGGCCAGTCATTCACTGTCTCTTCCTCTTCCATCCTAGCATCAGTCTCACCTCTATCATCAGTTATTAAAGTCACGCTGTTGTTCCAAAAAGGAGGTGTTGGCAAGATTCCAGGCTTACATTGCCAAAATGCTATCCAATCCAAATGAGAGATGAAATCATAGAATTAGTTTTCTTTCCCTGCCTGTTCAAAAAAAATTGTTTTTGGACAAACAAACCATCAAAATTAAATTAAACACATGGTTGATAAATGAAGTACAGAAGAGCGCATGGAAAAACAACCCTGGCTACCATAGGTACTTTAAAGTAGTGTTGGCTTCCATGCACTGTTATTACGCATCCTTCACTGAAAACTGTATATACCCTTCACAATTTTGAACCTCCTGTGTGTTTCCTCATATTTTCAATCAAATTATTACATAGTAGAAATATGCATAAGGGAAATTATTCTACACATTTTATGGTGTGCTGTTGCTTGTAGCAGTAATTGAAGTACCTTTTCCACTTATGAAAGTACTAATTTTATTTGGTTTTATTGCTTTTCTAGATGCAATTATTTATTTAGTGTGTTTTGGCTTTATTAAATTATGTTTACTATAGGAACATCATAAAAATGTATGAAAACAACACATCAGCCACTACTGCCCAATGACCTGTTTTGGGGAATCTAGTGTTATTTTTCATATCCAAACATAATAGAATAAAGTAAGAATAAAGAGATAATCTACACTGGAAAACAATGCAATTTTGGAGATAATACAATAAAACACCTGGACAATATGATTTCATAAATCTTAGTTCTAAAATTTACATGAGCTGGGCATTGAGGTGGCTATTTTAGGACATGTGGCATTTTCTAAATGGAAACATAACATGAAATGCAATTAAACAGCGAAGAGGAAAGCATATACAGATTTAGCATGCCCCGAGCAACTGATTTCTACAGAACAACGAAAACATTTCCACTTCAAAAGATGTACTGGGTCAGTCCTAGAAAATGTCGAGTTTTACTCTGGCAGTGACCAATAGCTTGTTTGGAAAGTTTTATCAGATTCATTTTAGGAGGCTTTTCGTATGTAGACTATCATCATGTTCAGGAGCTGAGGTGACTCCCACTAAAGTCACTAGCAAAACTCCCAATACCTTCAAATAGAGGTTAGATCTGCTGTCCTGCACTGAGAATAAAATCTTCAACATTTGCTGGTGTTATTGCAATGTCCAGCATCAACTTAGCTCCTGTATTTAGCTGGTGTACTTCCTACTGAGTAGATGGGCAGATACAGCTTTGAAGTCTCAAAAAAAATCTCTAACATATCAAAAAAGATAAAAACAAATGCCCAGAAACTGAGGCTAGATACTTTCAGGCTAGAAAGAGGAGAGATGTAAAAAGCAATTAATCAGAGCAGCTGATTAATGAGTTTTTTTTCCTAACTTTTTTAACCCAAAGCCAGGATAGGATGGAGGTCTTTCTAAATGTGTTTTAGTTCACTCCCAATATTTGAACAAAGAAATGTGTGATTTTCTTTCTCTATTACATATGAGATCAGGTTGCAGTCCACAGGAATCCTTTTGCATCATAACAGCAGAAAAACCCACAAAAGAAGGAAATTTTGTGTACTTTACTGTGGAACATTTAGTAGTGAATGAGGACCAGAAGCTGAGATCAAATAGGACTACCCATGCCAGGTGGGGGCAGACCATGTGAAGGATCAAATGCAAAGATTACAATCCTGCAGACACTGAGCCCTGCAAATGGCCTTTACTCACATGTACAGATCAGCCGACTTCAGTGATACCGCTTGCAGCAGCAGCTGCACAAAGTATTTCAGGATCAGATCTACAGAGAAGAAATAAGATTAAATTCATGCTGGAAAATTGTAAGCTGATCCACCCAGAGGGAAACAATCTGAAATGTAGAGTGTGAGCAACTGTCAAGGCAAAATGAAAGGATTCCAGAAAAGTGCAAAAGACAGGAAGCAGGGGAGCACAGGGACTGATTTCAGGGGATATTAGATGTTTATCTTTTTAGCCAGAAGACAATATAATAATTATTCAAACACATTTCAAGGAAACAAGAATCATTTATGCTAAATCATAAAGGAATAAATAGCAGTAAATAAAACTTAAGGAAATTTGGTGTTGGAAAATATTGTCAGTTTTTTCATTATAATGCTTACGTATTGTATGGAAACCTTGGTTTATGAACTTTGAGTCAGTTTTTGATTTACAACTTGCAAAGCCTTTCTTGGTTTCAGAAATGCAAGCTTTTCTATAAGGTATAGTTTTGGGACTGCAACGAACTGCATGGCTGATTTTTTAAATATATATATATATTTTTAATTAGTCCATTTTGGTCTTAAACTTGAGGACAACAGAGCCTTAGCACTTCACCCTTCTCTAGGGAGCACAGACTTTAACCTTCCACAGATGAACTGAGGTCTCCTTCAAGTACTAGGGCCCCACATACAATCCCAAAGCAACTTTTTTTTTTCCTGTGGCTACATTTTGTGAGGTGAATTTGATATGAACAACCCTCTCCAACTGACCAGTCAGAGAGGAATATAATGCAAGACTTACCTCCTCTAAGCCACCACTGTGAGTCTGGATGAGTCCCCATCAACAGTACGAAGCTGTTTTGTCACCCACGTGAAATTAGTTCAGTAAATTTTCTTGATAATGTCTCTCTTAGCTAAGTATAGTTTTAAGTCTAAAACTCAACCAGTGTAACGCATCAGCATGGCCTTTTTCTAAACTCTGAATTCATCTACAGCAAAAGTGGGGAAATCCCATTGGAACGACAGTAACAACTCCACCCATTTTTGCTGCCTTATGCAGAACATTAACGTGCTTTTTGGTTCCATTAAGAAACATAATGAGAGGTACTGTGAGTGGCTGTGGTTAGATGTAACTGGGAAGCAAATCTAGCATATATATTTCAAATTGTGAAATCTGTGAATCGCTAAAATTAAATTGGGAAATTTAAAGAGGTCGAACATTTTGCTAATATACATCTTTCACATTTGCAGTATTTGAATTGTCAAAACATTCAATGTTTAAGAAACAAGGAGAAATTAGACATGAAAGTAAAAATCCTACTATCTCCTGTTTCTTTTTTAAAAAAATATTTTTTTATAAATAATTTTTTATTTCATCTTACACGAACTACCTCTGGTCCAGAGTAAACTTATTAACAGCAGAGTAGAACTTGTGTGTGTGAGAGAAGAAATACACCCCATTCTATAGAATATTTAAAGTGACTTTCACATTCAATGATAATGACATTCTAACTAATTTGTTTGTTTCCTAGCCAAAAATTGCAGAGGAGAATTTAACATACGCTGAACTTGAACTTATGAAGCCGATTCAGGAAGCCAAAGGCATTCCCAGTATGACAGTCTACGCACAGATACTCTTTGAGGAGAACAAGCTGTAACAGTTCATGCCTGTATAAATGTCCTTTGTCTGTGTTCTATTTAATTCTCACTGTGCTGTTTATTTATAAAGATCATACAAACGTCCGTATTTTTTTTTATTGCCATTCATGTGCTTCTATATTTCTATGAGACTTTTAAGCAAAATACAGTTGAAACTAATCATGGAAAAAGCAGCTGGTCTACAAGTGACACCCCAGATACAGCCTTGTAGTGTTTGGTCCCCCCAGTTTTAAAGGGGATGAAGTTCCACCTGGGGCATTTTCAGTGTTAATCATTATTCCTTCTTTGATACCAATGTGACAAGTCCAGCTGCAAACATGGACATCTGAGCAAGCCTCAGAAGGACTAGTGGCAGGATTCATGCACATGGGCCTGCTTCTCAAGACAAAAGACCACTGACCAGGAAATTCATCAAATTGCTGCTGTTTATCCCATTGGAAAATATGAATTCAGTAAAACAGACTTTTTTTTTCACAGGAAAGGGAAAGCTAGAATTACTTTGTCTGCCTTCCACACACACACACACACACACCCCCCCAGTAGTTATCAAAAGGTTTGGTTTCTGTATTTTCAAGTTCTCTTTCTAAATGACATTGCGTTTAAAAACTTACATTACCTTTAGTAAAGCCCTTCTTCTGTGCTTGAAATCAAACACTTCAAAATATTCCAAAGGAAACATTCCTAGTTAAACCACACCAACTTGAGGAAGAATATTTATAGCTTGGAAACATTTTCCAGGATTCTATGTTTTTTTAGTTCTGGTTGGGAATAGGAAAAACTTGATACTAAGAGACTTCCACAGAACCAGGACACTGGTTTTGGCCTTGCTCTAGACTGGTGCTCCCAAATCTGCAGAAGTGTCCTCCTGTGGCCTACATTAGTGAGCTAGTGATGTGGAGGAAAAATCACAGAGCTTCTCCTTTAGTATGGAGCAGGCTCCATAACGCCCTGCTCACTTACCTTGGAGTTGTGTCTTTGGAAAGGCCAGGACTGAGGCTACTGTGAGAGCACAAAATACTCTTCCTCTTGCTTCCCCTCTTGTTAACTGAGAAGAGATTCTTCCTTTTCCTGTGATACACATTCATGAAAATGGGATATTCTCTGACATCCCAGGCGTGCCAGCCATGAAGGATAACTGGACCAGTGTTTTCAAGCTCCTAAATTTCCAATGCCCAATCTCCACTCGAAGTCAGGGGTTGGACACCCTACTCCTTTCAGCCCTTGAGAAGCTTTAGCCCTTGAGTAACCACAGAGTTAATGGGGACATAAAAGCATGGGCTCTTTAGCCCACCATCAGGTCCTGGAGATCTGATATTCAGCAAGTGCTGAGCCCCTTGACAGGCCACTTGTTCAGCAGTGTAAGCATGGATTTTGGAGTAGCACTTGAAGGCCTTGTGTTTTGAAAATCTTAATCAAGGTTATTGAAGTAGCTTCCTCCTTCACAGATCAGGTTTTTTTTTTTTTTTTTAAACAATACAGCAACTTCATGCCAGGGCTGAGAGCACAGCTGGGAACCCTTGCAGGAACCCTCACACTGCTACTGCCATTAGCACATGGGAGCAGAGGGCAGTAGTAGCAATGCAGGGAGGGGGACATGTGACAAAGGCAGAGAGCACACCCCTGCCTTTTGGAGGGTTTCCCCTGAGTGAGTCTGTATAAAGTGCTTTTTTTTTTTTTAAAAAAAAAACTTTTCTTGCATGGGGCAGAGATTATGTGGCATACATAAACTGTTACCTTGCAGCCAGAGTGGGTAAATCTAAAATGCAATCACCTGCTTCCATGCTAGTTAAAAACCTCTTTTATAAAAGAAGAATTTAAGAAAGGCTTGGCAGGCTGGCCCTCATGTACAGTACTAATTCTACCCCTAGCTCCTCATCAAAGCAGTTCTTTCCAAACTAAAGCCAGCTTTTATCAACAGGTTTGTTGCTAGTAATTATTTGCATTTTTAATGTTTGGGTTTGTGAGCTGTCAAGAAAATGTTTGTTTCACCTTCTCCTTACCCCAGGAATTTAATCACCCAACAAAATGGCACAGTATCTTTCCTTATTCTCTGATGAGCTCTCAATAGCAAGAGGAATCAACTCATTGACCAAAAAATTGGTGCTAAATAGTCATCAAACATTCAGGGATAAATTTTGGAACAGCCAGAGTTTGAATATTCAGAGAAGACAGCATCTCTTAGGTAGATAGCTGTAAGGAAGACCTTTGAAAGGTATAGGACTTATTTGCAATTCCTTTGGAATTAAAAATACAACCCTAACACATTAGTAATTTGGTCACTTAGTTGTGAAAACTTTCTAAAGTTTGGTATATAAACATTGCTTTTACATACAACTGGCCATTATGTCCATTGTTCAGAAAAGTCCTCTACTGTATGTTTATACTCAGTATTTTAATGAATACTATTCTTTGTGTATTAATATTATATATATTCTTGTTTGTTTGATATCTAATTCCCCCAAATAATAGTTAAATGAGCTAAATAAATTACCTTTTTTGCTAAGTTCTCTCAGTCTGTGTAGGATTTATTGTTTGCTAGAGAACAATACAAAGATATGTTTTCATCTCATACTAGGCATTTAGACAATCCAAGTAGGTGGGAATCGAACTTTTCATTCTGCAGAAAATTCCATGATTTTAAAACGTCTTCCATTTGTGACTGACTTTAGATAACAGCAGAATCCTGAAAGGCAACAGACCATATGAGTGCAAGGAGGTCAGAAAGGCTACTCAGGAGAACACCCAACTTCCTAAGTGGACATTTCCTAAGCCTCTTCTTAAGCAGTATCCATCCAGATTTAATGATTTCAGGTCATATTATTGGAGAAAGAAAAACATCATCCTTTCCCTTGCAATTAATTATACATCTTTAAGTTTCAAAGCAACTCACTTGAAAGACTACAAAGAAGAAAATTTTACTGAGTATAATGTGCTGTAATGGGAGAAATGCAGAATGAGTTGGATTTAGCTCCTTTTATAAGGAAACACAAGGCAGAATTCATTCTGGCCTAACTCCCTCTGGCTTCAGCAGAACAGCAGCAGAGCTGAATGTGGTCCACTGTTCTTTTACAATAGGAGCTCCCGTGAAGACTCTTAATACCTTATTTAGCAGTAATTGGAGTCTGCTGAGTCACACAATTTTGGTTACTCCTTCTGTTGTCATTGGTAAAAACATGGCCCAGAGCTGAAATTTTAACAAATACAGCTCTATGAGCTTCACACCAATTTAGTGTCAGATTGTTAAATGTTAATGTACTGCAACCTATAGCTTTAAACAGAATTGGAGATGTTTACAGCTTTGGTTAAATGCACCTTGTTCCTCCACATTAAATTTTATTATCAGAATCCTCCATCAGCAAATAGGAGTAAATCATATTAGTGTCGCAGGCTGTGTGGGTGTTGATTCTGCAGTCCAAAGAAGGGGTGTTTTATCACTTTTTATTACAACTTTCTAATTGGTAGGTGTGGCTGGAATGTCATTATATCTGTAATTACAAGCAAATTATTTGTTTTAGAATAACTGTAACATAATTGTGGGGTTCTCTTCATTAAGAAGTTCAATCACCTTGTGTCCTTAGCCAGGGTTTGGCCAAGTTCTGCTGGCATAGCAGGACTCAGACCAGATGAGGTCTTATTTGATATGCAGATCAAATTCTGTGTTTGTTGTTGTTGTTGTTTTGGTTTGTTTTTTTTTTTGAGGACTTCTCCAAAACACCTCTGGTAAGCGACAGACATCAGGGTGCAAAGATCTTTTTGGGCTTCAGTCTAACCTGCCAGAGTAAAACATTAAAATCCTAAATTCTACCAGATAACAATTGTTCTTTGGAGTTTCCTGCGCTAATCTGAAATGTTCTCATTTGGTGTGCTTTGTTCAACACTTAGTATGTCTCCATTTTATTACCTTGGTTGGGAGGTAGAGTAGACTGAAGGACTGCATGTCAGTTGAAGACACCAAGTTTGTGTTATTCCTCTCAGATAAAAAAGAGAAAATAAAGATGGAACTGAGATGTCAACTAGTCCATCACTTGATCTCAAGGTTGGACCAACTCAGCCAGACTTAACCTGACTCAGTGTGGTAGAGGCTGTTTAACCTGTTCCCAGAAACTTAAAGTGATAGAGTTCCATACTCTCCTCACAATCTATTTCCACAGCTCTAATCATTCAAAAATGTTTCCTAGCATATAAGCTATATCTTCTTGCCTTTTCTTTAGTAGACACACACAATATCTCCCGTTCCTCTTAACAGCCTTCTTCATATTTGAAGACTGCTAAGTCTAGTGAAGTCAAGGTTGAAAAGAGAATTAACAACCTCAATTCTGTCAGGCTATTCTCGTGTAAAGAACAAATGATTCCTGACACTACTTTTCTGGAAAAGATTAACCAATTGTTCTAGAGGAAACATGTATAAACACCAGGCCCTGGAAATTCATGGAACAGGTAGGTCAGGTTCTGAGTTTGCTTCCAGATCCCATTCTGAGCACAGCCCACAAAGGAAAAAGCCTTCTGAAACACCTGCACAAAACATGCCATTGCTCCAACTTGTAGATCTCAACCATCCCCTCTCCCTGGCTGCCTCAGCTCTTTCAGCAAATTTGGCAGGTATTGCATGTTCCAGAATTTCTGTTCAGAGGCTAAATGCTGAAGCAATGTGCTCTACTGACTGCATAACAACAGGAAGGCCAAGAATCCTATCTGTCCTCCTGCCATTTTATGTTAACTCTCTTGTTCCTGACCAGCATTGCAGGGTTGTTTGCAAAATCCTCAGAGGCTTCTCAGTCTTTGACTACCTCAGTCAGAAATTAAGCCCTTGTCAAGCCTCCAGCTGAGACCTCAGGTTTTCGTTTTAGTAGATAACACAGCTAGTCATTGCAGCCATATTTCTCCCTGCTGTGCAGAACCTGGGACTCTCCTGCATCTAACACCAGGGAAGCTGGAGGTCAGATGCACAGAGTCCCCAGGCAAGCTCAGTTGGGTTCTGGTTCTGGCTAGAGAAAAGCTTTGGGGAAAGGCACTTCTCACCTCCCTGTGTGCCTGTTCCCTGTGGCCCTCTTGAACACAAGCTGTTGAGTTGAACTCAAACTTTCCCTCCTGGATTTAACTGAGTTGTTAAACCAAGTTAAAATCCAGCAGCAATATTTCACAATAAGGAAGTTAGTGAGAAGGCAACAGTGCATCATGGCTCTGTACACAGAGAACCCCACATGAGAAGACCACGTTTGGGGGCTTTTACCTTCCTGTTCTGGGCTGGCACAGTCTTGGGCACAGTTGACAGCAGATACAGTACAATCGCTCCACATCTTTCCTTGAAAAATTAAACATTGATCCTTTTGGATTATCCTCAGGAAAAATAAGGCCTCCAGGAACTTCTCTGACTGCTAACAGTTTTCTCCTGACACTGGAGGGAAGCACAGCACAAAAACCAGGGCACCACGCAAAATATGCAGGGCAAAAAAAAACCACCATAGGAATGGGTAACAGTTATCAATTTCAAACATGGTAACTGGGCATGTGTCCTTCCCCTACCGTAAAAGGGGACAAGGAGCCCGAAGCTGGTGGATACTGCTCAGAGGTGCTACACCACTTCCTCCACCTCCAGTTCTGCCTCTAGTGTATGGGAACTAGAAGGGAAATTGCACAGCAATTGTGAAGGGCTTTTTGAGGCAGTTAGTTAAGCAGCTTTACAATCCTCATTCCACTGCACTAGTCCCATGGCAGAGAGGCAAGTGGAGAATCCTGGCCTAAGTACTCAGATCAGAGAGGATCAACAAGGTTGCCAGCCAATTGTTACTACTCTTTACAGCACCTCTATGCCGTAAATAGTCCTGCCTTGCAATAGCACTTTGCTCTCACTGGAACATGTGCCCTTCAACCCCCCCAGGAAAACATAGCTATACACACTTCTACCTCTGCTTCCACCTTGTTTGCTCTCAAAGAGCAGAGAATAGAAGAGCTCTGTCCTGCCAGGGAACGAACTCAAAAGACAAAACGAGTAAATCACTGTGCACACAACAACAGCAAATGGCAAAGGCCACTTCTATGTATCACTATAAAAAATAACATTAATTGGGATGCTTTGCAATTTCCTGTACAACCCATAATTAGGTTAGATAAGAAACTAGCAGTGTCTAAGTGCTATAAATGTCTAAATTAAGTTATTTTGAAAGTGCCCAGCACTTTGACATTTGAGAGTTCGAAGTAATTGGGGTATTGAAATAAAATTGCTTCTGTTATTTAAAAGGTCATTATCTTCTTCGGGTAGATATATGAGGACTATTTTCCACTCTACTGAGCCGTTCTATTTGGTACAATTAGACCTGCTTGAGTACATTTCTAGTGGGCCTCCTCCCACTTATCATAGTCCCAGCATTGCTGCAGAGAAGGGCCTGTAAATATGCAGCCGAAACATGCAGTATATATTCAGCTCATAATCGGGCTCTGAAGAGCCAAAAGCTGCCCAGAGCTTCAGACACCTGCCATGAACACTAAATGATGCTATACCCCTTAAGGCAGCAATCAAGTCCTTAGACAACCAAAGTCAACAAATATAGGCAGAGGACAGCTCACTAGGTAGACAAAGGCTGTGGAGCAAGTAAGGATTTCACCTTCCCAACCAAATTAACTTCCCAGCTGGCAGCAACACTAGTTATTTCAATAACACTACTGGAATCCCTTGTTCATAACATGCATGGTCCCATTGTTGCAATAAGGATATGCCTTTTGCTTCCTTACCAGATCTGGTGCTCTGCAACTGTGACATTCAAAGACAACAACTTATATGACGACACTTTGCATTTTATTTATGTTAGTCCAGTAGCAGTAGTAAGATAAGGGCAGGGGGAGATATAAACACAGACACTGGCAGAGGAGATTTAACCTGTTACCATTTCTCACTGGAGACCACCACAGCCAGGAGACCACAGGGAACGGACTGAACACACAGGTGGCTAAAGCACACTCTTACTGTTCATTCCAGTGATTTAATCCCTGTGCTCACCCCCATGGGACCTGAGCATCCCACCAAAACTGGAGTAGCTATGGAAGCATGACACCTCCATGTCCCTTCTGGCCAGGGAACAGATGCATTAGGAACAAACGAAGTCCTTAAAGCCTCCTGTCCAAACTGAACATGGAGACAATTTCTGACCTGAAAGAGGGTTAAGTTTCTACGTCACAGTTGCAGTCATCCACAGAAAAATGGCTGCATAAGAAATCACAATGTTCTTTCCAATGGAGAGACTCAGCCAACATCTTCAGCTCCAACCAGCCAGCCAGCACGTTCATCCCTGCTCTCCCAGTAACTGCTCTACAATGACCTCCACATGCATACAGCCAGCAAGACCCTTGGGTATGAAACACACCAGGTGATCACTGAACACAGGCTCAGCTTTCCCCATCATAAGGCCCGTATTTGCTCAGTATTTGTTGTAGCAAATACTACTGATGGTTGCCAGGATCCCAATGTACTCCTGAAGCCCACTTGGTTCTGGATAACAGGTTCCCATAAGACATTAGCATATTGCTGCTAATAATTTTAGCTCATAAGGCTCTCAGATACTTCCCTTGTGACAGCAATATGAGATCCTGAATAAAATGATCTGCTTACCAATTCCCCCTTGTAAACAAGCTTTGATATCCGTGTATGAGAAGGACCTGGAAGCACTAGCACATGATGACAATCATGGGAAACTTTCATGTTGGAGTTAGATTGTTTTGCACGGATTTTTCAAAAAAGGTTTGAACAAATTCTTTATGAGGATACCAAGGCCTTGCAGTGCACAGGCAGCTCTGCAAATACTGCTTCACTAGTGTTTATTAGCAAATAGAAAGCAACAGAAATCAGTATTTAATGCTCACTGTAACATTTATAAGACCTCTATTGCCAAACAAGGAAGGAGCATGGTCTGTGCAATAACCAAATAGTGTGATTAAGGCATTTTAGGGTTTATGGTCCCTGATTAAACTGGTTTTTAAAGTCACATAAAGGTTGTGCTGTTCCATATTTCTCTTCTTGGTTTTCCTACAGGGCAGAGCTAAGACTGTGCCTTAATTCTGCATTTCTTTTCCTAATGGGATTGGATTTCTCTCAAGGGTAACTCTCACCCTGAACTACTTACCCCTTGCAAAAGTTGCTTCTGAGATAATTACAACACTCTAGTGATGTTTGCATTGTGCCATTTACAGTAGTGATAGAGTTATGCTGAAAACATTTGCTGTGGAATTGCTCTAGCTGCTTAATTTTTCAAGCACGTTCTAGAGCTGCCACCCCTACATCCCATGCAGCCATTAGAGAATCTGTATCACATCAGGATGCCCAAAGTAGGCACCACTACTGCTCCTGAGGGCTGTAATGCAGCAAGCACCAGGCCTTGTCCATGTGTCAGTGAAAGCTATCTCCACATCCAGAGCTGACAGACTTTCATGTACATTCATCATTTTCCAAATACACAGGAGCCCAGCACAAATATAAAAGAAGTTGTTTTTAAAAGGGTTGGTTTCAGCTAATTGTTCAACAGTGTATTAGAAATTTCTAGCAAATACTTCATGTCACATGCCTGCAGGAAAATGATCAGGTGACATTCTACCACTGTCACACTGACACTGACTATGTCAGACCTAGGAAATGACTGTGACATGCTTACACGTGTGCCTTAACTCTGCCAAGCAAGGAGTGGTGCTTTTGGTACTCACAGCATGCATTTCTTTCCATGACTTATGACTCTGGGAAAAATCCTCTGGAGCTAGAGAAGAAACCAAGAATTTCTCAATTAACTGGAAGACTCCAACAGCCTCATGAGATGATGGCTGAGAGCCTATACTCCAAAATTCAGTTTTTTCAGCAGATTAGATTTCTGAAGAGTGGAGCAGCATAGCAGAACTCACCCAGGTACTAGACAGATGCAAGTCTCAAAGATGTGACTTTTTAAAGGGCTTGTTGCTAAACAAACATTAGAATCTGTTTCATTCATACTTTTGAGATGATAGTTACAACTGCTGAGCTGTAGAATGAGTCCAAGTGGACAGATTCCAACCATGTCTCTGCCAACTGTTTCCAAGCTGTACAATCTATAAGCACTGTTTGCAATCTTTATGCTTGCAGAGAGGAGAGACTCTTCAGGCCGGGGAAGGTTTGGGGCAGAATCAGAATGGGGGCTGGTGCAGACACATGGTCCCAGGACTACCTCATGCAGCAGCTCACAAAGTGGGTGGAAAGCCAGCATCACTCCTCTGAGTGGGAGGAGTGATGCTGTCATTCCAGTTACACCTGCCTAAAACTGGAGAGTACCCGACACACCAGAAGGCTGTGCTGACATTCAGAGGGACCTAGACAGGCTGGAGGTGGCAGAGAGGAACCTCATGAGGTTCAAAGGCAAGTACAGGGTCCTTCACCTAAAAAAAAAAAGTCAGATTAGGAAACTAAAGACTGTGCCATAACATGCTTACAGCTGGGCTGGATGAAGGCACCACTGTCAACCTGGGATCTAGGAGTTCTTACCTTCATTTTTGCAAACAAAATAGGTTTTCTGAAGGCATGCATACATTTTTCATGCATATTCAGGGAATGAGGAACGGCAGAAACAGAGATACTAACATACTTGTGTGCTGGTAAGAACGAAGATTCTGCTATGAGCTCAGTTAACATCAGTTTGAAGCCTCAGTATTTTTTGATCTCATGGTATTAAAATTAGTGTATATTCATTTTATTAAGCTATATTGCTCTTTGGAATAAATCAAGACTGCTTTATTTGCTAGCAATTATTTGTGAAATACGAAGTATTATGCCAAATTCAGTATTTAAAATAACATTTAAAATACAAAAGTTTTCCCAGGACAAATACTGTGAATTCTCACTGTCGATGTGTATGTCTGTCAGCGTCTTTTCCACGGCTTTGGAGTCCCTTCTTTGATTTCAGTCACAGCTGACTGCATGGTCAGTCCAACAATTCCTTTGAGATTTAGTCCCCAGCCATAAGCTTCTGATTTCTCTCTTTCATGCTCTGAAAGGCACTTTTCGCTCCATCCAAAAGGCTGAAAACATGAGTTCCTGACTATTTCTTCCTATCCGTCCACAGACCAGCAGCAGACTCTTCCCCATTCATCACCAACGAGGATCTTGGAGGAATTTCTGGAGAAAGAGAGAGAGAACAATGTTTATGAAAAAGACGTAAATAGGATTGAGACTTTCTCCTGCATATGCAGCAATTAGGAGGATGGAACATTCAGGGGAGCAGGTAATCTCTCGTGTTAAGTTTGAAGAACAATGATATAGACTAGACAAAAGACCGAACTTAGAATCAGATCCAAACTTTCCTGGACTTCAATGGGTTAGCTGTGGATAATCTAGCCAAATCAGGAGCTTTTATCCTCCTCTGATCCTGAGAATCTGTGAATGTAAATTAAATCTGCTGGCCAGCTTCAGAATTCAGACTTGTCAGCACATACTCCAATGGCTTCAGCCGTTGAAATCTCTGCTGCATGCAGAGTTATCAATACTGATGAAACTAACTCCCTCCCTCCCGCCAAACTTTTCCACTTTCCATGCATATAAGTATCGCACTAAGTGCTCTAAATCTCAGCATGGAGAATATAGGAATCATTTTAGCAACTATCAAAATGCCAGCACTCTGGAGAGAAAGACAGCAGCTGTTTTACAGTACATCACAACACCTTTGGGTAGAAGATAGCGACAAATATTACAGCCAGATGACACTGCAGGAAGGGGGACTGAGTAAACTAAAATACTGCTGGCTGTGCAAGCTGTGTTGAGTTTAACAACAAAGTTATCCTTTAGCCAAAAACTTCCAGTTTACATTTCATTAAGGAGATAGGATCTCCAGCAACTCCTAGGACAGTAGTTTTTCTGTGGTGCAGAGACAGTATAGCAGCTACTGATCTCTACACTTGTTGCACCCGAAAGCTGCTGTTTCTTCTGTGCTTTTTTCTGTCTGAACACTGACTATCCCAACAACATTCACTTATACAGTTAGCCAGGCAAGCTCCCAAAATGACTGCATTTGGCAAGGAGTGATTCGACTGAGATTTAAAAAACAAAACAAAAATAAAACCCACAAACAAACAAAAAAAACCAGCAGAAATACTAACTTCAGAATAAAATAAAATAACCCGAGGATTTAGGACAGACCCGTGGAGACACTGAGGCTGATGCGGTGCCCTCTGCTGGGCATACGCTACAACGCAAAGGACAGGACCGTACCTGGACACGGCAAGTGCTGTCACTGCTGGGCTGTTCTTACTTGGTTTTCCAGTCAATGCAAGGTTGGGATTCAGTTCCCGACAGAGAACAAGATGTTTTCCACACTCGTTACCTGTTGTGTGGTTTAAAAATAAATATTTATAAAGTGTCTGGGGGGCAGCATGGAAGGGATTGTTATTATTTACGGTCAGCAAGTTGTTAAGTTGAGAACAAGTATATTTAATCTCAGCCTGTGCTGTTGCAAAATAGGCCCATCCCAATTTAATTTGTGGCTATGATAGTTACATGTGCTGACGTGCGGCTGTATCAATTGTGTGCTAAATTGGATTTGTGTATTATTGCTTTCTAAATTGCATGCCTAGTTCAGCAAAATTGTTCATCAGTTTTCACTGGCTCTATGCTTAATAAGATGCCCCACAATACCTTGCTGCCAGGATATAATACAGCCCATAATTGCCTAGTAAAAAGAAATTACATAAAGCCCTGGTATTATCAACTTATCTAAATCTGCTCATAACAGAACCAATAATTAAATGCTGAGAACATTTCACATACACACACATACATACGCACACACCTAACAATATAATTCAATCATAGTTACTTTGGTCTTCTTAATGACTTGTGTTTTGTATTAATTTTGTTTTCTTTAATGCGTAGAATGAGATGTGGGAATATTTGGCCATTTAAAATAACTCTGAAGTCATCTGAATACTTTGAGGGAACGTGTTACTGCTCTGATCACACTTCTCAACCTTTTAATAAAGAATGCTGTTGCTAGATGCATCTGAGAACATGCTTTCTTATACTTATGTGAGAACAGGTGCATGTGTGTGTGTGTACATACTGATGCCTGGTCAACGCATGTCTTCTATGATTCTCTCTTAAAAAGGCACAAACAGGAGTATTCTGCTCTGCTCCCACTGGCAGCTTTTAAGTCCTAGTCTGGAAAACCGTTTAAGAAGATTTAATTTTTTTAAAAATAGCTAATATCTCCGTTTGCTCAAAGACAATTGCTATGCAATTGTACCTGAGTAAAATGGACATGGAAATGTCTGCCACAGGAAGTTAAGGACAGGAGTTTAGGAAATTCTTAAAATTAGAATTAGATGTTTCTACATGTAAAAAGAATCTGCAAAGTGACTACTGAATGCTACAAGAATTCTGGAACGAATGTTAAATCTTGTGCTTTGACTTGTAGCAGTCTCTGATTAGAGACCACAATGAAACCAAATATATAGCTAACAAGCCAGACTGCCTCACATCTGGCATCTCTGGTGTTCTTGCTCCTTCTCATGAAGCATCTGGCTCTAACTACTCTCAGAAACATGACAAAACGTAGGATGGGCATCTGGTCTGGCATTTCCAATATGCCTCTGTACGTATAAATATTTCCACATAGCAATCTACGTAATGTAGATGCCAAGTTCCATGAACAGCACTTCTGAAGATCTCAGTGGTAATGCCCAATTACTGTATAACATCTTTTTATGCAGATGTTACATCTACAACTCTATGTTTATGCAAATTGTGTGCCTAAAATTGAAGCAATAGAGAATGCCTAATGAGGATCATAGCAAATAAGTGGTGTAAATTATACATACTAACAACACAATTCCTTTTTTCATTATTTTTTGTTTTATAAAACATGCTGTGAACAGAAGCAAGCTGTGCTATTAGGACATGCCTTTAAAGCTCCCTGGCAGGTTTCAGCTCCTGTATTTGTTAGAATAGAGAAGTGAGCTTGAGTTGTTTTTAATACCAGTCAGCACTGTAGCCCCATCATCTTGTTAATCTTGGCTTTGCAAGAACTCCAGGGCATCAGCTTCAGCTTGGCACAGCCTTTAAAATACAGCAACATGCAACAGGGCCCGCTGCTGGACTCCCACCAGTCTGAAGGACCTCTGACCTCATTTAAGGCAGCAAAGACAATAAACTTCCCTGTTTCAGCCCTGGGCAAGATCACTCTGACATCCCAGGACATGTTAGTACAGGCCCTCAGCAGGTGTGCTAAGGGTATGGGCTTTCTGGAGCCAGAATAGTTCTTTAGTTTCACAGGTTTATGCAGAACTGTGGCCTTTCAGGCTTGACAGAACCTACAAAGAACCTTCCAGCTTCATCCAGATAGGATTTGCCCATGAGACTGGTGGCTGAGGGTTGTTTTGTCTCTCTTAGGCAGGGCAGTGGCTACACTACTGCTGGTGGTTACAGTAACACCTTACCAGTCCCCTGCACTATCTCCCATTCACACCACTGTGCTGCCGCACCCTTTTCCTCCTCACAACAGAACAAGGTCTGCAGCACAGTCACAATCCAGTTCACAGCACACCCCGTGGGCATACCTGTGCTGCTTGCCTCTTCCATCATGCCTCTCCGTGAGCTCAGTCCAGAAGTTTGGCTTGGGCTGTTGTTGTATTCAGTCTTCCACAGCTGTGCCAGCAAAGAGGGAAAAGGGAGAAAAACATGGATTATAACACAATGAAATGAGAGACGTGGCTGTCTGCTTCCCAGCAAGGGCTAAAAATTGGACTTCGATCATCAGAGCAAGACTTGTCAGTGTTCTCTCTCCCTCTGCCACTGTGCTGCAGGGTGTCACGCTGGAGAAATGCGTGCAGGGAGTTGGCAGGGTTGCAGGGCTGATGTGCTAGCCCGTATCCCAGTCACCCAGGAAGCTCTCCCACCAGACTGGGAGGTGAAACCAGCAGCAAGCTCCTGCTCCTGAGAATGTATGATTTAATAAACTAAGCTGTGAACCAACTCTCAGAAACTATGGGTCCTGCAGGGTTCTGCAGTATTGATCTATGTAGAAGCGAACCTAAGTGATTCCCTCACCACCACCACCTCAATGTCTCCATTTATAAAACAAAGGCACTGCATACAGAATTCTTTAGGCAATGCACTGCCATCCACTAACAATAAGTGCTGCAGAAGACAGCCAGGTACTAGCTCTTCCCCCAAGGAACTGTTTCTTTCAGAAACTCAAACATATTTCTGACGGGCAAAATAATTTTTGCTTTCAAAAACACACCAGAATGAAAAGTGTATTTTCAAAACTCTTCCCAAATGACAGACATTCCTCATTCAGGAGGATAAAAGCTGCTAGAAAGCAAGCTCCTATCTTGCTTGCTCCTTCCTTGGAGTTTTTTACTCCTATTTTCAGCTTTTGCCCTATGCTGCCCTGTTAAGATGTGGCACAGGCTTTTAGCAGCTCTGTCCCTCCATTCAGGATGCAAAACACTGCCTCTGGTCTACACTGAATTAGGGTTTCCTTCTCTCTCCTCTGTCCACCTACCCTCACTACTCCATCTGTGCTTCCTGTGATGATGATGCTGCGTGTGTCCCAGTCCATCACTTCAGCAAAGCAGCAGCAAGTAATACAGCTTTCGGGGCTGCAGGTGGTGTTAATGCTTACAAGAGGCTGGCCATTGACTGTCCACAAGCATAGGCAGGATCCAGCACAAGACGCAATATCACCCTGTAACAAAGCAAGAGGCAATGTTTCAAGATCCTACACTCATCCTCCTCACAGGAGGGCAGAGATAATGGATGTAAAAGGAGCCAAATCAGCAATAAACTTTTGGTTCAAAATGGGGAGGCTTTCATGCATTCTGCAGAAAGTATTTAGTAAAGTGCTCTAGAAAAACAGTGACCATTCATAAAATAAAAGAAGCTGGATGACATTTTGAATGGCACTTGCCTTTGCAAAATACTTCCGGGCTACAAAGATCTGCAGAACATCATGCCTTCATGTCCACCCTCCCCCTCCTGTAGTCTGGCTGGTTCTAAAGCATTTAATTACTTAACATATTTTGTTCAAAGTGTCCCAGCACCTCTTCACTTCACCTCCTTGTAAACAGGCAAACCTCAACACTTGTTTTTCAGCTGTGTTCTAGACCTGCCAAGACTGGTGGAAAAAATGTGAAGACAGGTCAGACACAGATAGTCTGCTGCTTTGTCAAAAAATGGGTAAAGCAATATCTTGATTCATGCCAACCACAAATACAGCCTTGACATTCATCTCCTATAAGTGGACAGAGGGAGACCAAAGGAGGTTCTCAATATCGTTCTGCAGTCCTGTGCACACGCAACAGCCATGCAGCCTGCAGACAGACCAGGGTCATAACATGTTAGGCTGCACCCTGAGAAAACAGCCTGTTAGCTTTGGATCAATCAAAAGAATCCTCTACTTGCCCACCAAGCAAGCCAATTTTTAAGCATGGCAAAACATTCAAGGACGCACAGAAAAAAGGCAAACACAGAAAAGAGGAAAGGTGGCTGACTGCCATGCTCTGTGCTTACCTTTTAGTCAGTGCATAGCCCAGCAGAGCAACTGACCCTCAGCTACAGCCAGGGACAGAGACTGCACAGTCAGTGCCTAGCACAGATTCTGGGCCAGAACTAGTGCTTTTAAGTGTTACTGATATACAAATAAACGTTCTCTTAAATACGGACGTGGAGTTTACCTCCTTAGCTGCGAAACCCTTGATGATTTCACAATCCTCCTCTGCCCCTCACAGGGAGCTTAATGTCATCGCATTTTTAGACTGTTTTGCATTCGACAAATGACCAGCTCAGCATTCAATGAGCTGCACTTCCAATGCAGAAAACATGCCTTGCAACTGAATCTCTCCTATCCCTTCAGTGCAGGTGCATAGTCTTACCAGGGACTGTGTATAAGGAGCAGATACACAGGTAATCCTTTGGGGCAAGTAACATACAGAACCAAAAGCCAATGCTGCAGTTTTAATCTTATCAAAAGTGCCCTTTGGTCTAAGGTACTAACTGAAATTCCACCCAAACTTTTCACCCTTGATGCATACTAAGAACCAGCTAAATAGAACAACATCAGCAAAGTCGTCTGATTCTGGCAAAGGCCAGTGTGCCCTTAAACTAGTAGCACGTCTGGTTTAAATCAACTAACACTGTACTTCACCCCAGATTTGGGGACAGGGCTGTTCTCATTGGAAGGCAGAATTCGGAAGATAAAACAAAGATAGCACATATGAAACAGAATTGACAATAATTAAAGAGATTAAATTTCAGCTACCTCATCTGCATGAGAGAATATGATGTCTGTGCACTTAGTAATGATCTACAGTGTTTTTCAGGTCTAGACCTGGGATTTAAAACTCACTGAAATCATTAGTTACAGCAAGCTTTTACAATCCCACTTAGCTTATAAAATCTTTGGGATAGCCTTTTTTTTGTGCCTACGTGATACAAACACCATGAGGTTTGGATCTATAAATGGAGCTTCCAGATGCTAAAGCAAATATAAAACCCAACAATCGTGTCACAAAAAGCTATATGGAGTTCTTATTTCACAGAAAACTACGTGATTCAGAAATTTGTTTCCTTCCAAACATTCTGAATTTTCCAGGAAAAATCATTACCAAAAACGTCATTTTGTGTCCATCGAAATACTTAATTTAGCACAATGAAAACATTGTTTCTATTTTCATGTTATAATATATAGATAGTATAACATAATATTTAATATTATACTATTATTATATTATATATATTATATTGCAAATATAATAATATAACACAAACAAAAACACATTTCAAAATGAAACATCCTGTTCTGCTAGGGCCAAAAGAGTATTTTCATCAACAACATATGGAACCCTTCACCTATTCATCCTTGAAGTTTCAAACGTACTTTTCCAAGGTTTTTCTTTTAAATGAACCTTTCTGCAGACAATTGTCCAATCAGTTTAACCATTTACAATCCAGCAAGCTGGAGAACTGCTCTTGGATCAATCACCACAATGTTCCTCGCATAGACCATTCCATTTTTGGACAGTTCAGAAGAGGAGCTACCAATTGAAATGGCTACCATTAACGGTAGCTTGGTGTGTAAGACAAAGAGGACTCCATCCTCTTGAGGTTTGAAGCCTATGTTTTGTGCCAGCCTACCCACTCATTTCTGAATGTTTGGCACTGTTTCAGCTGTCTTCCCAAGGGACCACCAGGTATTGTGAGCTGGCCAGCCAAAGCCACCAGCCACATAATACTAACCAGGACACCTGGAGCTGGGTGCTGAGCTGGCACTGAACAGACTACTGAATTCCCACCCTCAGTCACTAGCCATCAGAGTGCATCATTAGTAAAGCTCTAATATGAGATGGCTATTTTGGCACAGACTAAGTAGAGAATGTCCACTTAGTTTCTTACTACTATGAATTCAGTTTTGCCTCTCTTGGTACAAACTCCAGTACTGGATGCAGCCTCAAATTGTCTGAGCAGCTGGAACCCTGCTGTAGTATATTAACACAGAAAATACAAACATACAGGCAACATTCTCGGGAGGTAGAAGGTTGGAAAAAATAATATCCAGATTGTTTACAGTTAAATCCACTACAGAATATTTTCCTATCAGCATGCATGCAATTCCACTGCTGGTAAATGAAAGCCCAACCACTGTTATCAAAAGCGCACTCCTCAGCTGACAGTAGGATGGAAAGCAAAAAAAAAAAACCTATCACTGCAAAGGTGTAAGAAAGTTGCCAGCTGAGGTGGGAGACTAAGATCCAACACATCTCAGCTGACATGGATCTGCTGCATGAAAGTCAGGAGAAATTAATGGAATAATGGAAGCAATAAGGTTATGGGTAAGCCAGATCCAGGAGCTACTAAGGCAATACAATTAATGCTCCACAAACTAAAAGTTTTAATCCTGCTCTCTACCTATCCAAAGATGCTTCTGCTTAGCTACTCAGTTTAAGATGTTGCTTTTAGTGCTCCTCTCTCATCATTAAGAACACTATTAGCAATCTCTATAGAAAGAAAAAAAATCAATGTATCAGACTCAGGATGTTTTTATGTTGTGAAGAGCACCCATTAAATCATCATGAAATGTTCATGGATGCATCAGAAGAGAGATGATAAATGAAGATCTTACTGTTGAATTGTTGATGGCAACAGAACAGAGACTTGCCCCATGGGCAGGAAGCTGAGTTATGTATGTCAGCTGGTTCAGGTCCCAAATGATGCAGGTTCTGTCATCAGATCCACTCACGATGATGCTGTAGGCCACAGATGCAGCAAGGCAGGTCACCGCCTGAGAGTGCCCATACAAAGCCTGGTGGTGAAAAAACAACCGACAAAACACAACAGTGTGGCTGATTTACTAGGGAACCACAATCCTACCGCCATTTACTTAGTAAGAACAAGCAACCTAGTCACTCTTTGGAGAACTGAAAAAGGTACGAAGTGGAAATCCCAAAGGATCTTATAGAATCATCCTTGTCCTCAACTCATGGTTGAGGAAAGCTGGGTCTCCAACAGATTAAATGACTTGCCCCAAGTTGTACAGTAACTCTGGTGAAACAATTGAACCCTGGAACTTGGCATGTTTCAGATTCTACCACAGTGGTTTGTGCACAGCAACAAACCATCATCTTTCACTCCAGTCAAGGCAGTCTTGAGCAAGTAAGATTTGGACTTAAGAATTATTTCTCAAAATTTAAAAATCATTTTGAAAGAAAACTTATCAAGATGTATTTCAGTGACCTTCCCAGTCTTTTCTTTCTGTTTTTCTGAACAATTGCTAACAATTTTTTCAATTTTAGATCATAATAAAAACAGCACTTATTTTTGCTTTAAAAAGCCACATATGAATTCCTCTCTCATTCATCATTATCCAACATCCTTTCTGTTTTCCAGGTTCCAGAGACAGAGTACCCAGTATAATTTAGCTTTAAACAGCTTCATTTTAACAAAAAAAAAAAAAAAAAAAAAAAAGAAAAAGAAAAAAAATAGACTACATTTTGGGTAATTTCATGTCAGAGATAGAAGTCATGAACAGAAATATACTGATAACAATTGTGTAATGCAGCATTCTCAAGTGACATCAGCATACATTTCTCCTGCATAACCACCAATGACATTAAAGCCTGTAGGGCAGCAGAGAAAGACTCCTTCACAGCTTTCCTAAGCAGCCTTTCAGGGCTCTGCTATTAACTGCCTTACTGTGAAAAATCTGATCCACTAGTTTTAATGTTGGTTTTAACAGTAAATGCGTATTCCCTGCTGGCTTTCTCTACATGACATAATTAACACATCTTCAGAGTCTGTCTCCGTTCAGGATGGAGCAGGAAAGCTACACAACCCGAGTGATTTTTGTGAATACATCTCATACTCTTTTCCAGTCTGTGACTGTCAGACTGAACTCTTGCTGACTAACTTGCCAAGGTTATTAGGACAACAGTATTCAAATATTAATCCCCTGGAGAAGAAGCTGAGCTGCAGCAGGCTATGACCTACTGAAGGTGACCTGCAATTGCAAGGGATGAACTTCAATTTGCAAAGTACTCCGCTGAAGAGAACCATCAGCTAAAAATGCTGCCACAAAATGGCATCTCCAACAGCAATCCTCAGAGGTCGGAAGCACTCTCAACTCAGCGGTAGCTTCAGACTGCCTGTGGAACAGTCTCTTTACAAAGGGCTCAGCAGAACCTAGTGCCTGTGCTCAAGAACTGCACAAGACCTCTGCAGAGAGGGCTGGGACAAGGCAGGTTCAAGGGCTCCCAATTTTCTCTTCTTCCTCTGAAGAAGGAAAGGAAACATACCCACTGTGACAGCATCCGTACTGTCAAGACAAGCTAAGCTCCTACGCAAACTTTAATCAAAACCCTTTTTCCTTTTTAACCCAGAAAGACCTCCTACTTGGCAGTGAAGTGCTTTAAATGCAAGCTGAGTGGGGAAGAGAGGGATAGATCCAAGCTCAGTTAAAATCTCAGCTTTAATCCTCCAGTGTTTCAATATGTGTTAATGCAAAAACAGTGAAGTGCTGGTAGCTCTCTAGTATCTTCTCATTATTCCTCTGCAAAGACTTAGAGATTTTCCCTTAATGAGGGAAAGAACTGTGAGGTCTGTCTCCACACTAAATTCACAAATATCAAAAAACAAAGAAGAGGACCAGCTTCATTGCAGGAATGCTCAGTCCATGAAAACTAAACCAAGTTCTGGCCATCCAACTTAACTGGCTGACACGGGCACAGATATTTCACAGCTACTCTCAGCGTCTCCCTAACAGATCTGCACAGCAGACACAGTACAGCTTGCCTGGATGCTTTTCCCAGTCTGGTGTTTCATTTGGCCCAGAAATTCTGGGGGCTGGATTGCACAGGTTGCTGTGCTCATGAACACTGAGGGAACTGGTAAATTGCATGGATCAATACTGAAGCTATTATGCTCAATCTTTAGTGTTCCACAAAACTGTGGAAGCAGCCCTTGCTAAAGAAGGAAAAGTGACTTTTTATGCTGAAATATAGTTTCTGCACTTTACTACATTCCAAACCAGAATGTGTCAGTCCCATGAGACAGCTCATAAGTGAATAGCATCCACTTTATAGCACATCAGCTTTACTTAAGCAAAGTTCACTCTCTCAGGAAAGATGATACAATTTTTTTTTGTTCAGCAAAAAACCAGCCACCATGAAACAGTGAATTACATGAAAGCAGCATGTAATTCACTGGAAGACATTTAAAACCATAGTTCAAATTTACATCTATGCCAGACAGCCATAAAAAAAAAAAGCCTCTGCAAGCAAAGAGAAGGAAAAAAATACAGCATTTGTCACTGTATGACCTCATGCCACTTTGTGGACTTTGGGTAATATCAGATTAATCACAGTGGAACACATCAGCAAAGCTGATTTTATATTGTTAAAGAGAAAGGCATTATACTGAAGATAAAAGAGAGCCTCTTCAATCAGCTGCCTGAAACTCAAACAGATCCCCAGACTGGTATCACATTGATGTTCATGAAGATTACTGCTTACATTTTCTCTACTACTATTTCATCCATTTCTATATCCATCTCCTGGTTTGGAATACTAAGCAGAGGGATGAAAAGGTCACCACTGAAGATCTTGTCTCATAGTTTTGTCTTCTCAGGAAGGAAACATCATAAAACTCAGAAGAAAGGCTGCTCTAAACAGTTTCCCTCCTAATTTCAACACCCAAGAATTTCAGATAAATGAAGGTCTAGAAACTTATCTCCCAACAGACACTGATGTTTTCACATTATTTAGTGACAAATAAAGTGTTTTTGGCTCCAGGTATGGAAAACACTGAAATATCTCCTGAACTTCCCCCTCCAGAACATAAGAACAGAAGAAGTCTCTAACACTTGGAGACCTCCTTGCTGATCAATGAATCCTTTATTAGTTTGCCTAAGAGTAGCAGAGAGTTTTCTATCTCTTGAACTCTTAGAGAAAAGAGGTCACAGGCTGCCTTTCAGATATGACAGTACTCCAGATTTTCTTATAAAGCTGAGAACTCGCCATAGCTGAATCGCATAAATCTTCTGTAATAATTCACTTTTGCAAATGAAATAGCATTTATACAGCTGCTGGATGACTACAGATGAGCTCCAAATCAACAAACACTAAAGGACTGTGGACAGTGAGGTCACAAACTATATCATTGTAGGGATCCAACCCTAACGTCATGGAGTGATAAATCTTTTAAGTTCTGAATTCAGGTTGAGGGAGAAGTGTCAAGAACTTTGCCTAGCCGAGCCTTCGTCTTCATCAGTTAAGTTGACAGGGTGTTTTGGAGATCCTGCCCACTGCTCTAGCAGCCCAAAAAGAACTAGAACCATCTCCAGGTGATACTAGTTTTTGAAAATAATCCAAGGGTTGGCTGCACTACAAGCGAGGACAACATATGCCTTATTGTCACTGTTTCTATCATCATAAACTTTGGAAATGCTACCAAAGCAAAACAAACAAACAAAAAAACAAGTATAATACATAACTATAAGGTATAAGGCACCTAATCAGCTCCTGACCTGACAACAAGTTTTCATATTATACTGGTGATTATCACCTTTTTCTGCCTTTTTGATTCACTATAGCATGTTTCCTCTTCCAATCATCTGACAGAAAGAAACTTATCCTTTGGTTTTTAATAAATTTCTATAGCAAAAGTGCCCCAGTACTCACCTGTCTCAAGTTTAGACGTTTCACTTTGTCCTTGACCAAAGAAAGCTCCCAGACACACACTACTGAGCTTGTTCCAGATGTGATTATGGTAGTTGCTGAAGGACACACAGCACAGATGCACTTACCCCAGTCTGCCATGCACTCAAATGTAGTCATGTTCTGTATGAGAAAGCAGCTTTCAGCCAAATACTCATTTGGAGATACCATGCATTTATTAATACAGATGGCAGATTTAATTTTCAGAACTGAGCCTCCATTTCTCCAAATTCAGGCAAGAAAAACTCATCCCAAGCTGGTCTAAACCAACCTCAGGTCTATTACACACTACCGCAATTATAGCACAAACATCCTTCCAACTCACATTCTGCATTAGCTTTCTCACACCCAATGAGGACAACAGTACAGTGCTAATGATTCTGATGTACCTGGATGCCACAGTTACAAAAATCATACCACAGACAGAACAAACTTTTACCTACTTCAACGAAAGCAAAAGTATATTTCAAGTTTAAGACCAGAGGCACTGTTGGCCCAACAGACACTCAAGCTGAACCCTCAACTACTTCTTATAGTGCCTGTATAATCACGGCAAGAGGCTCAGTGACACCCTGACTTTTGAGCAATACCAGAACATTTTATGGTACTTTGATCTTTGGAAGGAAAAAACGACCAACAAAAATCTCTGAAACTTCCCCTCTTCTGGGTCAAACAGAAGAGATAAAGCAAATAATTTACACCTATGGCAGCACTATAAGTTACTGAGCACTAATTTTAATCTGCAATATTAGAATCAATGGAAAAAACTCTCAGTGATTTTACAGGAAGCAGAAAGTAAAAATAAATCCTATGATTTTTTTCATGTCCAGTGTCTGTGGATATGTCTGTAAAAATCTAATGATGTGGCATGCAGGGATACCCAAGCTAGCATTTTGCTGAATGACTAACTCTGCTATTTTGATACCCAGGCTAACTTGGATGTCTTTGCACATCGTAACACTGTCCCAAAATCAGTATCTGTGCCAGAGAAAAACTGAATCTGTCCTGTGCTCTAGCTAGCAGTGCGGTGACGCATACCCTTGATTTTTAACATCAAAGAAGTAAGAGTATTCACTTTCTAGAGTAGGAGACATTATTATATTGAATGAATGCACTGGGCTAAGCTTGGGAGCCAGAAGGGAATTGACAGATGGTCAGTTGACAATGGTCGGTCCTATCTTAATTCCAGCAGAAATTTCTGCACAATGAAGTTTCTAATCAGGGGCCAGGAGTCCCTGTAGTGTCCTTACAACCTACAAAATGAGGTTTCTCCTTCATTGTGACAGACAACGTGGTCACTTGAAGGAAAACTCAAGATCATTTAGAGGGGAAAAGCCACATTTTTTTCAGCAGTGGAATGATTTTGTACTCCATTGGAATACCCAACCTGAGATTCCTCAAAAAGCTTGACTGCAAAAAAGTCCTGTATGGCACTCTCCAAAATCAGCTCCCCTACAGACCTGAACTAGGTCCCCAAACAAGCCAAAGACCACAACATAACACCCATTTCTGAAACGCTTAGACTTTTTCTTATTTACCTTTTCAGACCCATAGTTGCCAAAGCAGCAGGTGAAGTCTTCAAATCCCCAGCTGAATGTTTTGTTCCAAAGAGGAGGAACCAAAACTTTATTTTTTTCAACAGCCAGAATGCCTTTCTCAGTATGAACAATGTGTCCAATAGCTCCCTTGGGATAGTCTGACAAGACAGAGAACATATTTCATTCTGTTGTTTTTAGAGCACTAACATTAACTTACTGCCTTACACAGCTTTGTGGTGAGGCTCACAAGCCTCACAGCTAGGCTCAGTGTGCTGTGGCCAGGTCCACAGACAGAAATTCACTCTGCAACTGACATTCTAGACAACAGTGGAAGCGACAGATGAAATAGATGATGAAAAATAGATTTGAAGACCAAGAGGTGGGAAAAGAAAGTATTTACTTTGCTGACAAAGATAAAAAGAGAGAACGAGAGGGGAAAACAGTGAGCTTTGTTTTAATTTGATATATTCAGAATGCAGAAGACAGAAAAGATTTAAGTGTCATAAAAACATCTGTTCTGAACTCTACAAAAGAAGTTTCAAGATTTCTCCTGAGTATTTGAGTACTTTCAAAGCCCACTCACAATACACACATACACAAATAACAATTAGCAGAAGGGATCTTGGTGGTACCAACTCATGCCAACTCACACAAAGCTGTTCGACTGTTTTTGTGCTCTTAAAAATGCACATTCACCCTATCTAAGAATTCTGCACTTATTAACATAGAAAATGGAGCACAGCCCCTGCTGTACCTTTTACTGTAACCGGTGAGAGCTTCAGGTTTTGCAGGCTGCTGATAAACGGAGGAAGAATTCCACTTGGCTGAAAGGACAGCACTGTTTCTTTTCCTGATGAACTTTTACCCTGGGCATTCCTGGATGGATGTGGCTTAGTGAAGAGCTAGAACAAAGGAATGGCATTGAAAAACACATCTCTATCAGACAGATCATGCAGGAGACGCATCTATTTAAGTCATTAATCATAGACTCCAGAACTATCATACACAAACCTTTTCATTAAAATGAGATCATCTTATCCTTATCATTACATTTTCATCAGACTACATCCTTTACAGAGATAAGAAGCTAACTGCAGAGATTCAGAGGAAGAGAGAAAACTATGAGTGAGAATTAAAGCTGCCTTTATTCGACAGTACTCAGCCCCAGACTTGGGGTTACTCATGTAACTGTACTGAAGGATCAGAACTCAGATTTGATACCACAGCTGTATGGTGTATGACAAGAACAGCATAATTAGAGAGTGGAGTCACAATCTGGAGAAGTCTACAACCCATCGTTTAGCAGATTTAAATCAGGGACCATCTCTGATTTAAGTTTCTTCGCTTGCTTTCCAGTTGGAATACTACAAGATTGAAATAAGTTATGCTCTCTTCTTTTCCTCCTACTCTCATGGTAAAGTGATACCTGCTTTGGTATCTGTCCGAAGTTGCTGATAAAACCCAGGATGGTGCTCTTAATCAGAGGATCTTTGATGTTGTTGAGGTCCATCTTGTCTCCATAGAAGTAAGGGTGGTAGACGTTCACTGCCTCCACAGCTGCTGAGCCATGTTGCTTGTGGCCAAAAATCAGGTCTATCCAGCGATGGAGGTGTGCACTGACATAGTCACTTTCCAGTGCCTGAAACCAAAGAAAATTAATTAATTCAGCAGAGCGCATCCATTGCAGACACATAACCACTCCCCCATTCCCTGCAGGAGGCAAATTCTCTGCAGCACTCTCTGCAAGCAAATCTTCACACTTTCAGTTCTTCCAGCACAACATTTCTCAGCACATCCTCACAAAATGAGACCAAAGAGATGTCAGGTAGATCCTCAAAGGAAAAGGAAGGACACAGAGCAGCATGCTTGACTTAGCAGACACCAGTTACAATATCCTGAGATGATACAGGCAGGTTCTATTAAGTACAAGCACTCCACAGATTTTTGCACATACTCTGGCTTCCAGCATACATTAAAGCTTGTGCTATCATTTCTTCAGTGATACTGTTACTGACACTGTTTAAATGAACTTTTTTTTTTTTTTTGCACTTGGTACCACCTTTTGGCTCTGTAGACAATCCACAGGTGATTTAAGGTACTAGTCTATTTGTAGAAATAGGCCTTAGTTACGAATCACACTGAGTAGCAGAGACTTTATTTAAGAAGATACGTGTAAGTATATATTGGAAAGGAAGACGAGGCTTTAAGTTGGGTCCGAAGGATATGGTAGGAGAGGGTACATGCCATGAACCAGCTAAGAGAATGCAGAGCTTGTAGTGAAATGGCAACGGGTACCACAAACCAAGACAGGCAGAGCAGGAAGGGGTTTGCAGTAGCAGAGTTGTGGTGCAGCAGGGCAGCTCTATGGCAGAAGCTTCATGACTGCCTGGATTTCATCAACACACATTTTACAACCCTCACAATGTTCAAGCAGAGAGAGTTGCAGCACCAGATTCCCTCATCCTGGAAAAGCTTGAGGTCTGAACTTTTTTCCCCCCCAAGATTAGAAATAGCTATCTTTGCCTGACTAGATCTGCCACCCACAGTCACAGGCATGTGAATTAACACAGTCAGAAGAAACGATTACTACTGGAGAAGACCATAAGAGATGCTACAAGGCAATATGCATGCATCCTAAAGTGGGCTCCCTACGAGGCTCAGCATGATCATAGCAGAAAACTTGTGCTTGGAAGACCCAGACAATGAGTTCAAGGGCAGTGGACACAAGTCTGAGTCAAACCTTCGCCCACCTCCAGATCAGTCAGCCTGACCTATGAAGCTTCGCTAAACACTATTGCCTCTGCTATCACCTGCATCACCAAACCTTTGTGCATTCCCTGATGGCCTTGCCCAATGATTCAAGCACCAGTGTTAAGCATTATTAAAGCTACTTTCCCATCTCCAATCATTTGACTGCGTAATAGTCCCTGATGCTCAGTTAAGGGTCTCCCAAGTAGACCATCCTACCCAACGCACAGCAGAAATAAATGTGCTAATGGGATCCAGAACAATGGCTCATTTCACAGAGCAGACAGTGAGCCCAATGCAGCTGGTTTAAATGACCCTGCCCACAGCTAAAATGATTACAGGGCAGCTCGGAAAACAACCACAGCACACAATTTGTCACCTGCAAACAACAAGAAAACACTTACAAACAGACTCAGAATTCAATCTTATCAATAAAAGCAGTGCATGAATTACTAACTGTAAATTTTGCCCGGCATCACTGCCAGAGCAAAACAAACCAACCAACAGAGATGCAACTGTGCAGCCACTCAGTATTTCACTGAGCACTGTGATGTGCCCAGCTAGGGAGGGAGAACTGTGGTCTAAGGAGAGAGTAAAGAAATTACTTTACATAGACCAGATTCCTAACTTATTAGACATGAAATAGGGAGCTACTCACAGTTTTATCTCAAGAACAATTTTTTGCTCTCATATTCCTTAAAGAAATAGCCAGGTTTCACAACAGCATTGACCTGGATCTGTTCAGTGCTTCAAACTCTCTGAATCCTCCTGAAAAGCACCATGATCCCAGTAACAAATACATCTAGTCTTGCCAGTGGTTTCAGAGGAAAGAGAAGCTTTCGCATTTCAGAGTTCAAGATCTCTAACTCCTCAGGATCAGATGAAACTTTCCCAGGCATGCTAATCAACTAACTTTCCGCGGCAAGATTTCTTGCACTCTCCTGTGTACCATCTAGTGATAGCTATGGTTGGAGAGAACATACTGGACTGACTGTACTTGAGGTTTGACCAGGCCTGGCAAATCATTAAGAACACAAGTCTATAAACACGATTTTCCTTTTGCTAAACTGCTCCTATCTGAGATTTCAATTCATTTGTACAAGTTGTGTGGCTTAATCAGCTATGCCAATGTTATCAAATAGTGCAGCTCTGTGGACGCAGGTCTGCAGAACATAACAGATGGTAGAGAGGGCCCAGTATCCACATTACATGCACTGTGGGGGCTTTACTTCAAACTAGATCTAGTCTGCTCCCTGAGGCTGAATGCCACCAGTGGCAGGAGTGCAGCTTTTGGTTTCATTTCATCCAAAGCTAATCTAGTTAATCTGAGATCACTTTACAATGAGAACAAAACCATGCTATGCAGGAATGATTGATAGGTCATTTCAAAACTGCACCCTTGCTCCAAACTACAAGGCTAAAGCAGATGTTCCCATTTTATTTAAGTGCCGTCAGAGTGCACAGCGTTACACAAGCAGTAAGAGGTAAAGCTCAGTACTTTACATCCAAACAAGCCAGAATGTAAGAGACAGTATGCCTCCCTATGCTTTTCTTTAAAAAACATCAGTATAAAATTGCAGCAGCTCTCAGGCACCTATGGATTTCTATCTGCGGCACCTCAGTTAAGGAAGGACAGTGTTGTAATTTCCATGCTTAGCAAACTGGAGGACAGAGACTAAGCACCTTGGAAGGTTACACAGGGAGCATGAGACAGGAAGAAACCAGAGAGCCCCCAAACCTATATGCCTTCTTTGGAGTCACTGGGGAACACCAGGGAACAGTTACGTGTTTGACCACAGTGGCCAAAACCTACTTGCAGTGGGTAGCACTGAGTTGCCCAGTCCCATCCCTTGCAGGGAAGCACTCCCTAGGCTCAACTCTTCACTTTGGAAAGGACCGTATTTCAACCAGCAAGTCTGCAGTGCACACAACACTTAAAACAGGAATCTCCTTCCTTCTAGTAGATGTACTGTGGTGATGGGCACTGATCAAAACTCTGGTCTCTTGTCTCTTCCACTGCTTTTCAGAGCGTCTACAGCTCTGAGCCTTTAAATCACTCTCTAGGCACCTTCAGTGATGCCTAACACAGCAATATCTATTACTGTGTACACACAGGAGCTTAAAGAGTCTGAACACG
Source organism: Chauna torquata (assembly GCA_013399475.1). Taxonomy (NCBI): domain Eukaryota; kingdom Metazoa; phylum Chordata; class Aves; order Anseriformes; family Anhimidae; genus Chauna; species Chauna torquata. Next base: position 188,554 of record VXAL01012013.1, read on the forward strand.
TTGCTTAATCTCTCTGCATCTCAGTTATCTGTTTGGCAAAAACATTATCTCCTTTCTTCATCCCCTCATGTTGCCAAGTTGCAAACAGAGAGGGGACAAACTCTGACTGAAAAATGGAAGCTGTTCAGACACTGGATAGTGTTTTCTTTCCAAATCAGAACAAGCAGCACAACTCAAATTTTCTCATGTATTAATATCTCTCCCCCTAAATTCTAGATTTGGACAAATGACATCATTTTACTTTACTAACAATGAAGCTATACACCATACAATATTAGCTGTAACAGCTACTTCATGAAAATAAAATATTTTTAGTTCAGCCTGTAATCCAACATAAATGTTGCAACAAAAAGATAATTTTTGAAGTGTTTTTATAACACAGACAGAAAGTTGAAATGATTTATTGAGAGATTTCCTTGTTACTGCTGACATACTCTCGTTTCAACCAGACTAGTTTTCTGGTGAAAAATTGTTCCATACATCTTTTTCCCAGACAGATCTACCTGCTGTGTGCTTGTCAACCCAGTAACACTAGGCTGTGATCTGAGTTACACATTTAACTGCTACAGAAATACAAAGTAAAATAAAGAAGAAGATTAAGGTAGCTTCTGTAAAGGTACTGATAAATAACTGAATATGCCGTAAATTCAACATACTGGCTTAGGTTAATAAGTTGTGTGGCAACACAGCACGGAGTCTAGCTACTAAGCATGGAGACAGTTGAGACTCACTAATAACAGTAAGCAGCTATTCTCTCCAACATCTAACTTGGAATATTGTTAATTCACAAGCTTTTGTGTGTTGAGGCAGATCTCTGGGAAAACAGTGATGACTATTTTCAATCACATTTTTTAAATGATTGAAAAGAACATTTTAAAAAGCATATAAAATAGTTAACCATTTCAAAATAGTTAAAAGTATTGAAATAGAAATTTCACTTCTGTAAAGTACTTTTTAGCACTTACTGTTCTGACAGTGATCTAAAGTGAAATATTCAGTTAACGAGTTCACACTAGAGACCAAAGAGAGTTTCTTAAATAAACTAAAAATGAAATACCTCACTAACAATCCTCAACAGTCCTAAAACAGAAACAAAGGCAAGAATACTGAGCAAAAAAAGTAGGCAAGCGCAGGCTCAGACTGTACTCATGCTCACTCACAGGAGTAGCCTGAGCACATGTGAATGAACCCACCAAGTTCAACAGGCTTACTCTCGGAGCTACTCACAAGCCAGTGTTTGCAGCATCAGAAACCAGAGACAGTGTGCAATGCAGATACTAGAAAGCATTGACTTCTTTGAAATATAATGTTTTAACAACAATTCATTCTTTGCAAGATATGCAGATGATGCACGTTACCAGGAGCCTGTTCTCTTAAAACTGGTTTCACAGAAGAAAACTTTCTTCAGAATGGATTCACAGCCTGTAAACCAACTTATAAAGGATTTTTTTTTTTTAAAAACGGATAAAAAATGCATTGCCAAACATGGGACTAAAGCTAGATTGATGACAACACCCAGTCACAAACATTTTAGTTTGTGACTCTGGCCTTCAGGATTTCATTTTCAGTGGGATTCAGTTCAGCACTATGTCCTAAAACTTGATATTCACTAACCTGTCTGTGCAGGAGAATGAATTTATGGGGGTCCCCATCTGCCCAAGGTGGGAGCTGCACATCTCCCAGCACTGTTCCATCCTGCATGCGGCCTGCAGGAATTAAAGGAAGAAATAAAAACAAGATTCATACATGTTGCAAATAGGAACAGCTTTTCCAAAACAGTGAAGTCATGGGAAATTCAGGTTATTTTCACACATGCAATTTCAGGTTCTACTACATTGAATACAGTATCATAGAACATTGCAGAATCTATTTCTCCTTGGATTTCTGATCTAGTAATAAAGCACTGAAATGTTCTACTAACTGTAATTAATACAGTAAAAACATGCATGTCCTCAGTGCAAACCATTTTAGCCCTGAATGCAAACTCAGACAAGACAAACCTGTTGGCACAACTTTCTTCTTATGCATAATCCCATTGGGCTGCCAGATACTCCAGCTAAAGCAGCCTCTGTGAAGGATTTCATTGTCAAGTCCTTTGCTATCTGATTCCTTTCAGAATGTAAGCATATGTTCTCAAATCAGGGCACAGCGTTACACAACTGGACGATCTAAGTTAAGGCTCAGGTTTGGGACTGCAAGTTTCCTCACAGTGTAGCAGTGAACAGATTCAGGTTATTGGATTTACCTGCTGTAAAATCTTGCTGTATATTTGCTTTCTATCAGAGAGATTCTAGTGCCTTTTCAGATCCCTCCACTTGATTGCATTCAGGTCAATTTCTGGATCGTGATTTCGGCCAGGCTCTGCTATTTTGTCTCCTCTCAAAGACGAAACTACCCTAATTCTTTACTGCCTTCTACCAACCTTCTAACATCTTTTTCCCACGCTGCCCTTTTAGCATAGCATGTCTCATTTCACTGAGATCTTAAGTACAATTTAAAACTAGATCTCAAAATCACTAGTTAGGTTGCCTTTGCTGTTACCAATTTAGGATGAATCTTTAGGTATTTTTCCTCTGCCTTAATTGTTAACCAAACAGCATCCACTGGAAAAAGAAGCTTGGTATTACAAATTATGTCAGTTTCCTGTAAAGTGAAGTGGATCAGGACTGGAACACTACCATGCCTGTTTCTGAATACTGTTCTTTTTCCGGATTCTCTCTAACCCTCCATCACTGATGCAGAAAGGTCTAGAGACAGTGTACATTCAGAAGAGATTGTATTGTATTGCTTGATGCCAGGGATGATGCATCTGGTTCATACGACTTGCAGCGAGACATTCAAGATGATAGCAAGGTCACATTTGGCAACATTAAGCATCAGAAACAGCAGATTTTAAAAAGACATTTCATCAGTACCATTTAACAATCAACCCAGCCCCAAAATTAATATATGGTTCATAGCCACATGTGATGATAGAGACCAAATTTTCAAAAGCAGCCATTTAGCCTGTTTATATCAAAATCTGCCTTTGTCTGGCAAAATATGCAATTTCTTTACACAGTAACTATCTACAAAAACAACCCCTTCCCAAGCTGGAAACATGGTTTATTGCATGCATCATGCATGCAGATATCAGAAGACTGTATTCTTGAAGACTTCTTTTAATAAAAATTGATCTCACGTGATTGGAGAGCCTCATCAGTCAGCACTGTCCAGGGATCAACTACCAACATGTGATCTGGATCTCTTCTCTTAGCATGATACTAGGGAGCAGAAGGGGAGCTGTGAAGACATTTCTAGCACTTACCAAGTTCAAAGTGATTGGCATTGGTGAGGAACTCTGGCAAGTAGAAGAATTCAGGGATGAGCTCCCTGACATCACTCATATTGTCCCTTGACGCTGATTCCCAAGTGCTCTTGACACTGTGAAACATCCTGTCTGCAACATCAAAACTCCCACCCTGTGAAATGGAGATGGACAATAAGACTGCATTGTGAATATTCTGTTAAATAAGCAGCAGATGCAGAATCTTAGCCAATTCTGCAATAATCATCATGTTTGATTAGGTGATATCTCAAGATCTGTCCCAGCTCTATTTACTGTCTCAGTCCTGATTTGTAGATATGTAGGTTACAAATACCATACAGCTTGGAGACTTTGTGTAGCTTACAATAACACAGGAGCAAGCAGAAACGATCAAGGACAGCTTGAGAATATCAGTATACCCAACATTAATGCTTCTCGATGCAACTCAGTTCTTTCACCCCGAAGTGATTTGCAAGCAGTGGCCACAGCTTTGGTGTTTTCATCTGTGACCCAAACAGTTGTGTAAAATCTTATGTGCAATCCTCTGGAGAAAAGCCCCTGGTTAAAGGTGGTACCACCGAAATAACATTAATCAGAACCGGGCAAACAGGAAAGGCCCAGTGGACAGGGGAGAGCAGGGAAGGAAGCAGAGCATAAACAGGGGAAGAAAGAAAGAATGTCTCAGCCCAAGGCTGAATTGGTATATGAGGAAGGAGAAAAACTGCCTCAAGTCCTGACAGCATTTGAATGTGTTTAGTTTAATGACAGTCAAACACTAGACAACAGCAGCCTTCTTAGCCCTAAACATCATTCTGAACCAAGGCATTTAGATAAAAAATAAATCACTCACTGAATGAAGGGTGTATGCCTTATATTGGAACTGTATTTCCTATAGGATTTTCTAATGGGATTTCTGTGAAATTTTCAGTGAAAGTCCCAGGTGCATATTTATATAGAGATCCTTACACTGAGCAAAGGATTTATTTTAACATAGAAGTCCCACAGTAACAGAAATAACCCAACAGACAATTGGTTTTTGGAGATCATCTGAATGAGTTGTTCAGAATGAACAAGTTGATCCAGAAGAAACCTGACTTTTTGACAATATGAAGCGACAGAACCACAGCGTTTCTCAATATCTACTTCAGGTACTGGAAGCAGTATAGCTGCCCATCTGCAGCATCCTCTCAAATAGGCTGATGTATGTATCACTCAGTGAGGTTAGTTAACTTGGATTATATGGCATAGGACACAAAACTACATTCCACTGCTGCAGCTCAACAGAGATTGTCAGAGACAGCACAAGTATCTTTAAGCCGTTTTTGCAGAGCAGTGAAAATATATGAATGATTGATCATTCTCATTCATTCAATCCTCAAAGCTGCTTCATTAGGCAAAAAGAACAAGCCAGCAGGATGGCAGAATGAAGACACTAAAACTCAAAGGTTGCGGAAGAGTGAATCTGTTAATGAATGAGGTGCTCAGATATAACAGTAAGGAAGGCCATACAAATATTTGTGCAGGTAGAAGGGTTTTATTTCACATGTGCTATTTGCCTGCCAGTTAGACAAAACACAAGGCTTTTTGGATTGCGAGCCCTACATTCACCAATAAATGACACTCACAGTTCATGCCACAGGCAAAGCACAATAACCCTGGGGCAACTAGCTGCTCTGATACAGCCATTTTATACCAAGTCTGCTAGGTTAAACCTCACAATAGGCCCTTCAACCTTGTCATCAGAAGAAGCTGGAAACTGGATTATACGTGTAGTAAGAGAAGTTGCCTTACAGAAATGAATGTATCATGCATACTCCCTTGGCTAGTCAGACCACTCCTAAAGGAAATTCTACGAGTTGGGCTTCATGTATACAAGAGTTCAGAATTAGGTAGGTGTTATTTCAGAGAGCAAAAAAAGAAAAAAGAAGAAAACTAAATTTCAGAGGACAAAAATCTTCAGGGACAGAATTCAAAAAGGGATAAAATCCCCCAACATCTGTTTTCTTACATGCAGTCTACTTACTTGTTGCAACCTACGACCACTAGCATAAATACAGACCAGTTTGCAGTCAGGTTCTGTACATGGCTGATCTCTTGGGAAAACTTGATAGCTTCTAGCTAGTTTTCTGTCTGCCTTTAGACTGTTTCATGTGCCAGATAAGGAGGATGCTGTCTCTCTGCACCATACCAGTCAGCTGAAGCTTTGAATTTCAATCTATTCAATACGAAAATAGTATCTAAGCATCCTCATGCTGTAAGGATGGGATCCCACTCCCATTGACCTGATGAACCCTGAAGCAGCAGTTTCCACATTGGTCCTGATGGTAAGAACTGCTGCCCTTTTGAACCCCAAATACCTGCACACTTATAATGCAACTCCTTTTTTATCTACAAACTCCGTAGTCTGGGAACTGGTCAAAAAGTAACTTTTGCCCTATCTTTTGTTAGGGAGAAACTACCCTCATAGATAAGCAAGTGAAACACAGAAGTCAATAAACCATAAGTTCTAAAGCCACATCTCCTTGCTTGTCTTTTGAGATAGACTCCAACCAAAAGCTAACACATTCCAGATGTAAAGATCCTGTCTCTGTTTCCCCTGAGGTGAATTCTGACAGGACTTTTGGTCCTGCCTCATCTCTAAATGACAGCATAGTTCTGGTTCACCTCCATGTATTTTATGTCCTTCTTCCTTATCCCACTGACAGTTGTGAAGCCTTCCCAAACCCATTCAAGGGACTAAGTGAAAAAGTGGCTAAAATCACATGAGTAAGCCTAGCTGGAGTTAATCTGATGCACAAGGTCATCTTGCTCTTGATCATTATTAGAGAGGGACCCTTGGAGTCAAATTCAAATTGAAATTAAAACAGAGTAGAAGAAGCACTATAAATAAATCAACAGCTAACAAGTATCTCATTGAAGCATATTAAAGGGCTTTGTATATTTAATCTGCACACAGCACACTGTGTCTGGTGGTGATTGATGCTTTTTCATCTTTTTTTGCAGCTTTTATGAGAGCTGATGGTAATCTCCTGAGAAACAATATGATTTGTAATAAAAAGATTACCTGTATTAAATAAAAATAATATATACATAGGAAATGCTGTTAGCGCGACAAATCTGGTTAAAGATATTACCATCACGAAAAAATGTGATTTTTTCCCTGGCTGTCTAATTCGTTTTAGGGAAAAGTAATATCTTTAAAACTTAAGCCTGTATTATTTATAAAGGAAGCAATAACTGATTTTCCCATTTCCTATATTAATAAATTTATTTGCATATATTTATATCAGAATTAATGAGTTTTCTCCTTCTATGAATGCAAACACCGCACTGAAAGGAAAAAAAAAAGAATCAAGAATTGCTTTATGCCTTTAGATTCCAAGTCAACATAAACTCTTACAGCTTTTCTATAGCTAGATACAGTAAGTCTGTTTTCTTTCCTTTTAGTAGAGGCCTTATACTCAGATCAGGAATACTGATAAAAACATGCTTTTTAAAACAACAGTTCAGCAGGATATATAAAATGAAGCAGGTCAAAGTGATCTCTAGAGGGAAGTTAGAACTCCCCACATTTATAAAACTAAGCAGCACTAAGTCTTAGTCATGTTTTAAACCCAAATACAAAGTGTTTCTAAGAGATGCTTACAAAGGTGCAAAGACTTACCACACCCTCAGAGATGCTGAGAAGCGATTACCTATAGACAGTGCTTAAATGACAGCTCCAGAGTCAATGACGCAATGAAGAATAAGAACCCTGTTCTCTGTAAATACATTAGAGAGGCAAACACCAGGAAGGAAGAACAGCCTGCCAGCTGAAATGCAACAATGGATTAAGAACAAAAGGGAATAAAATGCAAGGTGAATTGCAAGCAAGCGGCACAAATCATTGAGTGCATGAAGTCCTAGAATGCCTTTCCAACAGAGATGCTAACTACAGAAGCCTTTGCTACGTTTTTGTGACACTGAGACCAATTCCTGAAAGGAATTCTATGAGGTACCTAAAGGTAGGCGAGGGAACCCCCAGTGAAATAGGAGGTACCATCCAGTGCCCATTTGATGAGACAATCTTTCATCCATTCAGGTACAATATGCAAAGCACATACACACTCTCCTCCAGAGTCAGATCTCAATACACTTAAATAAAACATGAAATAATAAGGTTTTGTAAACTCCTGTACAGTTGCCTTAGTAGAGGTATTGCTTCCTCACTTCCTTCTTCTGCGGCCAGGAGCAAATCACATATTTGAAGTGAGAAACTGGATGTTATGCAACACTGATTTTTCACAAGGCATGCACCCAAGCTGCTGCGTTTCCCTGTCATGTGCACTCAAACAGGCAGTTTAGGGTTATAAGCATGGCTTTTCATCTTTTTAAGATGCTGAGAAGCTTTCACAGCTCCTGACTCGGCACCATTCCAAGGTCTTAACTTTGGGAGTACTCCTTTCCCAATCTGCTGTTGACTGAACATCAATGTTTCAAATCTGCTGTTTGCCTGACTGCATCCCACACTTACCAATTCCTAAACCACAGTAGGACCAGTTACCTGGGGGAAATGACAGCAATGAGCTCAGCTGAACATGCAGCAATGAAAGAGCAAAGGAACGAGAATGGAAGAAGTTCAGCAGTTTTATTGGATCCACATCCAGGCAAAATTTCAACTGCTTCAAATCTCAGCAGTCTTTGAATATTACCATGCACACAGAAATGCCAGTTACCTACTAATCACACAAACATAGCCACAAAGCAGGTACTCAGTCTAGGAACCTGTTATGCATAAAAAGTGTGCCAGTGAGACATGGAAGCCTTTATCATTTCCAAGAAGAAATAGCTGCTCCACAGTCATTCATGACTGCAGCTAACACATGGCTCACAGAATGCAATGGTAACTATTGCCTCAGGTAGTTCACTAACCCATCATCTACTGCTGGTAACAGATGATATCTTAGGGCTCATTATTTAATTAGCACAGTGCTTTATTTATATTAGCTCATTAAAAAAAAATAATAATAAAGAAAGAGACCAGCACAACAGCAAAGTACTTGGAGAGCTGCAGGAGACATGGCCAGCCCTCACTGTATGTGCAGCAGTCTGTGGAAAATTCTGGTCTAGCTGCCTCTCTCACATTGCTCCATAAAGAGAGGTAAATTTCAGCAACAGATTCCTTAAAATACACTCTTGAGGACCTATCCTCCTGGTAGATGCTGCTGTAACAGCATGTATTATTAAAATGAGGGCAACAACTGTCTGCTACAGCCCAAGCTGCCCTGCTTGTGCTCCACCAACTGCATGAAGAGGGCAGCCAGAAAATTTGATGCCGCTAAATACTGACTGGCTGGGAAAGGTAAACACAAAGCTCAATTTCCATGAAATTCTGTTCCATGGGGAGTGCTTCTAGCACCAAAAAAAGGTGCCAAGTTCAGAACAAGCAAAATCAAAATATTCCTTCTAGTGCACTGGATCTAGTCTCACCCTACTTCTCCTTCAGAGAACCAATCCCATGACTCCTGTCAGGCCCCAGACAGAGCCCTCATGTTCCCCACCCACCAGAATGTGTGGGACCCCATCCGGCCTAGGGATGCTCTTCATGTCAGCACAGTTAGCAACATGTGCTTGCCAATAGCCACATTACTGTATGAGCACTTGAGACTTCAGTAGCAGGTATTCTAAGCATAGCTGTGCCAAAGTCAGAAGCTAATGCTCAGAGTGGTAGTAAAACATTGTCTTAGTGTTTACGTGCCTCAGCTTTCACACAATGCACCATGGAACCAAAACTAAATAAAAAAAGCAAAATTATCAGGCATCATTTCTGCTCCCATTAAAATGTTTCCACTGAATTCAACAGACATAGCACAGAGCCTTCACCTAACCCAGAGTCCACACAGTACACAAAAACTGTCAAGAGAATTAATCCCTGTTCATTACACAGCCACTATAGTGTGTTCCGTAACGAGGTGTAGGAGGGAAGCTATCTTGCCCCCTTACCTGCAGAGAACAGAAGGTCTGTGTAAATGGCTCCAATCGAACCAGGTAAGATGCCACTATAATTGCTGATGAATAGTGAGTACAGTAATGGCACTGGGCTGACAGGTCTCCTGGAAATTTAACACAAATCAGATTTCAGAACAAAATTTCGCCATTTTAAGTTCATAACATCCAGTTACTACAGCACAATTCAGTCAGTCTTTAAAGCAGATGTGTTCAAAGACATGCAAAAGCACACCTTGCGCATCCAGATTGAATATGCAGTTACTACCATCTCTGTATGTTCTTTCTTCTTGCCTTCCACATTTTATTTTCTGAAGAATAAGGCCTTTATCTTGCCAGACCATCCTCTTCCCCATTAGTAACAAAAAAAGGACTTGATATATAGAGGTCAACGCCCTGTTTCTTTTTCTTACTGTAGCTGTTAGCTAAGCTGCCTGCAGCAGTCTTCTCCATGCAGTTTAGCTAACAGAGAAGACTGCTGCAGGCAGCTTAGCTAACAGAGCAGTCTTTTCTGGGGAACACTGGTTTTTGCTGTTGCATCTCTTCCTGCCCAAGGGAAGAGGACAGAATGCAGCAGTACAAGGCAAATAAGAAGGAAGTGCTTGCAAGGGAGTCATTTCTCTTTCAATCCTCAACCACTTTGTACCGAGAAGCAAGAGGATCTCCTTGGCATGGTGCTTCCCTTAACTACAGCTCTGGAAACATTTTGGGTAACCTTTTCAAAGGGATTCAGCAGCATCCTCAAAGGCCTGAGGGGACTTAAAGCCTTTGCTGCCTGTTAGCCTCCTAAAACATTCACCTTCACTCTTCTCCACCTCATTGTACCGCTGGATGAACTTCTGTTTCCTCTCCATCGTCTGTGCTCCCATGGGCTTTGACAGGTCCCGAAATGTATGAGGATTACTAAGGTTTAGAGTCTGAAAAGCAAAAACAGCAAAGATGGAAATTTTTAGAACGCAGACTCAGGCATCATGACCTACTCTGTGACACCAGACAGTGGCAAAGCTGTGTTCGAAGTCTCACCTACACAAGGCCGCCACAGATTCAGTACCGAAATACTCATGTCCAGAATTGGGAAGGGACTTGGAAACAGAGTGGCAACATGTGCCACTGAAAGTACAGCATGTACAAGGTGCTTCACAAATAAAGGACCTGGCAGGTCCTGAATAAAGGGCCTAGCAGGTTGCAAATTGCTCTCAAGGACATTTCTGTCCAAACCTCCTTGCCAGGAGATCACAGAAGCCTGTCCCTACTTGCTAAGCCAGTACAGTATTCCCTTACATAGGTATGCATTTAACAGTCATCCACCTTACCGAGGCAGAACGCATCCCTCAGCAGGCTGACTTGAAGAGAAGGCTAATCTACAAAGAATCAGTACACTTCAACTTAACTATCTCCAATTTTGAACCCCTGGTCTAGGCCCTTCTGCTTCAGTAGCATCATGCAACAAACCTTTATGTGGTTACCATCACAGAAAGTACAGAATGCTGTTAAGCAGCATGCACTCACCTGGGAGTGATAGTCAGCGAGGACCCATGGAAACACAGGATACTGCATGTAATCATTGTAGCTGCGGCCAGCCATTGTGTTCAGGTACATGAGATAATCAAAGTTGCTGATCTCCCTCTTCTACCAGGAAAAGGAAACAGGCATTAAAATCTCTTAACTCCACCTCTGAAATCCATGCCTCAAAGGTAACCTCAGAGCTCTGTGGTTCCCTTGTCCACCAAGACAAAAATTATAAACGATGTAATCAATCACCCACTGCAATTCAGATCAGCACAACAGCTCTTATACAACAGTCCATTCAACAGAATCCGAGTCTTCTTTCTGGCTCTCCTTCAGACAGACCATTTGCATTTGTCTATAATCACCCAGTGCTTTTATGCTGTATTTGCATAACAGAGCACTTTTTCCCAATTTAAAAGAGCCAAATGCATGCAGTCTATATATTGGTAAATCCTGAACAACTGCCTGTACAGAAAGGCTGCACAAAGTGCTACATATATAAAAGATGGTATAGATTTCTCCAATGTGTCTTGGGCCACCAGGATCAAGGGTACAGGAAAGTGAATGCATCTCTCAGCTCAGTATAAAGTATGTGAAAACAAGAGAGGTGCATTGATTTAGATGTACAGATCTGTGAATAGTCATTTGACTAGGTGGCTCTCTTTGGTCTCCATTTTAAAATGTGCGTAAGATCACAATCTGCCAGTCACACCATGTTTCACAGCAGGAGGAGCAAAACCTCTGCAATAACCAGATGTAAATTCCCTGCTCCTCTTGCTAATAACCTCACCTCCAGCAGTGAGAGAACAGCTTAGGCCTTGAAGCACGTACACACACACACACATTTTATATATATATACACACACACACACATATATATATATGCACACGTGTGAATATATATATGTTTGTATAAAACCGTGGGTGGACACAGGTGATGAAATTCTTTGCTTAACCATGTGGAGCCAAGATTTAGTTTACCTGCCACTTCTGGAGCATTGTCTTTTCTCCTCCTGGGTGTTTCCTGTATGGAATAGGCATTTGATTGAAATAATTGCTTCAGAACAATAAGAGAAAGTCAATATATTAATGCCTGTGCTCCCTGACCCACTGCTCTCATACCACATAAACAAGAGAACACCAACACTAAAGAATATTGAGGTTTCATCATCAACCAACTCATTCTGAAATTAGAGAGCGTAAATGCTTAGGTTAGTGTTACAGTATCCAAGTTTCATTATCACTTTTCAGTAGGAGGCGAGGCTTTGCCTGATGAACAGGGATGGCCAGCTTCAGATGACTGATGAGATTATCTCTGCCAGTCACTCTCCCTACTTATACCACATGGAGGGCTAAGCTACTTGCTAGCCTGCTGAATGAAGCACCACCTAAAGTATGATATTTAATAAAGAAAAAAAAAAATTCGGGTGGTGGTGTGGAGGATGGATTCTGTTTGCCTTAAGATATCACTACCAACTGTGGCAGTGATGCCACATGGTAAGCTGCAACAATTCAGAAGCTGACTAACAGGGAGAGAAGACAGCCCTGCAGCAGAGGCAGATGGACAGCTGTGGACAGTAACCTTCTCAACTGTTCTGAGGTAAGCCATCCTGCTAATCAGTCAGCGCTCTCATTTGCATCCCACTGTAGAGCTAGCGTGCTACTGACAGGTACCATTAAGGCTGTCTGTCTGTATTCTGAAGCTTTATTCTCAAAGGCTCACACTTTTCTGAAGCTTTCTAAGAACACTGGCTTGAAAACAAAGGTGTCTCAGTATCCATATGAAATATATTCTTTTTGCGTAAAGCACTTTGAAACTAATGTAGTTCTGAAAAAGTATTTTTTTTTACAGTTTTTAAAAATAAATAGTTTTTTTCCACTTTCTTTGTTCTCAAAATGTAGAGCAACTTTTACTAAAACTTTAAATAAAAACAAAGCAGCTGAAGGCAGATTCTAAACAGGGAAATTTGCTTGAAGAGATGAAAGGGTCAAAAGCTCTTAGCAAACAAAAGTAACATTTCTACCACCATTTCTAAGTCAGTGTTTGAAGGCCATGGATTTGCTCTTGCCAACTGTGAGAGACCAAACTGAGACAAATGACAGCTTGGATTAAAAGAAATTTTTGATCAGCCAAAGTAAACAGGGTTACTGATATAATACAACATAACTGGTGGTAGAAGATGCTTTTCCCTTTGAGTATATAGCTTTACACTAACCCCAAGGTGCCAGTTCAGAGACAAAGTTACTAACTTCCTGAAGTGTAAAGCAATCAGTTAAGCCATAGATTATAAAACTGCTACAGGAATAACTAGCTGTTATTTTGCACTCTTGTGCTCTGCACAGGATCGCACTAGAAGTCCACAAAGCTAGTCTTTAAAAGCAGCCTCAAAGACCTAAACAAAACACCAGGATGGTCTATGATCACTACAGTTTTATTGAGTTTGCAGTAGTAAATTCTTGTAAACGACCTCTCATGATTATGAATCATTATTTTACTGCCTATTCAGTTCTGGACTAGCTAATAGTGTACACTAAGGATAAACTGTACTGTTTATTCAACACAGTATTTTACTCCTTGCTCAGGCATTCTCATCAGAGAAAGGTGCGTATGTGAGGGAAGAATTTTGCACAGACTAGATAATAACCTATTCCATGAACAAGCATGAAACTCAGGACCAATTCTAGCTCATGGTCTACAACTCTTAAGCTTTGTTTATCTCTCCTGCATGTGAATCCTAACAATGATAGGTTATATTTATAACAAGCAGGCAACACAAAAAGGTGCCATTCACATCTGATATGGGAGGATGGGACCTTGACTCTTTGTCCGAAAAAATAGAAAAAAAATCAATAGATGAAATGATGCTCTAATTTACACAATGTAAATCAGGAGAAAGTCCACTGACTGGAGTAGAGTTATGATGGTTTTGCACCCCACGTTCTCAGCCATGGTAGAAATTCTCAAGTGGAAAAACAGGTATCATGGGCACTTACCCTTTACAAGGCAGTGCTACCGTACTATATGTAGATTTCACCGAGCTTTGCCACACTGGCCTTTGTAAGGTCTCCAGTGGATATTTGCATCTCAGACAGAAGATCTCAAATGGAAGGAACAGGATCAGGATTCCTGGCACCATCTGAAATGTGGTTGGATTAGGGTATTTGTCACAGAGGGATCAGGTTAGGTTCTTCCCTTTCCACAAGGGCAGACAGGCTCACTAGAACTGCCCAGCTTTATTTTGGATTTATAGTCGAGTTAGAAGGCAGAGAGTTATGTAATGTAAAAGCCTGCTCAATCCATCAGTCCTCCAATATTTTAAAATGGGAGCATTATAAAGGGAGGAAACTAAAATACCATACACAGGACTAAACTGGCCCAGTCCGTGTGCATGCTATGCAAATACACATAATATATATTGATTTGTGTGTGCCATTACCCTCTACTGGAAATCTTGCTGTGTTTGTCATAAGCCCTAATCTAATAATAAGGACTCTCCAAGAGCTAAAACAATCCCCTCTCACTGGAAGCTTCTATATAACTCAAATACGCTGATGTGTCTAACACCTCATGAAAACATACAAGGCTAAGTGTAGTCATTCCCCTTGAAAGAGCTACCCTTCTGGGTCTCAGGGGTCCAGCCAGGATGCTCCCTCTGAGTCCCGAGATCTCCTTTGTGAACTTGCAGGGACTGTGTACGTTAATTGCATTAGATGCAGCTCAAGCCTATTTCTCCCTTTTCCTTGGTAATCTTCAATCAATCAGCCTTCCTCCTGCCAACACCTCTCTTCCTGGCAGAGCAAAAACTCAAAAGTAGATTCAACAACTATCCAACCACAGCAGCTATCCAACCACATTTATTTATTTTTAAATGCAATTACTAAATGAAAGTCTGGTTTGAAAAAGAAACAGGAAAAGTGCTTCCTAAATGTAAATAAGTAAACTTCAAGAGGGAGTGAAATTATATGAACCCAACAGAAGTACCTACATACCTACCTACATCCAAATCTATAAGGTATTTGTAGGACATAAGCCATGACACGATCTAAGCACACGTACTAATGATGATCTACCTTTGGCTACAGTATGTATAAGTGATTTATTAATCCCTTTTCCATTAACATCAGACTATGATCTCACTCTTGTGATAGCCAGTGCTCTCCATTTGCTAGAAACGGGTGGACCTCAACTCATTCAGACTCATTGCAGATGAGATAATCTCAAAGGATAAAATTTTGCCCCCACTGAAATTAATAGTAAAATTCCAGTGAACTTAGTTGGGTTCTTAGACTTCAAAATGCTGCTTTCATTTTCTGTCTTCCATCTATCAGACTTCTGAAGTCTACAAAACAGTGCCAAGGCTCTCCTGATCAAAGGTGCAGGATCCTCCTTGTTTGATTGTACCAGTCTACCTTCTGGGTATTCTTACTCTGTGCTAAAAGAACAGAGACATTAAAGTAGAATCCTACTATCTCTTCTTTACAATTGAGAACAATACTGCTGCATTTCTGTAGGATGCTGGATAAATCATCTCTGTGTACTTCTTGGCCATGACTGTACACACCCATTTCTCTTCAGTAGTTCTTTTTTTTTTTTCCAGATATTATGTTGAAATTATTGCAACCAGTTACTAAAAGCAAGAGCTTGGTAGCTGCAGCCAGAGAGACGTATTCCTGTAAATTCACACTGTACAAGAGGCAATTGTTGCAACAACTGCACTTTTGAAGGGTCACAGATAGATGAATACAAACTGTACCTCATAGCCTCTCTGCTGCACTGCTGAACAAACCTTCCCTCCAGGTCCGTATCTATCCAGCCTGGCATGTGCTAAGGATAGTATCACAAACGTTGTGAGTTCTAACATATACATGCAGGCATTTCACACTGTGCTACAGCCAAGAAAAATGAAATAGCCAAATGACTAAAATGGACAGCTAAGGCAACAAACTGACAAACACCTTCTAACCAGGTCCAGATGCTTTTTCTTTCTACATAATTTCAAGTCTAACATTTCCAGGCACTACATGCAATTCAGCTCCTTTCCCTCCAGCTTGAACTTGCATGCTGGAACCAAGCATTATGCTAATAATCTCCAAAGACCTGGCACTGCTGTTGCTTAGGAACAAAAGTTTCATAGGCAGTGGACAGAGAATAGAACAGAGGCACTGTAGCTGGGGAAGTCCTTTTACTACTTCTCTTCCCCTCAACACACTCACATACACAACAGTTTCTTAAAGGGCTGCCAATTTCCTTCAAGGAAGTACGATTCAGAATTTACAGGCCTCTGAAAAGGAAATCAGCCTGCACTCCCCTGCTTTACAAACTGAAAGACTAATTCATTTCTCAAAGAGGAGCAGATCAGAGGACAACTGCACGGGAACAGACCATGAAGGCTCATCCCACACTATTGAAAAACACACACAGCTTGTGACATCTGTGCGTCGGCTTTTAAGTCTTCCTAGCTGCTAGCCGGTAAGATCTAATGCAGGGGGGCAGCCTGGCAGAACTGCTGAGATGAGACAATATATTTCGTTTATCCTTGGTGGGCACTGGTTTTATAAGCGATCCTGCACTGTGGAATAGCACAGTGGCTCTGAAGTGATCTAGAAAAGTAAGAAAATTAAAGAAGGAAATCCCTCAGTATCTATTTGTTCATGGTAGGATTTAGTCTAAACCAGCCTGTTAGCAAGAGACTGCATCTAAGATAGTCAGTGAATTAATCTCTCTTCCACAATAGGCCGTATCCAACAACAGAGAAATGGTAACGGGCTTGTAAGCAGGGAAATAAAATCCTCCCCTGGTTGGAACTGCTTGGCTTCATGCAAAATCATTTGCTGTATGAATGCTGGTTTTAAGTTGTACTTGAAAGTGTTTCTGTGAAGCTGGAACATGTCACCTCGCTGTTCTCCTGATCCCAGAGAGGTGCAGGGCTCTGCTCGACTGGGCAAGCCTGCTCTGCAACATGCAGACTTCCAGAGGGTTTAGAGAGAAAGAGAGGGAGAGGCAGAGAGAGAGAGGGGGCGAAGCAGGGGGAGAGAACTTTCTTCACAGGCTAGTTCAAGATGGGATCAGGATGGTTCTGTACAGCTTTGGGTGCAGTGAAGTAGGAAGCAGTAACCTACAGAAGGAAAAGAACAGGGAGAACCACAGAGGAGATCCTGAAACACCCAGACAGTATCACGGGCAGAAAGCCTGTCTCTTCCTGCCAGCGCTACGCTGAGAAAAGAAAAAGAAAGGTTCAGGCAGAAGAGACTGCACCAAAACTTCTAGCATTGGATCTCCTTCCTAGGGTGGGCCTAAGCTACAATGGGTCATGGCATGGCCCTGTACAAGTAAGGAGTAATCTGAAATCCTTCCTTGCCTCACAATCCTAGGCTCACAGCCCTAGTCCTGATGCTCGAGGTCTGTTCCCAGCAACACAGAGAGCCACAGGCAGTATGATGCAACAGGCCTGGATTTTCTCTTCATTTCTGTATCAGGTCAGCCTCAAAGCCCTGGGCCTCTGAAACATTCCTAAAGCTCTGGACTTTTTAAAGTCCAATCCAGACCAAAGACTTTACCAAGTATGGACAAAAAGGGGAAGAGTTTCCTAGTCAAGGTCTTCTTTACCAAGACCTTATTATCTAGAAATACAGACCCCCCTTCCTTGCGCAAATGCTTGCCAGCAGCTCAGAGGGTTGGGGTTTAGGGAAAACTACAAGCAGAGTTCCCTCTTGGCTCCATCATTCTTAGGCAGTGGGGCACACATACCTCTCCCTCTGCTACCCCCAGAGATGCACTGTGAACATGAGATTTAACAGGCATGATTAACATTTACAGCAAGGAGGGCTCCTGTGATTCCTTAATTTTTAATGTCAGTGGCTGCAGAACTGGAGCCGTCTTATGTGGAGCTAAAGAAATGAGACACGGCTAAGTAAGCTCCATTATCTCCAGCTACAGCCCTGCGAAACACTGATAATTAGTTTACAAGCATGCAGAGACAATAGAGCTATTCATACCCTTCAAGCTGTCTGGTGTGCTGTGATGTTTCTGCAGAACTCTAATGCTAATCCCTGTCTCCAGGACTGAAAATAACTTTTTTTCTTTTTAAATAAGTTTGAAACCTGGATCCCACTTTTAACCCAAAGCAAAGAGCCCTTAGAAAGTGTGAGCACACTCAAGGGACACGTTTTCCTGATCACTGCATCTTAGAGGTCCCAGGTAGGATTTTTAAAAGTCCAACTAAAAGAGACCTGACTCAAGTGGTTACATCACTTTGAAGTCCAGGGCATTATCCAATGCACCATACTAAGCGATCTGTCTTCAGGAAAATTGCTAACCTGTCTGGACTTCTAAAAATCTGAAAGGCCCAGGTTCAAAGTTTGTAGTTCAAAGTTTGTAACAAGTCAGCAAGGGTCTTAGATGGAGAAGTACCAAAAGGTTAAACCGTTAAACTGTATTGTTATTCTTGACCAGCCTCCTACCTCCAGCATTCAACCTTCCGCCCCAGGCTCCCTCTAGTGTTGCCAGGTACACACGGCACAGAGGAATATCAGCACTGGGAACCAGCATTAGTAGAGCTGCACAAAAGTTTTTTTTTTTTTAAATGAAACTGTCTGGAATCAAAGTAGAGCAACCTTACCCGTCCCCTCCCCCCGGATTTTCAATGAGAAGTTACAGAAAAAAAATCACTAGGAAATGAACAAAATGTTGTCTTTCTGAGAGTTTTAAAGATGTTTTAAAAAGCATTTTAAGATTATCATTTTGAGTTTAGAAAAAATATAAGTATTTTTCCTTGAAGCCCATTTTTTTTTTCCCCCCAAAACTTCACTGATCAAAATTGAATGTTTTTGACAACTTGTCCAACATGAACAAGTTCAAACAAACTAAAAAGTCACCAGGTTCATTTCAATTGCAGGAAGCAGAAAGTCTTTTTCCACCCTGCCAAAGTGTAAGTCAGTTGCCTTGCAGATTTTTTTCCATCAACTCCTTAAAATATGAGAACTATTATTAAAAAAACCTACTGTTTTGGTCTCCAGAACTTCCTGCACAATCCTGGACAAATTATTTAAGCTAACATCCACAAAGATGGAGAAGTGCATAATTTTCCACAGTAGACTACTTTGCTTTAGTTCCCAGTCTACAGCACAGAAGGAATAATATTGATACTGCCCTCGGAGCACTGTAAGGTTAAATATAGCAAAGGGTGAGAGGCCTGCGGATATAATGTTAATATAGTCCTGCAATTACTGGTGAAAGACAGAAACATGTGGGAGTGAAAGATTTAACTGTGTTAAAGTCTTTTTATAAAAAATAACAGAAAGATTCAATTTTGGAACATACCCTCAGGGCAAGACTGACCCCACTGTGCTGCTTCCAGGGGCACCTGCCTCATTATAGAGCTGCCACAAGGACAGGTAGCAACTGGCAGAGATCTCCCTTGCTTTTGTATCATTTTTGGCTACGGCACATAATTGAAAGGAGCTGAAATGCCTTAGCTGTAGCCTCAGCTTCCCCTTCATGTATTTGCACATGATTAATGAGTAGCCAAAAAGCCTGAAGGGTTTGTAATGAAGCCTTTCTAATATGGAAATGTATTATAGACAAATCTATATTTTGTTGCAATCATTCATCAAAGCTGTGATTCGTCTCTTCACAACTAAATGCCATAGCACCCAGACCGTCCTGTGATTAGCCAGCTTAACCCATGCTCATCTCAGCTCTCTGTCCGTTTCTAGGGGATTCTTTGTCACTAGCTACAATTATTAGCTGTATTTGATGACTTTCAATTATACAGACAGGCGGCCAACCACGAGAGTACAATGGACTACTACTCATGCAGGCCTCAATTCAAAGCACGCAGCACATGCTTAGCATCAGTACCAATGAAAAGTCTGACCAGAACACCTACAAGCACTTTTTGAGGGCAGGGTGCCTTCATCATGGGAGTCCATCTATCCCACAGCATGCGTGGAAAGACAAGCTTAGAGTATCCAGAGTCTGTCCTTGAGAGCACAAGGAGACACTGATCGAGGTCTGGTCTAACATACCATTAAGCAGCACTGACACTGATCCTCCTGTTCAGTCTGCCCTGCAAAAAATGTGCGAACTGCAAGCAGTCCTGGCAAATCTGGGAGCCCACAAGGTTTCTGAGGTCCCAGTTACAGAAACACTCTTAATCATTTGCTTTAAAAATTTAATTTTTCTTTCAAGTCTCAGATCCATTAAACAGGACATTTAACCAACCTATCCTCAGATGCCAGGCCTATAAAGAAGGCAACCTGTTGGTCTGGTAGAATAAGTACAATTTTGGATGACTTCTTTTAGTGCAGTCCTCAAAGACTGGATTGAGACCTATAATACATTTCACACAGGTCCTCAAGCAGCAAATGGATAACAATACATTTCATTCAGTTTCATTACATGCTGGGCTCAAACCAGTATCTAGGGATAAAAGACAGCAAATTTCCCCCACTTGCAATACTTCTAATTTCATCCTGTAATACTTATATTGCTTTACAGTGCAATGCAAGTGTTATGATGCAATAAAATAACATTTTTAATAATTAGAATTTTACCTACTCAAAGTACTTTCAGGAAAACCTTTCAGAGCTGTGGCCTCAGGGTTGAAAAGTCCTGACCCTAAAAAAAAAGACTTCTGAAGAGTCCTGTGGTCATGTGTTAATTTATGACTAAGTCATTGTTCTGTTTTTAATTAGGAAGTAACAGCCACTGCTTTCAAAGGCTTTGCCGGGGTTCCCACACTTCATCCAGAGTCTGGTGTGTTTGTCTCTCTGTAAGGAGAGATGGCCAAGGGGAAAGCAAAAGGTCCAAAAGGGAAAAAAATTACCCTGAAAACTGCGAAAAATTCCATCAGGATCTCTTTTGATGGAGGGCGCCGTCTTGACTTAAGCAAGATGGGTATCACCACCTTTCCCAAGTGCATTCTGAAACTGGCTGACGTGGATGAACTTGATTTGAGCAGAAACATGCTAAAAAAAATCCCAAACAGCATAGAGAAGTTCCAGAAACTGCGCTGGCTGGACCTGCACAGTAATCAGCTTGAAGAACTGCCCAAGACAATAGGTACACTACAGAACCTTTTCTACCTGAATATATGCAACAACAAGCTGACCACCAAAAATCTGCCAGAGGAGTTGAACCTTCTCAAGAACCTGCGTATTCTCAACCTTGGCTTGAACTGTCTTGACAGTATCCCCACCAGCCTTGGGGCCCTGAAGGAACTTAAGGAGTTAGGTCTCTTTGACAATTGCTTGACCTCCATCCCGAACAGTGTGAAAAAGCTCCCCAAGCTCAAGAAACTGAATGCAGAAAGAAACCCTTTCCTTGATTCAATAAAAAAAGAAGAGTATGTTGACTCCATCAAACGCATAGAAACGCTTTACTTAGTACAAGAGAAAGACCTGTGCTGTTCCTGTCTGAAGACGTGTCAGGATGAGAGGGACAAGCTGAACAAGTTAAAGAACACAATACCCAGCCCCTCCAAGAAGCCCAGCTTCCCTTTACTCCTTACACCAAATTCCACTGCAAAGGATAACCAAGAACAATGGAGATTAAAAGGTGAACATCCCTGAAATCTACCAAGGCACTCCACAGGCCACATCCCATAAAGTCCAGCCAAAGCTAATAAAAAGCTGTCCTCCTCCCTTTTTCTACAGTTCTCTTCATTTAAAGATACCCAGTTTTAGAAGCAGATCTGAGTGGTCTCTAAAACTAAATCCAAAAGAGCTAAAACAGATGTAAATTTGGGGAAGGACACATCAGAAAGACTATTTCCTAGCATCTGGGCCAGTTCCTACAGCATGTTCTTTTGTCTGCTTTGTTTGTTGAGAGTCTTGTGTCTTTGTCACATGTCCGTTGAAGGAATCTTCACAAAAATACCTTTTTCTAATAATGGTACTCCCACTACTTACCCCCAAACATTAGTCCTGTTCATTTTCATAGGGTGAGGCACAGTTATTAGCAGTCTCAGTGAATACCATTTGTAGGAAAAGGACAAGCTAAACAACCAGTTATCCTGTTTGCCATAAGGGGCCAGACCCTGCATAAAAAAGCTTGATGGGATTCTGGATGCTATACCTGGGTGCTGGATTCTCTAACTTGCACAACACAATCATTCATATTATTTTGTCTGTCTCTGAGTCTCTCCAAGGAAGGTACAGATGGGAAAAGGGCAGGAAAAAGACCACTATTTTTAAGGGTCCTGGGCAGGTCACTTAGCCAGTAACTTCCTGTCCCTGACCACCCTCTTACATGACCCAAGAGTCAGACGGTGAACTAATGAAGTCATGTCTGGTGTCTCCACAGTATTTTTAGCTTTCAACTGATACGAGTGCGTGCACATGTGGGCCCCTGAGCACACACCTTTACTTGCTCAAACCACATGCCTAGCGCAGAGAGTACTGACAGCCTGCAAACAGCAATATACAGATGCATGCAATGAGCAGATTATAAAAGCAGTCGACCATGACTCAAGAAGAGGTGCTGGC
Source organism: Chauna torquata (assembly GCA_013399475.1). Lineage (NCBI taxonomy): Eukaryota > Metazoa > Chordata > Aves > Anseriformes > Anhimidae > Chauna > Chauna torquata. The sequence continues at coordinate 210,842 of VXAL01012013.1, forward strand.
TGTGGCCTCAGTAATACATGGCGACAGCAGAGATTTAAGAACATTTAAATGAATAATGAAGTGCCACAGGTGAAGCACTCAGTTTTCCAATAACATCCCATTATCATTTTTTAAATGGCTGTAGTAGAGACTGGGAGTCAGAATTCCTGTGTATTATACCTATGGACTAGGTGGAAGAACTGTCATGGGGTTTCCCAGAAATGCTACTACCTCAACATCATATGATACATCAAACTAATCATTTCTTTTTTCCATGCTTCAGCTCTGCAATTATTAATAATATGTCTGGGCAAAGGCCTTAAATGTGGCCTGCCTCCCTATCTCATGTAGGACAGGAAGAGCAGGGATGCTAAGGGGTGAATGAGCAGTTGCTCCACACAGAACACATCATGCTCCATAGAGTCAACCATCACCTCTGGCATAGATTGTGCTCTAGACAGAGCTGGTTGCATACTGCACTGATACTTCCTACAAGCTGAAGGCTAATACTGAGGGTGAAAGCGTTCACCTCAAAGATAGGTAATAACCTACAACAAGTGGAGTGAAAATTAAAAAGGAGTACAGCTCATGCAAACAGGCCACAACAAATTACAGGGGCAATCTGCCCCTCAGCTCTCAACAGCATTCCAGCCTCCAGGTGCTCTTTTCAGAGTACTCCAGTAAGGCCCTTAGGGTTGTGTTCCTCACACATCCAACTTGAAAAGAGTTGCAGATATGCAGGTAACTCAAGGTCAGCACAGAACATGCTCTCAGTCACCTCCCAGTGGAGGAAAGCTTTCTTTTCCTGCAGTGGTAAATCTGAGGGACAAGAAGTTGGAATCTCCAATGCACAGTTACTATAATATGCCAAAATGTCCATGGGCACATCTGTCACTGTCTGCTCTAAACATGCAATAAAGAGGCCATTATGTAGAAACATTATGGATTTGCTCTCTAACCTCACCTCACTGTCTGTCTCTTTGCCATGCTAATTATCTGTGTAGAGTTTACCAATAAGGTTGTATTGAGAAGGTAATAATTATTAATCAACTATGCACAGTCAGCTACTTAACACACTCCTCATGCCTTCATATGTGGATGCTGTTGAATCTTTGAAATATGGGGCACAAACAGCTAAGGTTCTAGATGCCTTTTTTTTTTTTAAAGGTACAAGTTATTCATACAATTGCACTTGTTATCTACCGTTATCCAGTGTTCCCTGTGTTTTACCTTATATTCAGGGACTCTTCTGTTACCCCCTTTAACTTCAAAGCAGGTTGGAAAGAGCAGAATCTACAGAGATATAAAAGATAACATTACAATCATTTAAACAGTTATCTGTGCACATTACATATGTATATAATATTATATATGTATATAAACTATTAAATAATGTCATATCCTAACAGCTACTTTCCTCCTGAAGGATGCCACAGCATTTCACCAACTCAGAACAAAGCTGCAAGACAATACAGCAAAAGCATACATTTAATGTTAAGGAAGTGCCTATGGGCTAGATAAAAATAGTTTCTTTCCCAAATATGGCCTTGAATTGATATATAGGTTTATGCCTTATGATCAGGGGGTTGAAGATGGTATTAATTAAACCCAGAGAAAGAGAACTCTGTCAGTTACCAGCTTGCTGGCAAAAATGGCAGAAAGGAATACCAACTCATGTCTCAGTCATTCCTGTTTACCTTCACTGGGGGGTTTATTATGTCAGACATAAAACCCCTGAAATACATAGGTTTGGTAACCTGCAGCCAAGGGGCAAGACAGGCAGCTGAGGATGAAAACATTATCTTGAACTGCCTCAGCAAGATGCCCTCAAGAGATGCACCTCAGAGCTAAGAGACAGCAAAGATGAGGACTAAACAAATCAGCTGGCTCTGGGGCAGAATATGGTAACTAAGTAGCCACACTATGCAGCCAGTGTAGAAAGGAAAAGTGGAAAAATCCACACTGGCTTTTTAAGCAATGCTCCATCAGAAATAGTTCAGTGATTTCATGAGCACAAAGAACTGCTATGATTGCTTAGAAATTAACAGTAACAGTCCTCAGTCCAATTTACCACAGGAAATACTTCATATTGAGGTATTTTTCCTGTATAAAGGACAGTGAAAGTAAACCTAACATAATGGCCAAAGCTGCAGTGAGGAAAAAAAAAATAAAGGCAAGAAAAGCAAAGTGCAAATTAATCACTTTGTAGTCTTACACCCAAATTCCATCAAACAAAACAAGCACACAGGAAAAAAATATCTTTCCTAGAGAAAACTTCCATTGTTAAAAGTCAACACCACACTAAAGATACAAAATCAGAGTCAGAGAGCCAAAATCAGTTAATTCCTAAAGCATCTAAAGGTACTTTGTGTGTTGGAAGAAAGAAGGAAGAAACTTTCTTTCACACAGTACCATAAAGTGAGGCAAAGACAGCTCTCTGATCTCAGTAAGAGGAAGCAGCACAGCTGCAATTGCAATTCCCTGGGATGCAGGGACATACAACACAACATTGGGTGCTAGAAGAGTCTTACAGATGCATTAGCTCCCATGATAAATCAATGGCTATATAATGCTCCAAAAAATTCACAAGCAAGCAGAAGGAAAATTTCATAGCTTAGTTTATGTGTAATCCATTAAAGAACAAGGAACTGCATCTGAAGAAAGAGCCCCTGGGGCAGCATGCAATGGACTAGGAGTGTGACCTGAGTGTTCGTATGATATTACAAGCTAGTGATTACCTCTTAAATATCTGATTTCGGTCGCTGTCATGGAATACAAGAAATCTGGAGTACCCATTTTTGAAGAATATTTCAATGGCGATCTCCTGGAAAGGTAAACCATTTACAGTTTGAAGAACTGCAGAGCTAACCCTAGTGCTGCAAAGAGTCCACCACAGCCTGTGCAATTCTTCAGGGCTTTAAAAACAAAGGCCCTGACTTCATAGCAAGTGTGAAGAAGCATAGCAAAATACGCCTAATATTTCCAATTTCTTCATTTGTCGAAATGGTCCTACTGGATAGACTGAGAGTGCAAATGCTTCTGTGAAGCAAAACCAAACTCCACATATTGGTTCTACCACCTATCACCTCCTGCCACTTCTAGAGCATGTTTATCTTGAAATCTCAGTGTGATTAACAAGACACTAGCAGCATTAACTCTATGAGAAAGGTAACAACATGAAGGGGGGATGCTAAGTAAGAGCCCCTTTCAAACAGCAACCATACTACTTTCTAAATGAATAGTGACCTTAATGGAAGTATCCAAAAAATTTTAGACTAGACGTGGAGGAGGAAGGGGAGTTTGACATTTCTCACTGAAAGTTTAAATAAGCAGAGTTAAAATCTTCAGCCTCTTTTTCCACCACGTCCCCACACACATTATGATGGGCATTTGCATATAAACCTGTAATTTACTCAGTGATCAGTCCTTTTTCCACCCCCCAAAGTCAGTCAAGTAAAACTTTAAATGATGCGTAGTGTCTGGCAACCCAGACATGAGTTTCAATCCAAACATGGCAGGTGTAATACAAACCTAGGAAAATAATACAATGGCAACAGCCCATATATGATTCACAAATAAAGCAGAAAGGTAATATGAGAGCAGCTATGACAATAAAGAGCTTGAAACATTTGGTCTGAAGCTCAGCTTCCCAAACCAAGTCTGCACAAAGCATGGCCATTACAGAATCGGGCTGTGTGGTTTCACATTGCGTTGCTCTGAGTTGGACTATGTGCATGAACAGGAGATCAGCTCTCTGCTGCTATGTTGCTGCCTAAACAGCCGATCCACCTTTCCTCTAGGGAAAGCACAAAGAATCAGCTTTCTTTTTTCTGCAGTACTTTTTTTTTTTGAAGTAATTTGTGGCATTGGGTCCTGGTGAAAGAATTTGAGAGTGCTACAGACACTTGAATTTTCAGTTCATTAATAGAAACAAATACAAAAAAACCCACACACAACAACAAAAAAGCCAGAATCACCTATAACCCAGCCCCCACCCCAACCTTTTTGCCCTAGGCCCATTCAAATGACTACTTTCACTCATCTCCATTTTTCACTTTGGGTCACACAAAAATATTTCCATTTCACATGTTTAAAAAAAATCCATCCATACACATACATACAAATACATGAGAAAAACGCAAAATTCCACTGGCAACTTTTATGTTATTCACAAAATAGAGGAAGAGGTAACAGTTCTGTTGCTCCACGTGCTCATCAGTGATGTAAGAAAATAAGCTTCATACAGTTACTCAGAACAAGACTTAACATTCCTGTATATGCTTGGAGAGTGACCTAACCACTGAGATATACTATACTCTGAAGCAGGTCTCATCTACTAAAATTGTCCACTTTGCATACATAATACAAAATAAAACAGAGATGAGCACCATGGAGGATAAGAAGGTGATCAGAAATAGTCAGCATGGATTCACCAAGGGGAAGTCATGTTTGACCAACCTGATAGCCTTCTATAATGAGATGACTAGCTGGGTAGAGGAGGGGAGAGCAGTGGATGTGGTCTACGTTGGCTTCAGTAAGGCTTTTGACACCGTCTCCCATAACATCCTCATAAACAAGCTCAGGGAGTGCGGCCTAGATGAGTGGACGGTGAGGTGGACTGGCAATTGGCTGGACGACAGAGCTCAGAGAGTTGTGCTTAGTGGTGCGGAATCCAGTTGGAGGCCTGTAGCTAGCGGTGTCCCCCAGGGGTCAGTACTGGGTCCAGTGTTGTTTAACCTGTTCATCAACGACCCGGACGATGGAACGGAGCGTACCCTCAGCAAGTTTGCTGA